>VWZZ01005580.1:0-29937 GCA_013399095.1 Psophia crepitans
GTCAGAAAAAGAGCTTGAAGTTCATTGAAAACAGTAAAAAGCCGCCAGGTCATTTGAAGCGGTTCTCTGAGACTCGGAGCCATCTGCAGTAGCTGTAGGGACGCAGCCCCATTCGCACACACACCACCCCCGACCCCGCGTTGCTTCCTCACCCCAGGCCGGGGGCGGGGCTGTCAGGGGGCTCCTGAGAAGTAGCTCGGCCGCGCCGCAGCCAATCCCCGCGCCGTGCGGGCTTACCGGAGCACCGCCGCACTAATTGGCTCTCCCGGCCGCGCAAGCAGCCGCGAACTTTAAAAGCGGCCCTAGAGTTTGGTGCTGTCCCGTCTGCCTGTCCCCGAACCGAAACAAGGCGCTTTCGCCAGCAGCGTGCTATTCCCCTAAAACACTCCCACTTGTTTCCTTCCCGAAGACGTGAGGGAGCCACAGCATTTCAGCCCTTTTAAGACACCGTGGGTGGCTCTTAAAAGAGCCGTTAGGTTTAGCTGGGGAGAAGAGCTTTCTTCCACGGGGGGCTTACTTCTTCTTGGGCGCCGCCTTCTTCGCCTTGGCCGCTTTGGGCTTGGCCGCCTTGGGCTTGGCTGCTTTGGGCTTCACCGCCTTTGCCTTGGCCGGGCTCTTCGCTGCTGCCGCCGCCGCCTTCTTGGGCTTGGCAGCCTTAGTCGCCTTCTTCGGGCTCTTGGCAGCTTTCTTGGCTGCTACGGCCGCCGGTTTCTTTGCTTTCTTGGGGCTCTTCTTGGCTGTCACCGCCTTCTTGGGCTTCTTGGCGGCGCTGGCAGGCTTCTTAGCCGCCGGCTTCTTCGGCTTGGCTGCGGCCACCCGCTTCTTGGGGGCTTTTTCTTTCACTTCTCCAGGCTTCTTACTCAAGCGAAAGGAGCCGGACGCACCAATACCCTTGGTCTGCACCAGGGTGCCCTTGCTGACGAGACTCTTAAGCCCCAGCTTGATGCGGCTGTTGTTCTTCTCCACATCGTAGCCACCGGCGGCCAACGCCTTCTTGAGCGCGGCGAGCGAGAGCCCCTTGCGCTCCTTGGAGGTGGACACGGCCTTAGTGATCAGCTCGGTGACGCTGGGGCCGGCGGGCTTGCGGGCTTTGGAGCCGCCCGCCGCTTTCTTCGGCTTCTTAGTTGCGCCCTTGGCAGCTGGGGCCGGCGCGGCGGGGGCCGGAGCGGCAGCTGGGGCTGTCTCAGACATGACGGCGGCGCAGGCAGCACTGGGCGCCTGAGCTGGCGGCGCCCCCCTTTATAGCGGCGCAGCCGGCGCTGATTGGTGCCGCCCGTCCGCCCCGCCCCGCAGGCGCCCGGCGCTCCGCGCTCCGGGTTGTGTTTCTTCGGGGGTAATAAAATGTGTTTTTTCTACTTAATCTGTCACGCAATTGTCCCTTTTCTGCATCTGGGAAGCCGTGGAAGTGTTTATTTTCGCGTATTGGTGTTTTGTCGTGAAAAGAGTGGAGTTTGGGTAGAGCAGGGACAATAAATCCCGAGTCCTGGAACTGAACGGACGTTGAGAGCGCGAAAGTTTTGTTTTTCTTTGTAAATTAGAAATTCTCCTTTAGAGTTAACGTGAGATGGGAAGCTCAGTGTTAATCTTCAGGGGGTCTTTTTCCCATTAAAATAGAAAGGAAACAGTTAGAATCTCATTCTTTAAAATTAAACGGTTTTAAAGAGAGTGAGGTAGCACAGACTCCCACAAGCCGTGCCTCGGCTTCTCTTACCGAGGTTTCTACCTCTGGCTACTGCGAAACCCTCAGTCAGGCATTTCCCTCCCCCCCCGTACGTCCAAAACTAAAGTTTCCAGAGGCTATGTGTGAAATAATAGACAGCATATACTTTATTTACCTTAGAATGGGCGGCTTTCTCTGCAATTCTTTGCTATTTTTAACATAGCAAAAGGCTCTCTAATGCTAATGGAATAAACTGGGACATGAAGACCAAACAGAAAAAGGTTTGTGTCAGATCACTGAGCTTCGTGTAAGTCTCTGGCATACAGAAACAGACTACACTGTAAATAAAGCATTCAGTGCTATTTCTGTAAAATCTGCTCGTATGATTCACTAACATGAAAAAAATTGGCAGAGTTCAAGTCTTCAAGAGATGTGAAAGCACCGTTTTATTCATATTTTGATGCCAGGCCAGGACGAAAAATCACAATTTTTACTCACTGCTCTTTTTGCCAGGTTACAGATGAAGTCACAGCAGCTTCTGTACATAAAACCTTGGGCTGCAGCACCAAGTGATGCAAAGCTGTTTAGACACAATCTGGTGACTACTCTATTAGCATGCACACCTCCTTATCAGCTGAAAATTTGTATATATTTTTGCCTCTATGGCAGGAGTTCCTAATTAATTTACCTCGAAGTTTAATGACCATCAGCCAGTTTACAGCACCGTCATGTTGCTGCCTTTGTACCTGATGTACACAAACTGCACCTGCACAGTTTACGTATGATGCTGATCAGATGATGAACTTCACTATTTCAATGAAATGCAAGATCTGTGAGTATCACCTCACTCTTCTCTTTCATTCCACTACAGGGAAGGCAAACGAACCTCTTGAAGATTTTGAGTGACCCTTCATCTTCAAATAATTCACAAAGTCACATTCTTTAAAACTTCATATAGGCAGTTTGACCTATTCTCGTATATTTATTATTTAAAGTATTTTTCTTCTCCCCCTTAAGTTTTCTTTCTAACTCTTCCTCTTCAGTGAGGTCTCCTAGCTGAGGAGTTATCCCTGAGACAGGGAGGGTGAGTAGGATGGCAAAATCAGCAAATCTGCATCTGGGCTTTCAAAGCTCTGCTGGAAGTGGGATGGTTTATAGAGAAATGATCACTGGGAATTTTACAAAGGCAAGAGAACTTGACTGTAACACATTTACTTCATGTAGCAATACGGAGCATGAAGAATGAAATAGTGAAATTATTAACACCTCCTAAAGTTTCCTGAAATCACGTGGGTGACTGTATGTCTGCTCTGTCCCATCTAGGTCTAGTAAAAGCCCTGATGTCCCTTAAAAACTAAACTCAGTACAGTGTCTGTAAACTGAATCTTTTTATACTCAACAACTCTTTTCACATTACCAATGTCAGTACTGGGGTTGGGACAGAAGCCTTTCTACCTCACAATAAAACAATTTGCCCCATTCTCTGCAACTCTTATTTTGCAAGAGTAATAATGCAGCACAATAGCACATTTTCCTCCAATCTGTAATTTGATATTCTCAAGACTGTTTTCCTTACACACACAGAGTCAGATGGAAAACAGCTGTATGTCTAAATCCTGTACAGCAGTGATAACTACAACACCAACCGTCTCAGAAGGAAAAGCCTCTCAGTATGTGCCAGAGCAATGCTGCAGCTCACCATGGTAGTGCTTTGTCTTACGTGGTAGTGCTTTGTCTTACTGCACTTTTGAGGCCATCAATCTCCGTCAAATATTAAATGGCCATTTTGCAACTTGAAGCTATTTTTTGTCATTACTTTAAGTGCTTCTACTTATTTGATTTTCCACTTATGTGTTTACTCCATTATTCTCTTCCCTTATTGATAAGAAGACAATATATTCTCATGATCGTCTCACAAACAAGCAGTGAAGTCATGTGTATTAGGGGGAGGATGCAGAAGTACCAGAGATAAGAAGAGCTGAATACAGTGCCACCTCATTCAGTTGTGAATACACAAGGACCATGGTACACTCGCTATTTCGTGTGCCATTAGCTGCATGAAAAGCCCAAATTATGCACCAGAGGTCACTGGCCTATTCACAATCAATCTGAACTAGGATACATGGTAGTGCACATTTCCCTGCAACACAGACACAAAAAGGGAGCAGATAGGGAGGACACTTGCTGAGTGAGATCCTCCCTCCCTCTTACACATTTGCCATCACAATTGCAGCAAGCTTTGCTGCCTCACCTCAGAAGAGGCGACCATCAAGAACAACAGGACCTCAACGGTGTTCCATGCTGTCGGTCTCTACATGTTCTTTCAGTATGGACAGGGATATTTGGCAGAGTAACAAAGACCTGCCAGCAAATCCTACAGAATGTGTTTTGCTGGTGCTACCAATGTGAACCAGCTCAGACTTCAGGACTGGATCTGAAAATCTCTTTAGAGTCTTTCCCAGCCAGCATGAAAATAGTAGATTATTATAACCAGTAATACATGCCTACTAACTTG
Organism: Psophia crepitans; assembly: GCA_013399095.1. Lineage (NCBI taxonomy): Eukaryota > Metazoa > Chordata > Aves > Gruiformes > Psophiidae > Psophia > Psophia crepitans. The sequence continues at coordinate 4,176 of VWZZ01005580.1, forward strand.
AAAAAAAATACATAATAATCCAAACCAAACTTCATGTCTGCAAGACAACACGCAAATTTTGCAAGATTAGGGTAATTTTCCATTTGTTGCATATCCCTTTTGTGACCCTTAGCCTGGCACTAGATGACAAAGCATAGTGACCAGCAGAGATGACATTACAAGTCCTAGGAAGAGCACCTTACACAGGTTCAGTGGCCAGCTGTTTGTACACATACTGAGGATAATTCTTCCTGAACTTTTTGCTCCTTTTCCTCCCCTTCCTTATGACTTTTCCACACGAGTATCTAACTGCACTGCTATTATTCATTTCACATTTCCACACTTTTCCCAAACATGTAAAGCCCATCCCCATTTTGGAGATGGGAGAACTGAGAGTCACTTACCCACGTTTCTTAAAAATGCAGTTACTTGGATACTCTGATTTTTGTCTGGTTCAGGTTTTCCACCCTTCTGCTGAGGCCCAGCTATATATGTTAAGTCTCACCATTTCCTGCGTAGATGATTCATCTAATTTCAGAAAGGAAAAAAACAAAACCTGTTCAAAATGCAAAGAATTTGTTGGCTCATTTTAACTTTTCATTTGTCACAAACCTCAGCTTCCTCCTGTACACACACAGACCAGGCCAGGACGACAGTCTGCAGGTAGGAGCCGGATCTGGCCCAGTCAGGGGCTCCAGGGTGAGACACAGCTCCAGGCATCGGGCATCTCCTTGGTGCAGCCGGGCCATGACCAGGGAGGGCTGAGGGAAGCCGCAGACTGGCCCTGTTGCAGCATTGCTGGGGCAGATGCTGATGGCCTCGAGGGGCTGATCTGGGGTCCTGGGACCTTGGCAGGGTGGGAGTCCCAGGACATGCTGGGCAGGGACAGAAAGGGCTGGTGGTGCCCTTACAGGATTATGCTACTGCTTCAGCATGCCTCTAGATCCAGACAGTGAAGAACAATTTTGGCCATGTTGCATGCAAATGTGTGATTACAGTCCTAGTAGACAGAGATACAAATTTCAGTTATAATTAAACACTACTGCCACTTGCATTTACCGTTGACATTGGTTGTAGTCACCAGCTTTAGGTTCCAGATGGCTCAGGACAACAGTTCCTGAACCTCAGTTTAGTGACTGCCACTTCTTTTGTCATCAAACACATCAAAATGTGGGAATCTCTTGGCTGACCTTGTATAGGACCCACAGTGGTCAGTTGCATCTGAGCCACCCCTCGACCTTCATTTCATTGACCCTTACAGGGAAACATCTCAAGAGGTTTTGGACTAGCAGCAGCCAGCTTCAGTTGCCAAACTGTCCTTCTAGATAACAGCATTTCCATCCCCTCCAGCAGAGTCACAAAACCCAGAAGCGGCTAGTAGAAGGAGCCATTTGTTCCACCTTTTATCTGCTATCTAGAGAAAATGCTGACCGATAGTTTTGGTCTGGGTGACAATATAGAATTTTCCCTACTAACTGCTGGTGGGAACTCCCATCCTTTCCTATCCCACTGTGAACCATGACACTCACTTCACAGGGATACCTCAGCCAGTTTAGTTTCCTCTGAGGCAGCTGGTCTCAAACCTCTGGCTGGCATGCAGCCCTTGGGGCTCACCTGCTCCCCCTTGGTGCCCACCCTGGCAAGTTACTGCTTTTACATGCTATCATTAGCTAAGCATATTAGCTGTTCTTTGATTAATTTAGACACTTAAGATCTGCCTTTTGGACCTGTTTCACATCTCCAATGCTGCCACCCACAGTTCAGGAAAAGATCTGCCTGCTTAAGAGCACTTACTGCATTTAGGCACCTCTGCAGTCTCCATGGAAATATCCTGCATTACTAGGTTTGTTCCTCCTTTATTAACCAATAGCTCTGGCTCTTCTCACTTCCCTTCTTCCACCATCAGTGACCTACAGTGCCAAAATACAACCTGCAGCCCCTCCACTTTCTGCAGAGAAGCCAGGGAGATGAGCTGCCACCTCACAAAAACAAGCTCACAGTGGCTCAGCACAGGTGGACCAACGTGCTTGAGGGGGAAGAGATTGGCCCCTCTCTCTGTGTTGCTGGAGGGCAGGGACTGAAGATGACGTTCCCTGCACTTTTCCTAGAGGACGCTGGGATGCAGAGTCTGCAAAGGAAAGGAGCAGTTTGGCACAGATGTCCAGCCACTGAAGCGCTGCAGTGAGTTAAAGGCAAAACCAGCTGCTGGCATCACTGCACCTGTGAAACCAGGGGAGCTGGGCAAGCAGATGTCCTCAGAGAAGAGCTGGAAGAGGAGGGATACCGCTGGTGGGTTGTTTTTCCACCTTCTTTTTGAACATCTGTAAGGTGTGTTATGTGAAGTGCTTAGTTTTGGGACTCTGAATACATCCATGTCTCTTGTTCCTTTTTTACTAGACTTCTCTAGTAGTTTTTAACTGATGAACAGCTTCTAAGAGGTTTTTAAAAATTACCTGCATGAAGCAATATTCTTTCCTTATTTCTGGTGTGTATGCAAATGAGAATTTCTAGGACAGCTTTCCCATCACTTTCATATTAGAAAAAAAAGAAATTTTGTCCCAGGGGCCATACAAGGGAAAGATTCCTGATGGCCTACTGAGGTCTTCTCTTTTCAAAGAAATAGAAAGAAAAGAACTCTGTGGCCTTTAATGATGATTTAGTATTCCCACATCAGGCTGTCCAGAATCAGAAGTATGATATAAACTTAAAAATGGGGAAGTCTTACCCTCCAGTCTTGAAGAGGCCCAGAACAAGGAAATTTAAAATCATGGCCTGATCAGTATGACAAAAACTGTGCTAGGTCACAGTGTAGCCTTGGGGAGCAAACACTCATCTGAAACTGAGGCCAACTACATACACCATTTGGTTCTGACCATGAGGCAATAAGCAAACCACCAGCTTCCTCCCTACCTGTTTCCTTGCACATCAGGTGATACCAGGCACATCCCAGGTTCACTGAGATTTCTGCAGAACAGCAAGAAAGTGTGAGTTGTCTGTAGCTTCATGCTGGTAATCAGAGGTCCTGGATCCAAACTGATGTGATTTTTGAGCATGCATCAGGATATGCGTCAACACCATATGCTTCCTGAAATATAAAAGGTAGTGAGAAGTAGGCGGCCCGATTACCAATGCCTACTTACAGTCTACTGTGCTAAGGACGAAAAGACTGCTACTGAGGAGATTTTGGAGAGACTGCTTTTTGCTAGGCTTCTTCATGACCACCCACAGTGGGAAGAGCTGTCTATGAAATGGCTGAAGAAGAAAAAGTGTTTCAGGTGCAATACTTAGCCTGTGCTAAAGCTGAAAGAAGAAGGGTGCTCATCTTGAGACACCTCTCTAAAGAGGCACAAAATAGAGCAACATATTTGCTTCTGAGACCTGATCCAGCTCCCTGACTGCACTGTGCTCAAGCGAGGGCTGACAATAAGAGGCCATATCCACCCTCTCTGGCCAGTTCCAGTTCTCCAAGCCTGCAGAGCTGCTTCAAGTGTGAAAATATTTTTTAGAGCTACACCAGTTCAGTACAATATGTTGTCACCTGATCTGTACAGTCACTCAGTCTCTGATGTGCTGCAAATACAAAGTAATACCCAGCCTAGAGGGGAGCCCTAGGATACTCGTTAGTCTCGTGGATTTTGTTTTAAAATCTGATTTAGGTATCGAGAATGCGATTTGTCCTTAAAGGCAGAGTCCACAATCAGCAGCAACCTCCAAAGCAGGTTTGTCAAATTCAGACTCTTGATTCAAGATGGATACAGAGACTGTCCCAACAGCCAAACACCCCCTGCCAAATACTGAGTTCAGTATGGATGGGAGCAATATGTATATGAGCGATGTTTGGGGGGTACAGAAGGAAACCTTCCCTGAGGATGATCTGGTGGCATCACCACAGTGCACAGCACCAGTCCAGGGAGATCTGGAGTGTCTGGAGTTGGGGATGCTCCAGGCAAAAAGTGTCCTTACTCTCAGCAGGAGCACCAGCAAATGGTGGACCAGTGGCTGCCCTCCACACTGCAGCTCTGCAGCCTCTCATGTTAAGCTTTTGCAAAGCTTCTCAGCTTAACTGAGGCCTAGGACCACTAAAAACAATCAAAAGGCTCCAGTTTGAGTTATGTGATTTATGGGTCAAAGTTCCAAATCATTATTTTTTTTTAATTATTCCCACCAGCACCCCCAGGCTGTAAGAGCAAACACGGATTAAGAGGATACTTAGTGGACATCAACTTGACATTGCATTTCTGTTGATCTTCACTGAAATAAAAGCTTGTCTAAACAAGCAACTGCACCAGTGCTTTGGCCAGTCATGTTGTCAGTAAACCCCATCACCTCACTATTCATCCATTTTTTCACATCATTTTGGACCTTACTAAAGAGCACAGATCCTAGTGCAGACCTCTGCAGACCTCCCTGGTGAACTTCCTCTATTTAGTCCTATGCTTTTTCCAGCCTTCTATCAAATAACTATCCATGCTAGATTTTTCCTTTTATCCTGCTGCAGTTTATTTTCTTTAAGGTCTTTTCAGAGAGGCTTTGTCAAAGCCTTAAGAAATCTAGGCAGATCACATCAACCAGATCACCCTTCCCCACATGCTAGTTGATCTCATAAAAAAAACCTCCAAGAGGTTTGTAAGGCAGGACCTCCCTTTGCATGCTGAAACTATGCTGGCATTATTGAAAAGGCTGTATTTATTCCGGAGGCTGTTCTGACCCTCATTGTGTCTCCACCACCATGCCTGGTACAGCTAGTAGACTTATAGACCAAAAGTCCTATGGTCTGACAGGCTCTCAGGAGGGATTTTTGCTGCTGCTGCGACAGATGAAGAATTTAGTACTAGATTTGTTTTTTTAACTAGCTGATCTTCTAATCCATATTTTGGACAGCTCAGATATATTTTTATGCTTAATCTGCTAGAGTTTATATTCTTTTCTGTGTTCTTCACTCAGATACACCTGCAGCTTTTTGAGTGATGCTTTTTTATCTCAATCTTCCCTCCTGTTATTGTCACCAGCATCTTTCCCTTTTTCAGGCCTTTCTGGGTAGGTGGTAGCTGTGTCCCCAGCATAGTCACTTCAGCCATCTCCACCCACCTCTGAGGATTTAATCCTCCCAGCTGTTCCTTTGACCTTCTTTTTAACAAGCTCAAGGTTTCCAAAGTGCCTGCCATATCAGCAAAATATGCCAATGCTAATGTCTTGTTTCCCAGGCCTCAAGACCTGATGTGGAGACAATCACAGCACAGACTTGGTTCCCTGGACTTCTCTTTGAATGCTAACCCTCTTGTTTTATGCTATCCCCTAATGTACCCTTCCCTAGAGGCTACAGAATTTGTGATGTCTTGTCCTTGGGAACACTGTCCTGAAAAATGTCACCACTCCTCAATGTCACCACTAGTTGGCTTTTCCCCACTCCTCAGTTTAAAAGCTCACTTACAGCCTCCTGCTTGCTCACAGCCAGAAGCCTATTTATCTTCTGATTCAGCTGAGGTCCATCCTTTCTGTGCAAGTTCTCTGCAGTACCGAAGTGTTCCCAGCTCCTGCTGAAACCTTATTCTCAGACAAGTTGTGAAACCACCATCTGCATCCCTCCCTGGTCCCAGGCCACATACTGGGAGCTTTTCAGCAGCAGGTCAGCACAGACATTCTGGTTTTCATCTTCTTCCCCAGCAGCTTACACACTGCATCCAGATATTTTCTCCTTCCTTTCACTATGACACAGGTACTGAAGTAAACCATGACAAGTGCTCTGGCTTACCCAAGGAGCCACCCATGTACTCTGTGAAGTCTCTCATCTTCAACTCCTTCCCCAGAGTAGTGGGAAATTGTTCTGGCTCTCCCGCTCCAGTTCTTCCCCATCTGTGTTTCAAAACAGGGAATTAGGCTGGAAAGCTGGGTGCTGGATCTAGCATGTGTGCACAAAGAGAGGAGGGGATGAGTGCTAAAAGGGCCCTGTTGGCCACACTGAAGGAACAAGTGCTATAGAAGGGGGTTCTGTATATATGGCATGGGGCAAGCATAAGCCACAAGACCCTGTATGCACAAGGGAATGGCATACTTCAGTCTGGCAGCCTACTTCAAGGTTGTCCTCTGGAACAGTCCTCCCAAGCCATATGGATGTGTCCTCCAACCAGGAACAGGATAGGGAGAGTGAACGGGAGAGCTCATATAGTGAGGAGCTTGGCTACAAAATAATCTGGGAAAAAGCTGTCTTAACACCTAAATTAAACATGTAGCCATGTGTAGTCTGTGAAGAAATTGCCTTCCACACAAGCATCTCTTCTGCATGATACTTTTATGGACTATTATCCTGATGTAAGCATGAATCAGAAGAGTGGTCCTTAGTAATCTAATTCTTCCCTGGTGCAGCTTAGGGCTTCTATTTTTGCCAGAGCTCCAAATGTCATGGAGCAAAAAGGAAATGCTGTTGTTAAGATGTATTTTGGGGTTTTTTTTACAGAATTTTCATTGAAAATACTTTTTGGGGTATTTCAGAGAAGAATCTCCTCATCTCAGGTAGATAATGATAGGACAAGGGGCAATGGTTTTAAACTAAAAGAGGATAGATTTAGGTTAGACATTAGGAAGAAATTTTTCACTGTGGTGAGGCACTGGAACAGGTTGCCCAGAGAAGTTGTGGAGGCCCCATCCCTGGAAGTGTTCAAGGCCAGGTTGGATGGGGCCCTGGTCAACCTGATCTAGTGGGTGGGATCCCTGTCTATGGCAGAGGGGTTGGAACTAGATAATCTTTGAAGGTCCCTTCCAACCCAAGCCAATCCATGATTCTATTATCTCACCCCAGCAATTTCCTGCTGCCAGCAAAGCATCTTCTGGCAGTGAGAAGCGAAGTGTAAGGTAGAACCTGTTTTGAACTACCCTCAGTAACAACAGGGTTTATCTTGGCTCCATCCAACCTCAGAGATACAAACAGCTTTGTAAGCCCTGTCCTTGGCCCAGCTCAATTAGACCCAAAAGCCAGGTCTCTCTTTACTATTTGTGTCTAGGCTGGATTAGAAAAAAATCAAAGAATAGCTAATGAAATATATTTTTTTTCATTTTTGTTTGTTGGCTAACTTTGTTTGGGTTTGGGGTGGGCTTGGGTTTTTTGTATTACTATTCCAGTAAAAAAGAGGGACTACCTGATCTTTTCAAGAGCTGCATTTAATCAGTCATGACCAGAGAGGTTTACTATCCCTCCAAGCCTTTGTACCTCCCAGAATGATGCCATTTTTAGGAAGTATTTTTTTTAAAACTGCATGTGTTTGCAAACCACAGGGTCATTCAGCCCTGCCCTGCCCTTATGGCTTCTGCTAGTCGTGCAGGGCGTATCTGCAGATGCAGGGAAGCACATTCTCTACCGAGTTTCCTTTCCTCCCTCCCATGTCCTGATCAGTTGCTCAGGAGGGTGCAGGAAGTGGGCCAAATCCATGTGGGCCAAGAGTATGTACTGACCATCCCTGTAGTCTCATGAAAATGCTTCAGGGACACCAGGTGGCAGAGCACTCAGGCACCGCACACATCTGAACAAGGAGCCTGAGAGAAACTCCAGGCTCCCATCCCCATCATGTCCTGGCTTTACAGCTTCCCTTCTTCTGGAAGTACAGGCTTCCAGACCTCACGGAAGTGGTGACTGGTGTAGTGGAATGAACCTGGTCTAGTGGAGGGTGTCCCTGCTCATGGCAGGGGGATTTGAATTAGATAATCTTTAAGATCCCTTCCAACCCAAACCATTCGATGATTCTATGACTTGCTCTTGCCAGATCTCCCATTAACAAATTTAGTACTGTGCTTGAAAAATGTCCTTAGTTCCTTCATGAGACTACCACCTTCTCTTCATAAATTTCTCTTCAGAGAGGTTTATATTACTGGCAGCTATTCTTCCTGATAGGTCTGGGGAATGTGTAATAAGTAGTATCTGAGTCCCTCACACGAGGTTGTACCTTAATGTTAATGCTAACACAGGTACAAAAAGATCTATCTGGCCTTTAGTGAAGACGCATTTCTCCTCCTCCCTCTCTCTGAGCACACTGGCAATAGGTCAAAATGTTTCAGATTATTTTTCCCAACCCTGGTGGGTTACCAAGAGGAATCACCTTGCAGCTATTGTTTTTTGAGAACGGAAGACCTGACCTGAAAGTAGAAGTCCTGGCTTCCGAAAAATAATTTTTATTTGTTTTCAGTTCTGATTCAGGCACTTAAAACTGAATCTTAGTCTCCCTGGACCTAGAAGAAACCATTAGGACTGCGATGCAGTGATGTTATCCATCACATACTTTCTTTGCATTCCCAAGTGCGGCTCTGCAAAGTCCCATGTTCTTCTGTACATGTCCAGCTTATATAAGTCCTCTGCTAATCTTGAGACTGTGACTGACAACTTGCCACTCATCAGCATGAGAATGGACCACGTGCCATGCACCATGCAGTTCAGGATCACCGAACCCATGGACTTTTCTTCCCCTGATCTGACACAGCTAGCATAAGGGTTGCTCTATGAAAGGAGTACATTAGCTGAAAACAGGCAAAAGAAAATACTTTTTTATACCATGAGTAACTGGGAACTTCTGGACTTTACTGTCCCAGGAGGCAGTGGAGGCAGCTGGAATCAGAAGGGTCAAAAGGTACCAGATAAATCCATGGGCCTGAAGGGGACAGGCGGGGATGTACCACTGCCACCCACACTCTTTCACAACAGCATCTCCTACTAGCACTGCAGGACACCAGATGCTGGGTTACAGGGACCATGTCTGGCTCAAAGCAGACTCTGTGGGACAGGACACTTGGAATTGGAGCATAAACCTAGCAAACCTGGGGGACATTGAATAGGGCAGGAGTGGGATAAAAAATTGCTGTCTGTAATAAGTCACATATTATAGAGCAAGTGCCTGAAAGATGGACTGAACCAGCCTTTGGGGATGGCTATTTCTTCTTCTGGCTCTAGAGGGAGCTTCGGAAAGTGAATGAACTGGCTGTGTGCGAACCTCTGAAGGGAGCTGAAATTAGGTGAGGTGCATCCCTGTCTGAAGTTCAACATAACAGTTTCTAACTTCTCCTGGACTTCTTCAGGTCCTTGTGTGTCTGTCATGTTTCTACAACACCAGCTGGAAGAGTTAACCAATGTAATGAATTTCATTATTCTGTTTCCATCACAATGCATTTTTTATATGGAATGTTTCCTGCTGAACCTTAATCCTGTTACTAAAATCGTAACAATATGAAATTAATGAAAATTTAAAAAAATCCCCACAACTCAAACCCAGAACACCCCTCACAAAAAAAAACCCTCAAACAAAACAAAAAATAGGTCTCCAATATCTAAATTTTATTACAAGTTCTCTTATCTAAGTTATTTTTCAATAAAATGCCAGTGTATTGTTATGCATATTAAATATCTCTCTTGAATAGCTGCAAATTGTGTACAATAGAACAGCTGGTTAATTTGAAGAGGCAAGAAAATAATTAACATTAAATAAAAGCACAAATTCTAAACCCATACTCTTTCTTTTACATATTTAAAAAGAAATACTAGAGCTCATAAAAATAGTAAAAAAAGTTAAGTTTTCATTACAAAATTTAAGTCAGACAATGTCAGTGCACTGGACTCCATATTATCTCATGATTTTTTTGTTGCTTTTTTTTTTTACATTCTTGGTTCAGTATCGGAGCAGATGTTTTTTAGCGCATTTGAAATTACATTGGCCAGCTACTGCCCAGGTAGCTGGTAGGGAAGCAGACAGGGATGTGGGCTGAACCCAGTCACTGCAGCTTTCTCACCTTGGCCAGTGACAAGTACAGAGACAGGATCAGGAAATCTTCATTATGTAAATACAGGATGATACCAAATCCAACTTTCCTGACAAAGGTATATTTTTCTAGCCCTTCCCTCCACCATGAACATTCAGCGAATTGTTTCTTGGTGCCCTCAAGCCTGCAAGTTTAAAGTTTTTCTAGGTACCCTCAAAGGTGAGACTTGTTACTTCACCAACAGCCATACCAGATCAACTGAGAGCAAGAATTGAGGAGCAGAGATAGTGAAAGTGTCTCTGTTAGAGATCACTAATCCAGACAGCAATCCACCACTGGCAGGGGTAAATAGGGGAGCCAGGTAAAAGCTCTGCTCTGTGCTGCCTGATGGAAACACAGACACTCATTTCCTAGCTATTAAATGCTACATCTACCCAGTAACCTGTTACCCTAAGGTTTTGGGGATTTACACCTGAGTCCTTCCAGCACATTAGTTTTCTTGATAAAGACATAATGTTGGCACCACACTTCCCAGCTGAGCTGCTTTTCCTTCCTGTTCAAACTGTGGTCCTGGGGAAAATGCCCAGATGAGCCAGCATGCACTACAGAAACACTATGAAAGGCTACTGCACTGGCAGCTCCTCCTCTTGCACTGGAGGACACGGACATCACCCGGGCAGGGGAAAGACCACAGAGCAGTACATGAAACCAAAGGTTGGCTAAACACTGCAAGATTGACACCAGCAAAGAGGAATAAGAAACCATGGACATCTGGGCTTTGTGTTTCAGTTGCAGGACAGAGAGATTTGTTCTAGCCTGGCTCCCTAGAGAAATGAGGGTTATGGAGTGGGGTTGTTGGCAGTTTTGTCAACCTGTAGCTTTTGAGCTTCCTGTGCAACCTCCAGCAAGAATTTGACAAAGCAGTCAAGGTTTCAAAGACACCATGTTCTTGCAAATTTCATGAAAATAAGTAGTTTTATAGATGAGAAGCATCCAGACTCTTGTTTCCTTTGAGAGAAATGTTGCAACATGAGCTCAGCCTCTCAGACATCCACAGGAAGAGAGTCACAAGAAACCAGGCTACCTAATTTCTGTTTTTCACCAAGCTACTAGGTTTCTTTGCAGTTTTGGAAATATGGGATGGATTGTTTCTTCTCTGCAGTGCTTGAGTGTACGGGTAGCCAGGCTTGCTCTTTGTGGCACTGCTGCCACCACTGCTGAGATGCTGAAAAGAGAAAAGCCCTCCAGCAGCACTGATCTCAGCAGAACCTGCATACGGCCACACTCAGTCACATCAGCTGTGCCACCAGCAAGGCTGGAGGCGTATGAGCTAAGTGGGGAGCTGGTTTTTTGTGTGTCAGAGAGTGAACGAGCCTTATGCCATACAAACTGCACTGGAACATATAATTAAAGGTGGCAAATGGCAGCATAAGCTAGTCTGTTTATGTCCATTGCAGAAATTCACTCTCCATGTCCAAATAAATACTTGATCTCTGCAGACATTGCTGGCAATGTTTTCACAAAGCAATTCAGAATTGTAATTTTGTTACATGAATGTTTGCTCACAAAGCAGGAATAGGCACAGTCAATGCATTTGGCTAATATCCTACTTAATTGGAACTAACAAGAGGTGTTTCCATCCCACAGGTTCTCCTTTTTCCCCCACCCTGTCCTGATCTTGGTAGCTTTCTCCAAACTCAGCTGAAGTCACATACACACTGGTCCAGAGCCCAGAGCAGTCTGTCTTATTCTGGAATTCTTTCAAAAAATTAATTTGGATCTACTGTAAGGTTACTAAAAGCTGATGTAGCCCTTTTTAATCTAATTTGTTTTATTTGTTTTAGTTTTAGCCTATTCAAGTTCCCACTGAATCTGAACAAATGTCTTACTGTGAAGAATTAAAATTTGTCACCCGTTCAGTTGACCACAGGAGAAAGAAAAAAAAAAGACAATTTTCAGCCCTAGGATCCATCGGTTAAGGTTGGAAGTATCAAGCTAACAGAAATCCCCTGTTAAAAAGATGGTATTTGAATGTAGATCTACTCAAATTTACTCAATTATTTGATCAAAACAATGTTTTGATCAATGAAGGATGTGTATCTTTGAAACTCCAACTTTAAATGCTACGCATTTACATCCAAACTTTACATTGCAGTAGCTCCAAACAGCTTCAGAATAAACACTTCTGCTATATATCCCTTCTGCTGGAGAGAACAAGAGCAGAAAGATCAGTCCTTTCTGCCAAAACCCAGTGGAAGGAAGAGAGCTGAGGCAATAAAACATCCTTCCTTCCCCTTGCTGGTCACCTGCTCCCACAAAATGCCTTCAGGGCAGATTTTGCATGGGTCTGGCTTCTGCCCATTTCAAGAGGATGTGGCTAGATGGGAAAGGGTGGAGTAGAGGGATCATTTTTGGCCAGGGTAGTTGTAAAACACCTGCCGTGCCCCTTCCACCCTCAAGCCCAAGCACTTCACAGGCCAAAAATTAAGACACTGCAGCAGCAAAGGGCTTGGGTGAAAAAGTAGAGTAGGGGGGATGGTGAGACCTCCTCCACTAGTTTGCAAGACTGCCCAGTGAAAGTCAGACCTATTCACAAGTCTTGAGATCCCTGGTAGATAAGATTCACTCCAAGCAGGTCCCTGGGACCTACTCGGTGCCTTGGCAGTGATGCTCACATCTGGGCAGGTGTGATAATGGCATTGAAAGCCTTTCAGTCCCTGGGAAGTGCTCAGAGAATACACTCTGCCATCCTGTTCCCATTCCCATCTGCTCACCTTTGCTGGATGGGGTGTCTGTAATTATTGGTGGGAGAAAAGACCAGCACTCTCCTGAAAGGGATGCTTGTGAGAGTGTCAGCAGAGATAAAAATCAGATCACACCATACTGCTGTAGGGCAGCTCCCTAGGAAATAACGTTTCTTATTCTAATACATATTTATTTTTTAAAATCAAGTTGACATCTGCAGCTCCTCATGAGAAGTCCTTTACTTTCTGGGCATGCACCTCATTATTGGGGTGGATTATTGGGAACATTCTCTTTAGATGGTGAAGGAGCCCAGGGATGATCTCTATGAGAAACCATCTTAGGCTGAGACCAACATCTCGTCTTGTGTGAAGTGCAGGATTTTCAGTGTGCAGAAAACCTGGTGAGGGAATACTACAAAAAAAAGTGAATTGTCTCTTCTGCACTTTAATCATGTCCTCACCTATGCACTGTGCATTTTGCAGCTGAGTATATTGAAAGAAGAGCATTGGGAAAGAAAGAACAACCACCAAAATCGTGTCATCTTCTCAGGCTCATTCTTGACCTTTTTTTTCTTTTCTTTGTTATTTCATTTTTACCAGAACTCACTGTTCTAATAAAGACATCTCTGCTGCCAGAAGTCCTAATGCAGATGCAGTTACATTAAAAAGTCCATTCTATTTGGGAATGCGTGAAGGAACTCTTGTGTCTATCAACTGCAAACCTTCGCCAAGGCAGATGGGCTCCAATTCAAGCATATGTTTGCTAAAACAAAGGGAAGGGCTAAAGGAGTTTCCTCCAGTGTCAAAACTCACCTTCCTGTTAATGTGCAATATGTACAAAGTGTAATAGACCACGATTGCTTATTTAAGCATCTTCAAAACAATGTTTTCTCTTTTCAGGTCTGTGACAGGTTGAAGTAGCTCTTCAACGCTATTTATTTATTTGTTCATGTTGTCCCATCTCATGCAGGTCCACCCCTGACAAAACACTTGACATATTGTTTCACAGCCATTTTAAGATGATCTAAAATCAAGTTGCCATTGAAATGAATAATCCCTGCCTTCTCCTCTCCCGGCTTTTCAGTCCTTGCCCCTTCCTAAGGTCAACTCCAGCAATTGCATGGCTATGCATCTCACACATTCAACAGTAAAGTCTGACCACTCAGTGACATCTTTCAGATTAACCAGGCCAGGAGGACACTACGACACAATCAGAGGTTCCCTGTCAACAAACTGCCCTGAAGAGTAAGAATCCATCAAGCAAGAAAGTAATGCCCCAACTTCAAGCACAACTGCTCAAAACAGACGTCCCTAGCACCACGTGCTTTGTGTCAATAAGGACATGTGCTACTTTGGTCTAAGGTAGGCTGCACCACGTAGCGCCAACAACAATCCTTTCTTTCTGTACTCATCCAAAGAATCTGTCTTTGCCCTGGTGCAGTGTGAAAGGCAGCACCAGGAGTGTCCCTTAGGCTGTTCTCCCCAAACCTCTTCATCAGTTCCTCCCTATGGCCACATCTGTATGTGGGCACAACTGCCAGGCAAAAACAGGCAGCAAAAGAGGGGATCCCAATGACCTTCTTTCATTGATCGCTGGGCAGACACCTTAGAAAAACAACATGGTTGTTTCTCAACCATCATGGTGCCCATGGTTAAGAAACAGAGCAAAACCACAGGGAGATTACTTTTTTTGCAGGATGATGTATGGTTTTATCTACTCAGAAGGAGAAGGGATGGGAATTCAGAGTAATCCTCTTACTGTGGAGCTGCTTCCCTTTTATGGACTGGAGCAGTCACACAGCACTGCTGTGCTCCAGCCAGTCACACGCGCGATTGTTACAAGGAGCTGGAATTTTAAAAGTACACTGGCCTTGAATGGAGTAGCTGGCTGGCTGATGCTCCACAGGCTCTGCGGAGCATCAGCCGTGTGGTAGGGGGAAACTTCAGTCAACAAGCAATTGGTGGCTCCAGCACAGAGTAAAGTCAGTTGCTATTTCAGGGAAAGGAAAGGCAACACTTCCCTGGGGAGAATGACTGCACTAGCTCAACGCCAGGAATAGGCTGAGATTTTTTAAAATTTTTTTCCCCCTACACTTCAGGAAAATTGAACACACAATGTTCATTCGCAGGGATCGTTTCCTGAACATGATGTGTGCTCGCTGTCCCGCAGGTCACTTTCCAGTGTGTCATATCCTCCTGCACAAGGGAGAGCAGGAAATGGCAAACTCCCAGTATGAGGCAAAGCATTCCCATCGCAGCAATTGGTCCACAGGAGCTATAAATTGGTCTCCTCCAGAAACAGATCAAAATTTGTCTTTGGGGAGGTCGTCTGGAAACTAAAGGTAAGTTTGAACAAGTATTTTTTGGAGTGTTTCTGAGTATTGTATTAGGAAAGCATTCACAAGCTTTGGACTTGTATACCTTTATTGTTGGGGAGATTTTTCTCTAAGAGTAGGAGTTGGTTTTATTTTCCTTTACACTGGTATAAATCAGTGTATTCAAAAGACATGCATCACTGTACAGCTTATGCTATATATTGGATGACTGTTCTACTAACTTCAGTGAGATGGCCACCGTTGATACCTGAGACTGTTCTCAGCAAAAAAATCTACAGAACATATTGTTAGGAAGTTACAGGAATTGATCTATTTAATGATCATCATATTGATCTGTTACTGATGATATGCTCATTATTCATTTCAGTGCCACTATCCATTTAACTTAGTATTAGTCCTTGTGCTTTCAGCTGCATCTCTGACTATAGTATAAAAATTAAGAGGGTACTGCCTCTAGCTAAGAAAAGCACAATGTAATAAGTGGCTCAAGTGACCCGATGATACCAAGAGAGACTGAGGTCGTTGTTCTGAAGGGCATAGGGGGAGGTCCTAAAAGATTCTGCATGAGATGGATTAGAACAAGTAGAAGGGAAAAGAATTGCAGTGAGAAGTATTTACTTATACACTTCAGGGTGGAAAGACTCTTTATGATAGGAAGTTTCCTCCTTCTGAAACCCAGGGATTCTGCGGAATGAAAGCCCCAAGGATCCTAACTGCATAGTGTGCCTGTGTGAGGGACCAGACACCTCCAGTTCACACAGTACAGAAGACTTAAAAGTGAAAAGGTGGCTGCAGCAATTAATAGGCTTGCTTAGTTGGTTCTGGGACAGGGTCTTTCTGCTACAGAGACTTCTTTTGGCTATAAGGGCATTATGGACTGCAAACAGCTTCTTAGATCTATGGTCAGACCATGCGAGGTGCAGAAGCAGCACAGCCCTGTGCGCAGTGCGGTGCTGTGGAGCACAAAAGCTCTGCTCTCACCAGACAAATGGTGATGCTACATCAGTCCTGTCATCTCCCTTGCCTCGGTTGCCCTATATGTAAGCAGCGTTAAGGATTGTAAAGAACTTCACAGCCCTAAAGCAACCTGCAATTGCTTATTGGAACATTTCTTTCTACCCTTGTGACAAAGGACAGAGAGAGCAAACAGAGATTGCCCAGTACTGAAACCCTGAAGATTCACCCTCCAGGAGGGGAGACACTCTCCTGCTGTCTTGCCAGGGGAGGTTGCCATAGCCAGCAGTTTTCAAGCCTTTTCTATTTATGGTCCCCTGTATTTCCTGTTTCCCCATCGCTGAGGGAATGCACACTGCAAGTGGGCTTGCTTTTCTAATGTGCCCTTCAAGAACCTTCTAAACAAGGTTGACTGGCCTCACCGGCGCTGTCACTGAGGATCCACTCCCACAGGTGGGACTAAGCACTACAGAACAATGGTTCCCATCTTTGTCCAAACCCTGACGCCAGGTTACAATAGGAAAAAAATGCTGCAGGACCTTGAGTTGCTTAGGCTTAAAGAAAGGAAGGATATTCACAATACCCGTCTGAGGCACCAATGAGCTTCTCACCTCGTAGATGAAAAGCCAGATCTTGACTCCCTTCAGCAGCTTCCCTCTGTCCTCCTTTAATGGGAAATGATCCCAAAATAGCAACCTGGGATAGGTGGCTTTCACCTACTCAGAGCCTGGCCTTTCTTGTGAAAGATGCCCTTGAATATTGCACATCCTCTGAATCCCATCCTGAGGACAACGTATTAGTTCTGGCAGCATTACTACTCTGAGCACTGAGCCACTTAATCTCAAGGGAATTTTTTTCCCCTCAGCATTGGAAGAGATGTTTTATGTCTTCACAGAGGTAATAACAACAGCACCTCTGACCCCAGCCCTTGAGATATTTTAGTCTTCTCAGTGAACAAGAATAACCTTTTAAAGTTCCTCTTTCTGAAAGTTACAATGGAATTGGTAATTAAATGTACATGTGTGTATGTGCATGTGTGTGTGTATACCTGAGTGTGTACGTGTGTACAGACAGCAAACCTTTCGTGTAGCTGGGTGAAGCAAAAAAAAAATAATTGGCTGGGTGCCATGCCTGAAATGGTGGTCCAGGTTGAGCACGTTTCCTGGGGTTTTTTAGCATAGATCCAAACCCAGTCTTTTCTCTTTCTGGACAGAGGCCATGGAGAGAAACAGTGCTGCCTTTCCGCAAACAGCAGACCCCACACATCACTTCCACGTAGCGCTGCTGGATCAGAGACGGAAGCTGCGTGGCCAAATTGCTCACCTACACAAGGCGGCTCGTAAACTCAACAAGCTCCGCAAAAGGTCCCTGATTGCCAACGTCAGTGGGAGCACCCTGACCGCTGCGGGAGCCGTCACAGCCATCGTGGGGCTGTCCCTGAGTCCAGTGACACTGGGAGCCTCTCTCCTGGCATCAGCTGTGGGTCTGGGCTTGGCCACTGCCGGGGGAGCCGTCAGCATCACCTCTGATCTCTCCTTGGTGCTCTGCAATTCCCGGGAGGTGAGGAAGGTGCAAGAAATTGCAATGAATTGTCGGAAACAGATGAGGGAAATCCTCGGCTGCCTGGAGTTCCTCCGCCGGGGGCAGGGTCCAGGGGACCCCACACTGCGTCAGTCGGAGAAGAGGGCTTCCATCTCGCTGTATAACTCTGTCTGCTTCATGGTCTTCTGCGGCTCCCACAGCTTCCTTGTGCCAGAATACACAAAGGAGGTCACAAAAGTGAGCCAGGCTGTGTTGAAGGCCAAAATCCAGAAGCTGGCTGCCAACCTCGAGACCTGCACCAGGGCAATGGATGAAGTCTGTGAACTACTTGAGTCGAGGACACAGCTCTCCCCACACATGAGGAGACTTAACTTACGTGCTAAAACCACTGCTGAGATCCCGAGACCATCCAGCTGAAACAGTGTTTGCCCTATAATTAAAACTGAAACTTGGAGACATTATATTATTGTCACCGTTACCACTGCTACCTGTTGCTATCGTAATATTGGTGATGCTAATCCACACAGGTGCAGACATCTCTCACGTGCCTTATCTACTTCTAAACACAAGCTCCTTCCTGATAGGAAGCTAATAGGTCGTGGGGGGATGGTTGGACTAGATGATCCTTGAGGTCACTTCCAACCTTAATGATTCTATTCTATTCTATTCTATTCTATTCTATTCTATTCTATTCTATTCTATTCTATTCTAAAGCTTCCATAGACACACACACACACTCCACCAAGTAACAGTATCCACCTGATTCAGGTTGGAGATTGTGATGGACATGTGTGTACACAGCAGCCGATCTCAGAGCCCGAAGGCAGGGGTGGGTGGTTGCTCCTCAGACCCATGTTTCCCCAGCCATCTCCCTGGCTCTGCTTCCCCAAGGGAGCAAACAGAAGTGGGTCAGGAGGCTGATGAAATCCCTGCAGTCCTGGTGCTGACTGAACCTCGTTTGTAAATAATTTATGAACCTATGGCTGGTAAAAGGGTTGAGGTACCCTCAAAGGGCCAGCAGCTGCCAATTTCCAGCAGAGTACAGTCCTGTTACCAAGGTACTTTTGGAAAGGCTGTTGAAGAAAGCAGCTCCAGATATGACAGATTGTACCGATGGCTCATCATCCCAGGGTGAAATAGCAGGGCCAGAAATTGTTATCCCTTTTGAAGAAACCTCTCCAGGCTGAGAACTGTGATGTTTGTGTTCTATTTATTTACACAGGATTATTTTAAGGTTTTGATATTTTATTTAAAGACTTTTTTTTTTTCTGTTAAAACACGGGCCCCTGCTCCAAAGGAAAGCAGCTGTTCTTAGAGGCAACGCAAGTCTGTGGCATGTGAGAGCAAGTTACCTGTTCTTTGGTTGTGAGGGAGGAGAAGTCCCTATAGGAAAAGGAAAGCTTGGCCTGAATGCTGGTAGTTATAAAATAGGTGAAATGCCTATCTCAACCAGTGACAGATCTTAGGAACCAAAACAGGGAGAAGGACAGGTCAGTGACCCTGGGACCAGAGCCTGCCTCAGGGCACTGGTGGAAGAAAGCAGTTAGCTCTCTTGCAGCAAGGAGGGAAGTGTAGGCTGTGTTACTGGTCTGAGCTGGAGTCCAGCTGTGATGGGAGCACGTCTCAGAGGTGGAGGTGCCACTCTCTGTGCAGTTCAGCAGCCTGTGAGACCCACAGTGAGTAGTCTGTGAGGGAGGAGGCAGCACTCACGGAGAACTACACATACTCCTAGCAATGCTTCGCAGGGAAGGCTTCATGTTAGCAAAATACGTACTGGTACTAATACTCAAGGGGGTGCAGAGGAGTAGGATGATTCAGTGGCAGAGCACTTATGAAGCAGGAGGAAGCACTGGGACCCTGTTTCAAGTGACTGTTCTGCTGAATATGTCCTTCATGACTTTTGACCCCTCAGTGCCTTAGTTCTCTGTCTAAAAATGAAGACAGTAGCACTTCCCTACCTCACAAGGATGTTTCTGGGACAAATACTGAAACGTGCTCAAGTACTGTGATGATGGGGATTATGTCAGTACCTGGAAGAGGTACAAGGAAGAGACCCCAGAGACTAGCTTGAGACTACTAGAGGAGTTAATGCAGGAAAAATTCCACCTCCACAAATATGCTTCTGTGGATAAGCGAAACTTCCCTGCAGATGCATGAATCAAAACTATAAGAAAAACCCATTCTGTAATTCTGCAATTCTTTTAGGCAGGGCAACAGTCCATCTCACAAAGCCTGAATCCTTGTTTTTCTTGTCTCTTCCTCTCATGACATCGACATTTGTTTTTACACATAAGAACAAAAGCTTTGGTCCCTCAGAGTGTGACTCAGATGCTTGTACTGCCCATGCCCATTTGCCAGAAATTAACAAGTTTGATTAAATGAATATGAACCACTTTTGTGTCAGTGTCTCTCTGCGCACCTGCATGCGATCCCATTCCTGTCCCCTGGCTTACTCCGATTTCATACTCCAGGCACTGGAGTCAGAGAATCAATAGGAGCAGCTGGATGTGTTCAGGAGGTAAGAATGAAAAGCAAGGTCATCAGCTCCATGCCACAGAGCAGGCATTTGTGTACAGAGATATATGTTTATGTCTGTGTGAGTGTGTATCCTGGTGCACAGATTAGGGCATGTATACTGTGGATGTTGGTCTCTGACATGAAAACACCGAGGTCTGTACGTGTGAGTGCATAAGCGTGCTTTTGGAATGTGAACTGCACACTGTGCAAAGGCAGACACGATATGAAATCCTTCCTAGTGCTCCATCACATCAGTTATGACTTTACCATGCTTCTGAGACGGTTGCTTTTATCATCACAGAGAAAATTGTGTAACATACCTCCTCCCCAGTTTTCTGGCAATGCAGTTTTACCACACATCCACACAAAAGGAAGAACAAATCTGGACGGACTAATCTGACTGGCAGAAGGATCTGAATTTGATAGCTTAGAGCTTCACAAGGGCTCGTTTGCTCTGCTCAGCATAGTCCTGCACTGCAATCGCAGCCACTGTTTCAGCAGCTGGAGACAAATAAGTTTTTGCTTCCAGTCTCAGCCACACAGGAAAAAAATCCTGCTTCTGTTCTGTTTATCCCTCGGCTAATCCTTCACGTGAAGTCAGGATTTGGGTTGTTTCACAGCGCTGCTGTGAGTGTAATTGACCTCAAGGTAGTCTTCTGGCCAGGTATCAGCCACTCCCCTCTCCAGGTTTGTTTGCTAGAAATGCAAAGGGAGGCTCAGGCAGAGAGTGGGACCTGCAGGCTGGAAGGTCTGTAATCCTATACAAGACAGAGGAGCTGTGTGACTTAGTTTGCTAGCAGACAGGGCAGGAGGTGGTTGAATCCTCCGCACGGAGCTTTGGGCAGGCCATCCTGCCTTCTCCCGTGCAGTCAGTACTGGATCTCATGTGATACCGTGGGGAGCCAGTTTCAGGAGCTGTGCAGAAATCTACCATATTTTGGGGTAAGATTCACTTCTTACTCCTTTTGCTCCCTGAATAGCTCAGTATTATGTCAGGTGAGCACCAGAGCTGGCACTAAGAAAGCATCAGAAGCAAGTGACCTGGCCTGGGACCAGGGTGCACCTACTCTGGTATTAGTATTGGCTTAGTTCCAAGAATCACAAGCAACATTTGGGGGAATTGTATTCGATAAGCAGCTCTTTTGCTGGTAGTTATGTTACTTAGCCTTCAAAGTAGTAGATGTGCTGGTGGAACCCTTCCTTTGGTAGCTAGGCAGCAGGGGGAGAAGGGTACGTGTGTGATTTGATGTTTAGCCTGCGCTGGCAGTTATGAAGCCTGGCCTCCCGATGCCATTTTTACTCCCCTTTTACGAAACTGCCGCAAGGAGGAATGGTTCAGTGGTGAAGCAGAAATGTAAACATCACTTTAACACAAAATCCCATAGTATGTTTTGAAAGCGTAATAAAATGTGTTTATGACAAAGGAGCCTGAGTACTATCAGGGAGTCAGGATATCCCAATGGTCTCTCTCTGGGCATCCCAGTGGGCAGACAGGATCATTTACCATTAACCGTGACCTACTAGATACACTGTCCATCTTGTCTTATGCATCCCTCATGAAATAGGTGTCATTATACCTGCACTAAAATTCATCTGTTGTGGATGCTCCCACCCCGTCCCTGCTAAGGAAGACTGAGCTTGTAGCATGCAGTAGGGCCAGAAATATATCTGATCAAAAGCCAAGCCTAAAAGCCCTGGAGTTAAAATTTCTAAATCCAGTATAATCTGCAGTGTCCTGTGCTGAAAAGCACAAAAAAGGAATCACCATTTAGAAGTGGTACCTATTTTATCACATGAGTGCTCCCAACAGCAGTTTAGGATAGGAGAGAACTTTTATTCAAATATATCTACTGACAAAAGAGGATTATCCAAACTGGAATTTCACCAGAATAGAATTGCTCCATCCTGCTACACACCAAAACAGCAGCTACCAAATTAGATGGGCAAGGAATTCAACAAAGAATCACAAGCTGTGACTTCCCATCACATCCATGGCTCCATTTCCTGAGGCATCCAGTGACCCTTATACGGGTTTATGTCAAAGTGCTGCCCAGACTTAACCTTTAGCACTAATAATATATAGCAAGCTCATGGCTCAGACTGCAGTATTTTTTGAAACATATGGTCATAACTAGCAGGTACACGGGGTGTTTCTTGTTGGTTTTGATTTTTATTATTTTAAAATCATTGCTCCTGAGCACAGTGGGATGCAGCAGTTTCATTTCCACTGCTGCCCAGTGAATTGTTTCAGATTTCCTCTCCTTTCCCTGTCATGCAGAGAGTTTGTTCGGATTTCCTCTCACTTTCCTCATTGTTCTGGGAGCAGAGGAAATGGCACACTTGGAATCCAGTGACAGATGCTCAGGTACGTCAGCATTTCCACTGTGAGCACACCCAGCTGGGCTTCCCAACCAGCAAAAGAGAGGGAGGTCTACTCAGAAGTTCAGTCACAAGTTCCATTTTGCAGTTGGCTCTGCTGTCCTTTCAAAGCCCAAGATCTTAGCATCCCTTTCCCTAAAACAAAGGAGGTTCATCTAACGGCAAGGTTGCCCTGCTGCGATCAGCATTGGGGGCCATAGATCAGAGAGGCCACACCCAGGCCAGATGGAAACCAAGAGGCTCAGGAACTACCATCGTGACATGATGTTTTGATGCCACTTATCCTCAAAGGGCACTGAATCCATCTCCATTTTCACCTCTCACTGTGCACTTGCAGGCTCCCTGAGCCACAACAGCAGCAATCAAGAGAGCTGAGAGAGGGTTTGCATCTATTCCCATCCCCTGTTCTCTCATTTCATGCTGTGAGTTGCCACAGTGCAGTTGATTTTATGTATTTCTGGCACTTCAAAGTTGCACACTGGCAATTACCATAAACATGAAAACAAGATGAAACAATGATAGTTCTCGACTTTTTTTTTTCCCCCCCATTTACTTGTACTTCAAAATGTTTCATACCAGCACTTCTGAAGAAGCTAATTTGCTCCTTACATATATTATATATGTAAGCTTACATATATTCTTGCGTTTTTGTGCCTGGCTGGCTCATTTATCTTGCTCTTTCACAACAGCAGAATTTATGAACGCAGAACACCATCAGGCACACTACCTAAGCAATGCAAATGCTGAGCTGCAGGCCAGAGGCTTAGCCATTCGCAGTTAATGCCAGGCAGGCAGGTTTTCATACGGCCAATGCTGGGTGTTCTTATCTCAATGCAGGTGGCCATAGCTCTGTAGTGGGAAGCACTCCCTAGACACCTCTCTGGAATTCAGTGAAAATCCGCCCACAGCTTCTAGTTTGGCAAAGCACAGCACTCATCACGTAAATCACAGACACACGCACACACACCCTTGCAGAAGCGTAAGCCCAACTAAGTTTAAAGAAAACAAGCCTTGAAGGCGTTTAGAAGTGTGCTGCCTAATAACCTTGTGCAGAGTCAGGCCGTTTCCACCAACACGCCGACTCCTTTCGGGAGTCCTTTCTCCCCCCAGGAGAGAGGAAAAAACGGCAGCGAGTAACGGTGGCCGCGCGTGGCGCCTCGAGCCCCGCTCCGATTGGCTCCTTGCTCCGAACTACGAACCCCATAACGCCCCCGAGGGAGACTACAACTCCCAGCGTGCTCTGCGCTGCCCCAGGAGGGGACCGTCCAAAATGGCGGCAGGCGAAGAGGAAGGGGTGGCGGTGGAGTCGGACGCTGTGACGGAGCCGGAGGTGGCGGTGCAAGAGCCACAGAGCTTTAAGGACCTGGTGAGGCTGGGCTGGAGCCGCTTCTGCCCCTGCTGCTCCCTTCCCCGCCCCGCATATCATGCCAGGAAGGAATGGGGGAGCTCCTCGCACGCCCCGTGTGCTAGGCCGTGCCACACGCCGCCGCGTCGTGGCGCGGCCCCGGGCTGCGGTCTGAAGGCGGCCCCAGGCCCGGCGGGACCGCGGGTGCGTGGGGGGCAGACGTGTGCGCTGCCGTCGCTGATCGGTCCGCAGTCGTGGTGCTGTGCCGGGGCTGGAGGTCTGGGGAGTTTGGGCCTCTGCCGGTGAGGGTGGCGTTGCTGCTGCGGTCTGTGCTCCTCAGCCGGAGGAGCAGTCTGTGTTTTCAGTTGTGTAGTTTGCCCATATGTTTTCCATGTTTTGAGCAAAATTGCTCAAGGGATACCCCCAGAGGAGAATAAAGGCAGCTCTGTGTGTGTGGAAAGTTGCTTGTGTAAGATAGGAAAAAAAAAATTGCTAGTTCCTTACTATGGCAGCCACCTATTTAACAGTTTGGAAGTAATCTGTGAAGTTGCCAATGGAGGTGGGGATCACTGTGAGCAGCCTGCCCTTTCATGTAGTTGCATTGAGGGCCTGATGGAGCTTGTCTCTGCTAGAGAGAAGCTTGACTCTGTTGCACCATATATTTAAGTAAAGTCAGTGATTTAGTTTAAGTCTCCTTGGTGATATGTTTCCTTTTCTCTTTTCTGTAATGTGTAGGGAGTGACAGATGTCCTGTGTGAAGCTTGTGACCAGTTAGGATGGAAGATGCCAACAAAGATCCAAGTTGAGGCTATTCCAGTGGCTCTCCAAGGTGAGCAGTGTGCTTCTCTGACACTGAATCTAGGGATGCCTCAGGAGCTCTATGTGAGAGCTGCATGAGAAGTAACAGCTGTGTGAGAAGTAACTGGTAGGGATGAGTTCTTGCTGCTTCATCATCTGAGATCTGTCTAGAAGTGGTATCTGTGTTCATTCTTGTGTCCTTCCTAGGTGGAGTTTGAAATGCTAAATTCTGCTGTAATACTGCCTGTAACTGCAAACTTTCAAATGGGTACAGACGTGGGTTCTTGAGTGTTCACTTCTGTTGGGTAGTTCTGGCACTCCACATCAAATAGAATTGTTGTCAGTCATTTGAGCTGATAGTCCATGTTGACCATGTTCTTTCTGAAATACTCAAGGATACACAGGAAGCTTCTGATAGATTTAGGATTCTTTCTCTTCTGGTAGAGACTGTCAATGTGTGTCTGAAATTGGAGATGCCTTGATCGATTACATAGCTTGTATAACCTACTTTGCTGTGAGCAGGCAATTCTTTGAAATTAGATTTCTGGAGTGAGTAGTAACCAAACCACAATGACTTTCTGTAAACATCCTGGAAAATAAATTACTGAATTGAGGAAACATTTCTGCCTCTAGAATATTTGTTTGGAGTTTTTTAGGGGGAAAATAAAAAACAACGGCAGCAGCACACACACACACACCCCTCCCACTACGAAGGAGGAACAGAACTGCACGGTGTCAGAATGGGAATAAACTTTCACTGTCTACCCTGTCCTAGTACTTAGTTGTTGTCAGACGTTTTTTATTCCACATAAGATTCTCTTAGAAAAAAAAAAAAGTAAGATTGCATTTTTGAGGAGCTGTCTCCAGTTTAAGGCCTGTTGGCAGCATGTTCTTCTCAGCTGTAGGAGTTTAAGAGGTCAGAATGGATCCTACTGACAAATTCTACATTTTCTACATTGTTTTTGGGCAAAGGACTTGCTGTCCCAATCTTTCCTGCTGCAAACTGGCTTAGATTACTCTTCTAATTAATGGCACAAGAT
The DNA here is from genome assembly GCA_013399095.1 of Psophia crepitans. Classification (NCBI taxonomy): domain Eukaryota; kingdom Metazoa; phylum Chordata; class Aves; order Gruiformes; family Psophiidae; genus Psophia; species Psophia crepitans. The sequence continues at coordinate 29,545 of VWZZ01005580.1, forward strand.
AGACTGTGGCCTATAAAATCTGAGTGTGGTAGTGCCGTTGTCTTGTAGTTGGTATGTCCTAAATCTCAAACACAGGAGTTCATATCCTTGTAAGCCAGTAAAGAGACAAGAGTTGGTCTAGAATACTTACCCAGGTAGAAGCAATGGGCTGCAAATTGACTGACAGATTTGAGAAAAAATAAAGTCAAGCTTTTTTGAACCTAAAATTTGTATATAAACCTGTATATTGGCAGAAGTTTAACTAGAGAATGAAGGGCATTGAGACTGTAAATATTGTACAAATGAAGTCACATTCTAAAAATGCTGGAGAAATGTTCTGAATTTTTTTTGTTGTGACCCTTTGTTCTCCTTTACCCTTTGTGTGGCTCCTTTTTTGCCTTCCCCCCCCCCCCC
>VWZZ01005580.1:29980-106216 GCA_013399095.1 Psophia crepitans
AGGGAATCTTGTGCTTTATCTTGCACAGTACTTTGAAAGCTTGTTTCTCTAGTCTAGATTTGTGACGATTTTTGCCTTCCTTGGTGCTCCTTGTAGGCAGAGATATCATTGGACTGGCAGAAACCGGCTCTGGAAAAACAGGAGCCTTCGCTTTGCCAATTCTTCAAGCACTACTGGAAACACCTCAGAGATTATTTGCTCTTGTCCTCACACCGACAAGGGAGCTGGCCTTCCAAATCTCAGAGCAGTTCGAAGCTCTTGGATCCTCCATCGGTGTCCACACTGGTAGGTAGCTTTGTGATATTGGAGCAGTTTTTCTGAAGACTGAAGTTTGTCAGCTCTAGATCTCAAAGGAAAAAGTAGAGAGTATTTGTATGGAGGGATAAACAAAAGGTGAGAAGACCTTGTGATGCTGGAAGACAGAGATCTGGTATCAAGCTTGGCAAAGAAAGACTATATAGTCTTTCTTCATGGAGTAGTTTGCAGTCCTTCTGGATTTTATGTCCAAACAGTTAAAGATGGAAGTATGAGAGAATCTTCTCAATAGTGAGTTTGTGTCCAGTGAAATTGCATAGAGCTCCACTCCAAAGTGTGATGTAGTTTAATATTTCTTTCCTCTTTGTATTGGTTCTTTAGATATTTTCTACAAACGTGAAAGCTTTGTGGGTATTTCTAGAATTCCTGGATTTTGCAGCTGAGTTAAGCTGCAAGGAACAGATTCTGCCTGTAGCTCTTCAGCTGTGAAAATAAAATACTTGGGGTCAGTAAGGGCTTCTGTATATGGCCTAAGAGCCTTGAGAAGGTCAGGTGTGCTAAATGAAAGAGAATGCTCATAAAGGTAAGTAGTCTGTCATTTGCACAGAGTTGTGGGTGGCAGGAATAGAAGGTAGCACCATGGTACTGGGGCTGGCTGGTGCTGCACCAAGATATTAATTATATTCTATTTGTCTTGCAGCGGTTATTGTGGGTGGAATTGACACAATGTCTCAATCTCTGGCCTTAGCCAAGAAACCACATGTTATAATCGGTAAGTTAATGTGCTGGGGATACAGGGTGTGAGTATTACCAAACCATAGTTGTCCAAAAGATGTTGTGCATTTGAAGAAGCCAGAGTACATCCTTCACTTGTTTCTGTCCTGAGATCTGAGTACTGACTTGTTAATGTTTTTAAAGTAGACACGAGTAGCCTTGCTGCTGTAAGCTCATTCTAAAGCATTTCTTCTAGACTGCCTTTGTCCTGGGTTTGGGTTTTTTTGTTTTGTTTTTTTATATTCTCCTCAAGTATTCAAAATGCTGGTCTCATCCTTCTCAGTACAGCTCATCTACAGTCTGTTTTGTTTCTTTTTTTAGCAGGGGTGTGTGTGTGTGTGAGGGGAGAAGTAAGGAGGGAATTCTTCAGAGTGCCTGACTCCATTAGTTTTAGTTCCAAACACTTTGAAGGTATCCTGTGAAAGAATGCTTCCCACAAAGCCATCTGCCTTTACTTCTCTTGGGCAAGAAATCACATTTCTGTAACGGATGACCCTCTTGCTTCTTTGGATCTTTTCCTTTGCTTTCATTTTAAATTTGCTCTCGTGATTCTGTTGGCAGCAACTCCTGGCCGTCTAGTTGATCATCTGGAGAACACAAAGGGCTTCAACTTACGAGCTCTGAAGTTCCTAGTAATGGATGAGGCTGACCGGATCCTTAACATGGATTTTGAGACAGAGGTATGAATCTGCTAAAATAAGTGTTTGGAACACCAGATGACTCCCTTGGAAATTCCTTCAAACAGTCATGTAGTAAACACTGAGCTGTTCTATAGAAATTAATAGCAAATGGTTACTAAGATCTAATAATTTCACAAAAGTGTATGTTGAGAGTAGAACTCTGAGTTCTGCAGAGCACTAGCAAGACAGTAGGAGGCATTTTGTCTCTGAAATATACTGGTTTCTCTGGAGCACTTGACATCGACACAGTTACTGCAGAACACGTTCACATGCACATTCCTGCAGGAATATGGCCTGATATTTGCAATTGGCAACTGCTCTTGGACTTTTGGAGTTCACACTACATGTCAACAAGCTATCAGCCTACACCTTCCCTTTAGAAGAGTGAAAATCTGTTCCTACTGTGAATCTAAGTTGGATGACCATGATATTTGGAGGAGGCTTCTGTCTTAATTGCTGTTGTATTCGACATTTCCATTTCCTTTACAATTTTACAGGTGGATAAGATATTAAAAGTGATTCCTCGAGACAGGAAGACATTCCTGTTTTCTGCTACCATGACCAAGAAGGTGAGAGCACTCTGTTTTAGTCCTCCTTCCATCAGGCTATACCGTTGACTAGACTGTATGATACAGGTTTCTGACAAGTTCTCTGTCCATCTGGTACTAATGTATGTTGGATTTTCCCAGGTTCAAAAACTCCAGCGTGCTGCTCTGAAGAATCCTGTTAAATGTGCTGTTTCTTCCAAATATCAGACGGTTGAAAAATTACAGCAGTACTACATTTTTATCCCCTCTAAATTCAAGGTAATGCCATTTCTGTTTGTTTCCTCTGTTGATTGTGTCTTATGTTGCTGTTCCCACATCTGCCCAATATCTTGTCATCTTCTCCAACTTATACTTACTCTTTAATGTGGCATGTGTGATTTATTTTTTTTATTGTATTTTGTTTTTATTTCTTTCTTCTCTGTTTCTTTACAGGACAGCTACCTGGTTTATATCTTGAATGAACTAGCTGGAAACTCTTTCATGATATTTTGTAGTACATGTAACAATACTCAGAGGACTGCTCTACTGCTCCGCAACCTGGGGTTCACTGCTATTCCTCTCCATGGGCAGATGAGTCAGGTATGGGCACAGCCCACAGAATGGATAGGCTGGAGACCTGTCACTTGGGAAAGGGGCTGCACCATACTGTGTCACAACTACCTTGCAGGGTTATTTCACAGCTAGTGGACCGGACTGATCTCTAGAAATTAATCTAATGTGAATGTTGCCATTGATTCTGTAATAACCCAAAAAGAAATTTGAGAAGTGAGATTTTTTTTTAGTAGTTTCTCTCCCAGTTCTTCTGTACCAGTATTTCAACAAGAGCATATTAACCAGAATGAGCATTATTTTCTCATTCCCTTTTTGTTCTCCTCTGTTCCAGAATAAACGTTTGGGCTCTCTGAACAAGTTCAAGGCAAAGGCACGTTCTATTCTACTGGCTACTGATGTTGCAAGTAGAGGTCTGGACATCCCACATGTAGATGTGGTGATAAACTTTGATATTCCCACGCACTCTAAGGTAAGCTAGTTTATGTGCAACTGAGGACCTCTGGTCACCAGGAGGCATAGTGAAGCTAGTAGACGAAGGAACAGGGACATCTTTTCTCCGTTCTGCTGGCTGGAAGTCTAATTCACACTTCTGTAGATTAAAAGATGTAGTTCAGCCTCTGCAATTGAGTTGGTATCTCAGTTAGGTCGGGTGGCCTCATCTGGACTGTAGAACTGATCCCATAAGTGAAGAGGGGAAGTGAGGGATGTTCTGTGTCTTTGTATTTCTGCTCAGAGTCTATCTTTTGCCACTTTACATTAAAGGACTTCTAGACTTTGCAAATAGTTTTATGATATTAGTAGTTTCAGGTAGTCATCTCTGTTCCTGTAATCCAGGTCTGCCTTCATGTTTTAAACTATGTTTAAAAATGAATAAATAAAAATTCTCCCATTATCTCCAGTGAGGATTTGATCAAGAAAGATGTCTGTAATGTGTGTTTTGCCTTCATATCACAAAAGTACAGAAAACTGAAAAAAGTGAATTACTAACTTTTTACCTTTTGACATTGTAAAAGGACAAAAGTTTTTTTAAAAAAAATAGTAGTGAGAGGAGCAGCTTTAATGATGATAGTTTTTGTGCCCCTCCCTCTCATGTAACAAATGTCAGAGAATGTATCCTTTCTCATGACACTTCCTTACACCACAGATCCTGCATGGAGAAGGGAGTATTTTAATTTCCGTAATGCAGTATAAAACCTGGAAAACAGCCTAGAACCATATAAACAGAAGACACTCAACAAATCAAATTTCCAAGTATTCTCATTCATCCTCTCTTTCACTCAGCTTGCCAAATTTAAATCTACTTGCCAAAGAGTTTGTCTGGAAGACTGTGTAGAGCACTAGATCCCAAGACTGAAAATGCCCGAATTGGCTCACTTTAAATACTAGTTTTCCAAGGAAGTGATAGTTCCTTAGCAAAGTCATGTATGACAACCTTTCTTCTGCAGTCTTGAATAATTGGAGGTGGTCTTTTCCTTTAGAAAGAAAAGAGTTTAAATGTTAAAACTAAAGATGTGCCTCCACAAGCCAGCATCTTCTCAAATCCTAATCCTGCATGTGGTCCGAAGTATTTAATCCTGGCTGTGTTTTCTTCCCGTTTTCTTCTTCTTCCCTAAAGAAAAATTACATGGGCTAATTTCCCTTAACTTTGGTGTTTGGTGCCCTGTAAGTTATTGCTTACCAAGAAAATTGTTTTCAGGATTACATTCATCGTGTTGGGAGAACAGCTCGAGCTGGGAGGTCTGGCAAGTCTATCACCTTTGTCACACAGTAAGTATTAAAATGCGGCAGACTTATTCTTCCTAGCTGTGTTTCAGAGCAGAAGACATCTGACCTCATCCTGGGTGAGGAAAAAAATACTACTTTTCATTTTAAGGTGCCAGTTGGATTTATTCTGTTAAAGAGGAGAGAATTCAAAGCCCTGGGTAGGGAGGGAGAATAGGATAAGTTCTAGAAGCAGGCATCTAATGAGCAGAATTAACTGTGTAATGGTTTGTTGTTTTTTTTTTTTTTAAATGATATATAATACAGGTTAAGTCAGTATATTTTTTGATAAATACTTCTGTATGTCTAAAAAGTCTTTGCCAAATGATTCTGAACAGAGATGGGCTGAATAAATCAGTGAAGCCATCCTGAACGATGGCATCATTCAGATGCAAGTGAAAGTTGCTTGTGAGAGCATCAGCAGAAGCTAACAATATCTGTGGGCCAGAGATAAGGGTTGATGTCTGTGGATGGTGACAGCTGAAGCACTCTCAGGAGGGCTGATTTGAGCTGGTGGTGTGTCTTTTCTCAGGTACGATGTAGAGCTGTTCCAGCGTATTGAACACCTGATTGGCAAGAAGCTGCCAGCATTCCCCATGCAAGAGGAAGAAGTTATGATGCTGACAGAGCGTGTGGCTGAGGCCCAGAGATTTGCTCGAATGGTGGGTGCTGGCTTTTTGTCCCTCTACTCAGTGTTGTAGTCTGAATTTCCTCAGGTGGCAGAACTGTTGGTCAATCCCTTGATTGTATTGCAGGAGCTGCGGGAACAGGGAGAGAAGAAGCGGTCTCGGAATGATGATGACGATGATACGGAAGAAGCTATTGGTGTCAGGAATAAGGTGGCAGGTGGGAAAAAGAAGAAAAGGAAAGCCTTCTAGTTCAGTATTTGGACTGACTTTTTTGTTTTTCTCTCTATGGCTACATGAACTTGGCAAAAACAGTCTACCAAGCCATCTCCAGTGGATTTTTTTTCAGAACCACTTATGAAATTGGGCTCTCCACCTGGAAAACAACTTCCTCTCATCAGTTACTGACTGAGCTTGACCCATTGTGGTATCATGGGACCAGCCTTCCTTTCAGAGACACTAGACCATCACTTCTGGACCTGAAAGCAGCTGTGGTCTGGCCCTGCTCATTCACAGAGAGGTTCAGTGTGAGTGCAGCTTTCCCGCTGCTGCAGCCTATCTCACTGCCCAAACTCTCTGAGTGCATCCGGGGTCAGATAGGTCTGTTGGAAGAAAGAGAGGAAAAAGAAAAGAAGCAACTGAGTTTCCACAGCACAGCTGTGATGCCTTTACCTTAGTGAAGGGCCATGTGACATGGAGAACTCAAAATATATTGCTTAATTTTAAAGCTGCCTGGTTTTCCTTGTCTTATCACTGACCTGTTTTGCTCATTTTGAATATCTGCTCTGCCAGAAGGTTTTTTTCTTAGGACAATCTTGACGATTCAGATGTGACATCAGTACCTTAGGTGTGTCAGCGAAAGAGTGGCCCAGCACAGAGAACACCTCTTTCAGCAGGATTAGGCTGTTCACTGCCTGGAATTAGATTCAGAATCTGTAATGATTTGGAAGATCAAGGAGAGGTCTGGCTTTTGGTTTTTTTGTTGGATTTTTTTGTGTGTGGCTGAATCTTGTAGTACTTACAAACCAACACAAGAGGGTGGTATTTACATAGGAAAATAACTCAGGAACTGGGTGGTGAAGAAAAACAGCTGTCTTCAGAGGCTCTTTCTGTGTTTCCCTATTTATTTCTCTGTCTTAGGCAGAGTACAGTGCCATATAAACAGACTCTTGCAAGAATGAGATAAATGTACCTTCTTACCGAACCAGTAGGTTAGTGCTATTTCACATTGGCCATAAAAATTTTCACACTGTACATCTCTGCTGGTGGGTAAAGGAGGGTGAGAAACTTAATGGAAGCATCAAGAAAACTTAAATGTCTCTTAGAACCACTCATAAACTGGATTTTCTGCTACGTGAAAAGCAATGTTCGAAAGATTATTTTTAGATTTAAATGAAAAGCAGAGACCACTGCAGTAGTCAAGATGAGCACATTGTTACTTCATAGTGTCAACATAAATCTAATACACACCTACGAGGACAGGCTGAAGGAGTTGGGCTAGTTCAGTTTAGAGAAGAGAAGGCTTTGGGCAGACCTAATTGCGGCCTTCCAGTACCTAAAGGGGCCTACAGGAAAGCTGGAGAGGGGCTGTTCATCAGGGAGTGTAGTGACAGGACAAGGGGTAATGGGTTTAAACTAAAAGAGGGGGGATTTAGATTGGATCTTAGGAAGAAATTCTTTACTGTGAGGGTGGTGAGGCACTGAAACAGGTTGCCCAGAGAAGCTGTGGAGGCCCCATCCCTGGAAGTATTCAAGGCCAGGCTGGATGGGGCTTTGGGCAACCTGGTCTACTGGAGGGTGTCCCTGCCCATGGCAGGGGGGTTGAAACTAGATGATCCTTGTGGTCCCTTCCAACCCAAACCGTTCTGTGATTCTGTATGTGCTAGTCGGAATGCTTTTATACTTTGGGGAAGGATGTTTTTCAAAATTATGAAAAACAGCATGGTTAAAACTAAGGGGGTTAAAAACTATAATCTTTTTTATTTAACATAGCTCTGTTGTTTCATGAGGAAAAAAAATTCTGGTGTGAGAAGAGCACCAGTGTTCTTACTTTGTACTTTTTTGTAGCAATTTACTCAAATCTCCCAAATAACTTACCTTCAAGTTTGATAGCTCTAAAGCAGTCTAAGATCAGTGGCAGATAAGTAGGGGTACAGATCTTGGGTGTGTTGACTGCTAAGAGCATTCTTATCAAGCAGGAAGAGAGTACATGTCTTCTGTGGGTCCTAATGCAGAGAGGCAGGTGTGGAAGCCCAGTAACAAGAAATTGAATGGGGCCCTTTGGTAAGGATCCCCATGGGTAAGAGCAAACAACTCTAGAATGCACCAGAGAGAGAAGAATAAAATGAGTGAGCATATGGGTGGAGATGTAAATGCTCATTCCCCATGGAGCGAGGGAACTTTCCCAACTGGTATTCTCTCCTGCTGGATGCTTGAATGAAACTTACCCTTCACAAGCAGGGCAGGGTTAGTCCTGCTATTGGCACATGAAGGTTATATCCCCCTGAGGCTCCTGGGTCTCTGGAAAACCTCTTAGCATTTTTCCCAGCTATGTAACAGGTGACATGCACGGTCAGTCCTGAACCAATCTTGTAAAGTGATGTGAAGGGCAATTGTACTGCTGGAGAGGGTAGGGCAGAGTAATTTCTTTCAGAAGTAGTGTGAGGCTTTCTATAATACATTGGTGGAGTCTCTAGTATCTCTGTGTTCTTTCCTGTGTGGAAGGCTGCAGCAGCAGGAGGGGATCTGTCTTGGCCCTTGATGGGATCAAAGATTCTCTGCAGTTGCAAGAATAACGGAGAAGTAGAGTTGCTCCTTGTAAAAGGGTGCAGAGCTGCCTTGAGAGGAGTGACTCCTAGAGAGCTGGCCACCTCCTTTGATTTGGAATGACAAACTGTAGAAACACTTGGCACTAAAAAAGCAAAGATTTCACCACACCCACATTCTCACTGGTGCCTCACCTGCCACAGATATGTGCATTCAATTTCAACTAAAAATATCTCAACACATTGGAGGGACAGGAAATAGTTTCGTATTGTGGCTATACCATGAGGGTTAGGTCAGAGGGTGTTTGTATAACTGAAGTGGAATAGGGAGTGTCTAAAGATGTATTTAGTCAAAACAGAATTTGCAACTAGGATAAAGCAAAATCTGTAGCTGATCTAATGAAACTGGAGGGGAAAAAGAATGGAGTGAGACCTGTCTTGCTCAGTTCAGAAAATATCAGCACTGGTATGTGTGTGTCTGCATACTTTTGTACAACAACTGATGCCAGTGTCTTTGTTTAGTCGGGAGGACTCTTGAGGGGCAGTTCTGAAGCATGCCTCTCCCATGCCTCTCGAGTCTTTGCACAGCAGGCAGGTGAAGTGAAGGATTAACCTTAGTGTGATGTCAGGTAGGATCAGGTTAACATCGTTTGAGTTTCAACCGCAGAAAAATGACAGGTGAAGTTGCAACAAAATTTGCATTCTCAAAAGATGTTCAGTGAGGACATTTGGAGTTTAAAACAATTCTGCACTTCCCAAGTCCTTAATGTGATGGTGACTGTTTACATACTTATAATACATATTTGAAATAATATTTTATAGTTTTAATACTGCATAGGTGACTACCTCGGGCAGTAAAGAATGGTGATAGTGTCTTTCATTTAAATGTTCTAGAGCTAGCAGAAGCAGGACAATCCTTTGGAGGGGAGAAGTAAAATTAAACATTGATGTCAGTGCGGATAACTGACTTCAAGATAAGTGAGGATAGATGCAAAATGTAGCAGTTCCTGCAACCACACAGTGGTCCAAAGCAGAAGCTGCACTGAACTGACCTGTCTGAAATGAATTTGGTCATCTCTGTTCCCCAGCGCCATGCACCTGCTGCCGAGGGACTGCAAGAGACGTGCAGGAAGGCACAGCTGGGAACCAAGGTGGGGAATTGAGGGCTTTTTTCCATGATGGCAGCTTGAGCCTAAGTTTGCTTAAAAAGGTCATGAGGAACACACACTGTTTAAGGACCTGGCAGTCCACTTTCCCCCCTGCCCCCAAAAAATAGGGATGACCAAGGGGAAGAGCTAAGTGTGATGATTCTAGCAATACCATTAACTTGTGCGGAGAAGTGGCTCAGCTTAGGAGGGACCTCTTAGAGTAAGAAGTGATTTGGAATCTGGAGGGCCTTAATTTACAAAGCAGGACTGAAATTAGTAAACATTCCCAGTTTAGCCAAGCACTGAAGAAGAAAAATGTCCAACATACTTAAAAGCCTTTGGAAGTACTTAAGAAGGAATGGAATTGATTGTGTGACCTGTAAAAAGCACAGGCACGTAGCAAGCATTTTGCTGTTGTATAAATGTGAAGTTGTGGTTTGCCTGCAGTGGTATGTGAGGAGGTTCTGTAAACGTTCAAGTGAGCAATTAATTCTTGCGAGTGTTTCAGAGCAAATGCTGTAAAAATCCAGCTTTGGTGCCAGAGGTAGTCCATGTAGTCATTCTGAATTCTTACTGGTCTTGCTTATGCACTTACCAGTAGATAGTTGGGGGGAAAATAATCTTCGTGTAAACACAGAGAATCAGAATATGAATTTCTGACAGAATGCCAGGTTTTGGGGTTATCTCCTGAGCTTTTTAAGAAAAAACAAAAGGAAGGTGTGTTAGTCTTCAGATGGCTTTTTTTTTTATTACCTGGTCAAATTATGAAAGCTCTGTCTGAATAACTATATTTAAAAGGGAGAGCTGAGGATGTTTTGTTCCTCTGGCATCTAAATGGGAATGGTTGCTTGCACTCTGGCCCAAGGGATGAATATCTCCATGCTTCTAGCGCAGTATCTCTTCCTTAGGACCCTTTAGATATGGAAGCTTATGATGATGACAATAGTGCTTTCTCTCTGCTTCCAAATCCTCCCTGGGACACAGGTACACGCCTTCCTGAACATGATAACCAAGTATACATCATGTTTCATGGTAGGATGTGTGTTGGACCGTGCCAATGTCATGCCTGCTTGTGCAATAGGAGACAGTGGCACTGTGCAGTCTTCAGCTGTTGACATTGTAGTTCCTCAGGGAGGGGTGGATGCCCTTGGAACTTGTTCAGCCCTTTTTCAAGGAAGCATCTGGAAACTGGAAGCTGTGTTTGCTAGGGGTTAACACAAGGTAATTTTGCATGTACAAAGGGAGGAGGACTACCTGTATTTTTTTCTTTCTCTGCTGGAGGATCCTCATCATTGCAGAGATGTACATGCTGCTCTGTTGTCTCTCTCTAAAATAAAGTCTAGGAACAGGACTCTCTGTCAAAAGTTTCTGCCTTCCCTTGGGCTTGGTCTTGCTAAAAGTTCATGAGGGAAGGGAAATGCAATGTGGGCTTTGTATGCAAAAGGAGAAAATGTTCTGTCTTCCATTCAAATCCTAGGAAAGGCAGAAAAAGAATCCTGTTGATAGACCTCTGAGAGACAATTCCTTCTGTCCATCACTTCCTCCTCCCTATTTCATATTGTCAAGGAAGGCAGGTTTTTTGGCACGTGTTTCCTATTTGGACTGATTTAAGTCCCCTTTAATTCTCCTCAAGATTTTCACCCACAAACATGTCTCTGTAAAGAAAGGCAAATAGCAAAACTTGCTCTGCAAATCATCTGTGTGAGGTAAAGGGAGGGTTGCGTGATAAGGTTAAATTGCTTTGGTTACAGTGGCTTTCCAGAAGAAAATGAATCCTTCCTGTGGTTTTTGTTGTACATCTGCTCCATACCATGAACAGGGCTAAAACATGAACTTTCTTGGCTTTGATGTAGGAAAAAGTTTTTGTACAATGACAGTTGGAGTCACAAAAGTACCATCTTTCCTGCAGTAGCAATGTAAGGGGCCACAGGATCTGTGAAGCAAGCTTGGGAAGGAAAGAGTGGAGGCTCGTTCAATGTTATTCAAAGCAGCAGAAATTGAGGTACCCCAGTCAAGCGTGTAAGTGGATATACTTGGTCTTACTGCTTTTGTTGTAGCTCAGTTGAAGGGAATTTATAACAGGAGATACCCAGCCTGATCTGTCCTTGTTAGCTTCTGTACTTGATGTATCATCAGCAGGGAAGTAATACTACTTCTCCCCCGTTACGTATTCAGACATAAATTTGCCAGTAGTGAGTGATTTCTTATTACTCCTGCTCACGTGTGTGCTTACAGGTGCATTAAACCTTTATCTTTGTGCATGCCAAGAGCTCCCTTTTGTTGTTAAGGTCTGGTCTTCTTCAAACAATCAGCAATATGAAGCAGACAGCCTAATAGACTCCTTTGACAGAACCTAGACAGAATCAGCTTTCCATGCCTGCAGTTGCAGGTTTCAAGATGCTTCTTAGAGATTCTGCAGAGCTAGGGACTGTTTTCCATTAGGTACACTCAAGTCATGTATGTGTGTCTTAGTTTAGGGTCTCCCCACCCGCTGGTGAGAATTGCTTTAGTATTAACTAGGAATCTCAGAGTCACCTTGCATTTTTATCTAAACTTTTCTTGAAAGTTGGAAAACTGTTAAAAATGCAAATGCAGTATTAGTTATGCTCTCCAAGATTAATAACATAGTGAGGAATGGTTATGAAAGATCTATGGAAGAAATCTCAGAAATAGATTTGCTAGTCTGATCTCTCTAAGATCAAATTTAGAGATAGCCTCACTTCTGCCTGTGTTCAGCTGACTGGCTGCAGCCAGGCTTGCTCATCTCAGCTGAGTTTGTTGAAGAGCCCTTTCTTGCAAAGGATGCTGGTGTTTTGTGACCCTTTGGTTCTTCTAAGGTTCCCATTCAGCTATGACTTCTCTGCCTCTGTCTAGTTCAGAGGAGAACTTTTTGAAGGTCCATCCTCTGAATGCCAGGCTACCTCCCCTCTTTGAAAATGCCAATGCTGCTTTCGCAGATGAGGTGCTGCCACCTGGTCTGGTTGATGAACAGCTCTTTGTGTATAGCAAAGCATCTCCCTCTCCATCAGAGTTCTGTTAAGCTGATGAAAGGGGAATTGCTGCACTTACTGTCAGTGATCGTCTTGGTCTTGCATTTGCATGAACTGTTTGTGAGTATGTGACTGCTGTGTTCCTTTGAAAATCCTATAGCAGACAGTTGTGGCTCTCTGGAATTCAGCAGAAGCAGCAGATGTAGAGGAAGGCATGGCTAGTGCAGGGTCCTGTTAGCCTTCTGTTGTTGATATACCTGTTGTGCAATGGGAAGGCAGCTTGCTGGAGGGCATAATATCAATGAAATCTTTGGAGAGTATCTTTATCTCTGTATCTTACACAGCCAATAAGACTTCTGTTTTTAAAACACAACAAGCCCTTTGGAAAGCTAATTGCTCTGTCCTTTCTTGGAAAGAAAGGCAGAGCCCCTGAACCAGCAGTGTTTGCTTGGTCTGTGCCAAGCAGGACACACAGAATAAAACTGATAGCTGTCCTCCTTTGCCATGTTCTTTAGCCTCTTCTACTTGGGCCAGGGCAGCCTCATGGTGGAAGCATTCAGCTTTATTAGCCGTGTCAGCTGTTTGCTTCTCTGATCACTGGAGATCTAGAGGACTCTATTATCAATTTACATGATTAGTACAGGAAATGCATCAGGGAAGATACTTTTCTTCCTCAAAGAGCATGTGGGTTAACATCCAAAAATATGCTGAAGTCTGTGGAAAGGACTGTGCACTCGTTATTGACATGTAAAGATACAGGAATAAAGAGGAGGACTGCTGGGTGATAAAGTCCCTACAGCTCCATGCAACTCGCCATCCAGCTGTAGTCTCTCTTGGTGGGGAAGGACCTTTGACAAGTAGAGATGTGAAGCCAACCGTGATGGGGTGACCTTGCCTGGAAGTGGTTTCTGTGATCTGGCCACTCATCTCTTTGCCCCTCACAGAGGCAGGACAAATACATAAATTTCTGCCTGCTTTGCTAAAGTAAGGTAACTGTGCACCAGAAGCCATGCTGAGCCTTAAAATGAATTCTGCTTGGAAGGAAGCTCACAAGGTCACAGCTTGTGAGCTTGTGCATTGCCCCAGGTTCTGCTTCAGCTGGAAGGCTTTACCCTGTGACTGAAGTGGGCAATGAGCTGAGCCCTTCAGCAGAAGCCAGCACTGCCTGACGTACAAGGCTGTACTGCTACACCGAAGCAGGTTAGCCTGCCTGCTCAGCAAAATCTCACTGCCCAGATAAGCAGGGTTTGACTTGTTCTGCTCTCCTGCATTGTCTGCAGGATTGCATCATTACCCAGTCCACTCCCATTATTTTATCAGATAAAAGGGACCAAAGGACTCCACTAACCTTTGGAAGCATTCAGTGACAAGATCTTAGGGCGGTGGTGCCCGCAGGAGCACACAGCAGGGGCACCACCTCTCCTGTGGTTGTGAGAGAGGGAATCTCCCTGCATGGCCTGGGGTGGGGGAGCCCCTCTGCCCACGAGTGCCTGGGTGCAACCTCCTTCCCTGCCCTCAGGCCTCTCTGCATGGGCTGACTGAATCCTCTGGAAGCATCGGTCAGGGCCTCCCTTCACATAATTAACTGGCAACCCTGTGCTTTGCTCCTTCACGTGACACAGGCCTGCTGAGTTCTACTGAGATCCTTCCCAAGCAAGATTTCCTCATGCTCAGCATGCCCTAGAATGTGTCGCATTGTGAAGCGTCCCTTATTTTGTGCTTTATTGGGGGGCCTCCCATCTTCTACCTCCACCTTTAGCCTTTCTTATGTGTCTCACTCCCTGCCCTCACCAAGGTGGTCTTGTGCATGTTTCACCATTTCTAAGCACCTTCTGCACTCTGTCCTGCTCACTTCTCCCCAGACTTGCCCAGCAAGCAGCCTGAAGCCAGGTTCCTCATCTGCCCCAGGGCAGTTCTTTGGTGTTCATGCACTGCAGTATGGTTCTGCAGGTTCTTCTCCCGACTAACGGATGGTGACTGCCCAAAGCATTTGTTTCCAGCTCTGCCTTCCTTGTGTTTTCCAGGGTGCAGGGGAGATGTGAGCTGCCTCAGCAGTTCCTGTATCACTCTCCCCATTTTGATGGTGTTTTAGAAGACACCTCTGTGCTTTGAAGCTCCTTGCCAGAGGAAGCTACTACAGCTCCTGTGCAGGTGGAGGTCCCTCAGCTGCACACCTGCAGGCATATCCCACCTCAGCTATTCAGGGACTGACTAGCATCTCTGTTCACAGATGCTCTAGAAGATACAAAGCAATGAGGTAGATGAGAGAAAGCAATGGAGATCTGGCTGGGCTCTCTGGGCAAGTCTCGTTACTTAAAAATGTAGGACTGCTTGTTAGGATGAGATGGTTCATTTATATTCAGCAATTTCTTTCAACTCATTTATTGCATTAGTCTTAAATCCTTTTGATGAGTGAAGAGAAGGATGGTCAGATTTAGGGCAAACCTGACCTGTCAAAATTTCGTGCTGTTCTGAAAGGCTAGGATAGATCCTAACCAGTAACAAACTCAACAATGTCATTTGTCTGCTTGATGATTATAAGTGAGTAGTTAGGAAAGTCAGATTTCAGTTGGCCAGCGGAGGTTTTAATGATGTGTACATCTAGTTTAACCACTCCGGAGATTGGGGATTATCAACTGTTATGTAAGAGCAGACATTTTTTTAATTGGAACTGCAACAGATGCTGTTTGCTAAAGAAACCAGACTGTCATGTCATAAATCCAGAATGTGTGTTTTGTTTAGCACGTGGATTGCCACTTTCCTTTGCCTTTACCTCTAGTAAAAACACACTGCTGATCAGGCAGGAGAATCATTATAGATTGGATTTAGTTCTTATTTGGGTTGTTAGGTAAGATCTGAAGTTGGTTTAGTTCAGTTCCAGTTCAATAGAGCTTCAGATCAACTGTATGAGTTCAGTTCTGGCTGAGGGAAAGCTAACTCTATGTAATGTAAGATCTCATGGTAACTTCACCCCTATGTACATCACGGCCCTGTAACTTGATAAAGCCTTTGGAGTTGGCAATAATACTGCTTAAATCCATAGCATATGTGGGATGCCTTCATTCATGTACAGCATAGGCTTTTTTCTTTTTTCAGTAATATACGTTAGCTTATCTCACACATGATGGGATGTGTTGTGTGCCAAGCAGATGGTCAGAGCCAAAATTTGTAGTGATTCCTTTTGCCTTTTAATATGTAAGCACAAAGACAATGCATTTTCTGTGTGATTAAATGAACCTCCCTGCCGCTCCCAGAGACAGAGTATTGTGTGCTTGCTGAAATGTAGTGGCACTGTCTGGTACCCAAGAGCTGCTAGGTTTTACCCTGGTGTGAGGTCCTGTCTGCAGCCAGGGATTCCTGGAAAAGGCATTTTGCAGCTCTTTCATGAGAGCTGCTTGTGTGCCAGTTGGTGTTTTGTTACTGCAAATGAATGTCTGTTATGGCAGTTTGAATGAAGAAGGAAAGGATTATGGGGCAATGCAACAATCCTGGAAGAGGAGAAGAACCTGCTGTGGGGAAGCTGAAGCTTCCCTTTGCCATATCATGCACACACCAAGAGCCATGCCTCATCTGTGATGCCTTCCTGAATTGCTTATACTATTAGCTGGAGCTGTGTTTGCATTTCTGCAGAGGTTTATTGGCAATTAAACCTTCATTAAACCCTTCTCTGGAGTATGGCTGTCACTTAGGGGGTGTCACTTTTGTTTACCAAGTAAAACAGCAAAGGCTGCTGAGTCTGAAGAGCAGGAGGAAGCCCAGGGGTTCCTGCAGGAGAGCTTGCTTGTCCTTCAGCCCAGCTAAGTGGGAGGAAAGGATCACAACAGGGACAGAAAGGGGCTACTTAGGTTGAGGTTACTGGCCCAAATTGAAGGACATGCTCTCTTTCTCTCCGTACTGCTAGCCAGAAGCTTTGTAAACCACCTTCCTTCCAGCCAAGTCTGCTCTATTTGGCTACTAATAATGGCTGTGTGTTGATGTTCTTCCTCCTAGCTTAGGGGAGCTCCTGGGTTGTCAAGAACATTGGAAGAAAAATAATGAAGACCAGAGACTTGGCAATGGGCTATACTTTCCATCTGGTTCAGGCCTCACTTCTTCCCAGCCCTGGGCACAGCATCCAGGTTGGAAGTTCCTGGAGTACAGAAATTTCTACTCCACATTCAACAGGGTAATGCTCTTTTCTAACCATGTATCACTACTTGTTTAGATCCATGCAAACATGGCAAGTTTATAATATCTTTAGTGACCATCAAGTGAGATGGCAGATGTCCCCACAGACTTAGCTGAAATCAGGAGAGAGTTAAATGAAGGCAAGAGGTGAGACAGAGAAACTACCTCAGCAGCAGATCAAGAGACACTTTGAGTTCTGAATCATCAGTGGAAATTCCTGAACTCTTGATGGAATGATGGATTTTTAGTTAAGAGTGAGGAAGAGTATGTGTCATCTGTATACGTGTGACTTGTTTAAGACTGTGTATTTGAAGAGTTACTGTTTCTTTACGTTTATCAGAAGACTTAAAACAATACGAGTAGGAGTTTTATGCACAGACTGCATTTTCCAGTCAACTCTTCCTTTGAGATTTCCACTCTTTATTGTGATAGAATTAAAGGAAGAATAATGAAATGGATTACATTAGGGCCTCAGCTTCATTTCTCAAGTACTTAATCTCTCTGGCTGGGATTCAAAACTACAGCCTCAAGTGCTCCATCTTTACAAAGTGCAGCCACTGAACTAGACAGCATTTAAAGAGAGGAGATCTTTCCGATCACAAAGTGAGCAGAGGGGTCCAATCGCAGTGCGGCACGTGCTAAACATCCTGCCATGAATTTTCTATGGAAAACCATTTTCAGTGGCACTTCTGGCTTGTGATTTTTCATTCTCTACCTGCCTGGCTACCACTTCCACCAACAGCACCCTTGCATCTTGCAAGTCCTGCGTGTTTTGTCTAGTTTTAATGGATCCTGCAACAACAGAGGCAGAAGCGTGGCAGGCAGTGCGAGGCGGGGTGTGGCCAGGCTGCTCCGCGTGCGTGCTTGCGCATGAGGATGCGTGTTTTGTGTGTGGTTACGTGCCCACTGAGATTAGGTAGAAACTGCACAGAGAGGCATCGTTTTACAAAGCAAGCAGCTGGAGCAGGAATGCTATCAAGCCTCTTAAACACACCCATTTAAATTTCTGCCTTAGTTAAGCAGACAAAATAAAGCACTGTTTCCCCCTCATTTTCCCAAAGTACAGCTATGTGAACCTGTATCAATGTCATAGATTTTTATGCTGCTTAACTACGTGATGCAGCAGGCATGCACCAAATGGACATTGCTATGTCCCATAGGGAGCTTAATGTCACTGGTCATACTAGGATCTCATGAAGCACCAGTTGTGATTAGCAGGTGGGACAGGAGGAAACTTGAAAGACTTTCATGTTCATACAACAACTGATGACTCCTGGCAAATATTGCACCAAAAAGGATTTTGATGGGAGGATTGAAGAGCTGTCCTGGGCCTCTAGTGAGGCAGTATCTGGGGCTACTTGTGTGCCTGTGTTGTCCTCGATGTTGAAAGATCAACCCCCTTGCCTTAATGTGCAACGTGATGGAAGAAGTGGTAAAAGGAGGCCTGCGTGCATTGTCTTCTGCCAAGTGAAAGAAAGGTGCTCAGTAATGTACTGGCCTTTTAAATGAAAGATACCAAGCTCTGTTGTCCAGCCAGCTCCATAACCTCCACCCATCATGAGGGTCCTAGATTACCACCTGGACTTGCCCTGTGATGGTGGGGCCCACTGCTATCCTTGCATGCCTGAGGAATGGCAGACCTCCAGGCTCCCAGGGCATGCCATCTGCCTGTGCCAGAAACCAAGTGCTTCCAGGCCACTGCTGCCTACAAAGCAAATTCCCTGGCTCCTAGGTTGCCCACGGGAGCAGAGTCTTCAGGATTTGAGTGAAATGGCATTTTGCACATGCTGAAAGCATGGCCCTAGCCCTACCCTGCTGAAACGGGTGTTCTGTTTTTCTCTCATCCCATCTGTCTGAGTGTTTACAAGGCTGTGTTGGCCTTTTTGCACATGTGTAGTGAGCTGGGGAAGGACTGCAGCATGGGCTGAGCTAGGGGTCCCCTCATAGTTGCTGACATATGAGTGCTTGAGCTGCCCTGAAAGGCATCTGAGGAGTTTTGTGGTCATGCATAATCATGGTCAAGCAAACTTTACCTAGGGTGAGCTAGCAAGCAGAACTGAGGCGTTGGCTTTATAAATCATTTATCTGTATAATCTGGCAACTGTTACTCATTGGCATTTCTGCCAGGTCAGCACTGGCATGGCACTTCCAGCAGTCTCCCCTCAAATCACAGGGACCCACAGACTGTAATGGCCATGGCTGCTGGAAAATGGCTGTATCTGTGGGCAGAGCAGTGCTAGAAGCACCCACCTCCATCTGCCTGAGCTTTGCCACCAAGCACCTGACACCCCAGAAGATGAAACTGGATAGTAAAGAAGCTCCTTCTCCCAGGGCTTCAGTAAGAAATTCTTCATTAGGGCTAGCATCAAAGCCTTGTGTGTTATCACGGTCCTCGGTTACATTTCCCTGAAGCCTGGCTGGGATTCCCAGGGACCTACATGTCTCCTCAGCAGCTTTCCAGCTCCTAGAGGTGACACTGGGATTTGTGGCACCCAAAGATCAAGAACTGCCTGCCCTGGGGACCTGCTCTAAAGTGCAAGAAAATATTCAGGAGCAATAGGCAGTGAATTCAATGACTTGACATTGTCTTACAATTGTTCCTTATGTTTTTCTTCCCTCCATCCATTTCCTTCAAGAAAAATCACAGCATGGATTAATGATTAGCCTTGGTTGGATAACACACACCAAACAACTGCTGGCTGATCCTAGGCCATGGTTTTGCAGTCAATAGTAGATTTGTGCCCAGCCTTATCGCTCAATAGGATGCATCTGATTAAGATTAAACAAGTAATTACAATTATATTTTTGATAATTTAGACAGGACAAACAATACTAAGTTTATGCCAGCTTTTATGCTGTCTGTGTAGGGACACAGATCTGGACCAGCATGAAGCTTGTTGATAAAAAAAATTAACCAAAATCTGTCAACACTTTTTTTTCTTTTCTTTCTGATACAGTCTAAAAGGGAGGAGTGATTTATGTTGGATCTCAGCTTTGTTTTGTGTCATTGTGGCAGTGTTTGATCCAGAAGCAGTAAAGCAAAATTTTCTGTATCACTGAGCAGGGAGTTTTTGCGTGCAACCTGATTCCCAGGAATGCTTCTGGCATGGAAGCAGTCCTCTACAGAGCCTCTTACCCAAGGCACTGCTGGCAGGAGAAATCAGGCTCAAACTTCAGGCCAGGATGGCTGTCTCAGAACATCCGCTGCCAACAGCCACCTGTGCAAGAGAGGGCCTGATTCTCTCTCAGTGAGAATCTCAGCCAGTCATCTCAACCCCACGGTATGGAGTGGAAACGGAGGGAAAAGGGAAAACTACTCCAGGCACAATGGGCAAGGAATACAGAAGAGAACACCATTAGGGTCCAGGAAAGGGTACCAAAACGAGGACTGGCACACAAGGAAAGCAAAGACTGACTCTTCCTGGAGTGCTTTGGAGTCTCTTTGTCAGGCTTCACCAGCTAAAGATGCAGCCAGACATCCCCTCTCTCCTAAATCATTCCCGCAGCCTTAGGATCAGCCTTTCTGGGACAGCGAAAATCCAGGTTCTCCTGGATCTCCTTTGGCATGTCTTCCTTTCTGGAGGTTTCAGGCAACATCTCCCCACATCTGCAGAGGTTACGCAGAGGTGCCACATGTCCGTTTTGAGAAATGACACCCCCTGCCCTTGTCTTTGCTCCTGTCTAAGGCGGCGGTGCTCCAAGCCCGCTGCCTGGGCTGGAGACGTCACCTCAGTGCCAGGCTGTTTCCAAGGTGTCATAATGTTTATACCTGAACTGCTTTAAAGACGAAGGAAATGGCTGGGGCAGGACAGGGTGGAGGCTGCTGTACTGTTAGCTCGGTATGACTGTGATAAGTGCTGGCAGGGGGGATTTTTTCAGGGAGCAAGGCTCTTCCTATGTCACAGAATCACAGAATCGTAGAGGTTCGAAGGGACCTCGAAAGATCATCTAGTCCAACCCCCCCTGCCAAGGCAGGGCCACCTAGAGCACATCACTCAGGAACGTGTCCGGTCGGGTTTTGAATGTCTCCAGAGAAGGAGACTCCACAACCTCTCTGGGCAGCCTGTTCCAGTGCTCTGTCACCCTCACAGTGAAAAAGTTTTTCCTTATGTTAACCTGGAACCTCCTATGCTCCAGCTTGCACCCGTTGCCCCTTGTCCTATCACTTAATGAGACCGAGAAGAGCCTGGCTCCATCTTCCTGACACTCACCCTTAACATATTTATAAACGTTGATAAGGTCACCCCTCAGCCTCCTCTTCTCCAAGCTAAAGAGACCCAGCTCCCTCAGCCTTTCCTCATAAGGGAGATGTTCCACTCCCTTGATCATCTTTGTGGCTCTGCGCTGAACTCTCTCTAGCAGTTCCCTGTCCTTCTTGAGCTGAGGGGCCCAGAACTGGACGCAGTACTCTAGATGCGGCCTCACCAAGGCAGAGTAGAGGGGGAGGAGGACCTCTCTCGACTTACTGACCACAGCCCTTCTAATGCACCCCAGGATGCCATTGGCCTTCCTGGCCACCAGGGCACATTGCTGGCTCATGGTCATCCCTCCATCCACCAGGACCCCCAGGTCCCTTTCCCCTACACTGCTCTCCAGCAGCTCAGTCCCCAGCCTATACCGGCACATGGGATTCTTCTTTCTCAGATGCAAGACCCTACACTTGCCCTTGTTGAATCTCATCAGGTTCCTCCCCGCCCAGCTCTCCAGCCTCTCTAGGTCCCGCTGAATGGCAGCACAACCCTCTGGTGTGTCAGCCACTCCTCCCAGTTTAGTGTCATCAGCAAACTTGCTGAGGGTACACTCTGTTCCCTCATCAAGGTTGTTGATGAAGATGTTGAACAGCACCAATCCCAGCACGGACCCCTGAGGGACTCCACTGGTCACAGGCCTCCAACTAGATTCGGCCCCATTGACCACAACCCTCTGACTTCTGCCCTCCAACCAGCGCACAATCCATCTCACTACCCGATCATCCAGGCCACACCTCCTCAGCTTGCCCACAAGGATGCCGTAGGAGATGGTGTCAAATGCAATTGACAGTGTTGTCAATGTACTGCATAGGTAGCTAAGCAGAAGGAATGATACAATCATTCACGACGCAGCCAATACCAGTGACCAAAAATAACCATGTTATTTAGACACATTCCAGAGCACCAAACACCATCTCTCCCCAGGCATCTACTTGCTTTATTACTTAGCTTAATGAAAGATACTAATTCAATCCCTGAACCTCCCAGACATGGTCTCTCCCCCAGATCTGGCTGAGCTGAGAGGCGCTGCAGTGCTCTGCCCCTCACTGGCAGCTCAGCCCCGCAACACTGAAACTGGTGGAGCGTGGCTGGCCCAGGGCACTGTGGGCAGCACTGGGCATTGAACCCCCTCGGGAGGCAGCAGCCCCAGGCAATGCCAGCAGTGAAAAGAGCAGAAGAGCAGAGCGGATACAGAGGGAGAGCCCAGCCATCCTCCTCTGCCCTGTCCTGCTGCCCAGGGACTGGAAGGGGAGATGTGGGTGCCTGCTGCCCTCAGGGGTCAGTCGCAGCTGCTGCCTGTCTCTCCTTGTCAGCCAACTGCTCTTCCCGTTCACCAGCAGCCAGCTTGCTTGTCCAGGGCTGTGGTATGGCCAAAGCAAGCAGTTTTGCTACCGACAGTCTCCCACCCAAAGGAACTTTCAGCGTTACCAGCATTTTGCTACTGGATTGTGGTGAAATGATTTTGGAGACTTGCTATGCAATTCAGCTGACAAGTGTAAAAATCTGTATCTGAATTCATTATCTTGTCTCCCTTCACCTCTGTTGGAAAGAAAATATACTTCTCAGCTGTGATTTAGTTTGTTGTGAGGCAGGTCAACTGAAACTCCCCTGGAATAGCTCTTTCTCTCCACCAACTGTAGTGTGAATCCGGACGACTGCCTCTGATGTCGTGTCTGCTCTGTAGACACCTAGGAGTCAATTTAAATGCTCACACACTGGTGCCTAGGACCATCTGAGATCCCCTGGATTATTCAGTGTGAGCTGATGCTCCAGAAGGGTAGTTTCCCACAGCTCTTGTATCCTCTATGCTATCCCTGTGCTGGTGACTGAGTTACAAATGACTGAGCTACAGTACCTTCAATGAACTATTTACCTGTGCAGATGCACCAGAATGAAGTCCATATGGTGGGCGTCTGCATCTTGATGCCTACATACAACCTGAGCATATCTCAGCTCTGAAATAGCCAGTGGAGACTTGGCACTCAATCCATTTGCTCTTACAAAGGTGATTTGAGATTCCTGAGAGTTTCCAAAACATCTGCACAGGACTGACAGATCTGATACAGGAGGTACGGGAGACCTGGAGTGATCCCTGAAAGCTGAGCAGGATACCCTGTGGCATCTGTGTGCCAGCGTGCAAGCAGCTAAGGTGAGGCCCCAGGCAAATCCAGCCAGTTACGCCTGAGAGCATTTCAGTGCACACAGAAATAGGCACCTGCATCCAATCGGCTGGGCCAGTCCTTCTGACCTTTCGGCTATTTGGAAGCTGAGACACCCTGCTCACGTTTAGCTAATAACCATCAGACATCTAAATTTAGGTGCCTCTGTTTACAAATTGCATCCTATCCCTAAGACAAGGTGACAGTTGTCTCACCTTTCTGGCGTGATCATTGTGCTGTTTGTACTAACTCATGGAGACTAGCAATTCTTCTCCACCCTTCGGCATAGCGTGAGGGCCATGGGCACAATTTCTCACGAGTCAGCAGCACTTGGGCTCCTAAGTCACTTGAGAAGTGTTTTTTAAATGCAGTCCCATTTATTAGTTGTTTGAAAGTACAGGGTGTGTTTGATGACTGATAGAATAGAATAGAATAGAATTAGAATTAGAATAGAATAGAAAAGAATAGAATAGAATAGAATAGAATCATTAAGTTTGGAAGTGACCTCAAGGATCATCTAGTCCAACCATCCCCCCACCACCTATTACCCACTAAACCACGTCCCTAAGTACCATATCTAACCTTTCCTTAAACACCCTCAGGGATGGTGACTCCACCACCTCCCTGGGCAACCCGTTCCAATGCCCGACCACCCTTTCCGAGAAGAAATTTCTCCTCATCTCCAACCTGAACCTTCCCTGGCGCAATTTGCAGCCATTCCCCCTTGTCCTGTCACTAGTTATCTGCGAGAAGAGGCCGACCCCCAGCTCGCCACAACTTCCTTTCAGGTAGTTGTAGAGGGCAATAAGGTCTGCCCTGAGCCTCCTCTTCTCCAGACTAAACAAGCCCAGTTCCTTCAGCCGCTCCTCATAAGACCTGTGCTCCAGCAGGGATTTCTCAGGCATGCTGGAAAATGTCTGTGTTACTTTTCTTATCTTTTCTTCTTTTTTTCCCCTCACAAACCTGATATAGTTTGACACTGTGCCTTCCATGGGGTTTTGTGTGTCTCTGGAAATGTAGGGAAGTAGCTGACAGTCCGTAATGTGCTCTGACAAGATGCAAATGGGCTGGTGGTAAGCAGTGACCTTTGAAGGGTCTTGGGATGTCTTCCTAGATAGGTTGGATCCCACCGAGCTGGTGCTAAATTTCTCTCCATCACTCCTTTCCTCCTCTCATTTTTCACAGCTGCCTTCTCCTTGGCTGGCTCACTAAGCCAGGGACCTATAAAATTAAGATTAATTTCATGGAAAGAAACCTGCAATGTCCTTTCCTAAGAAGCCTTGGGATTTTACACTGAAATGAAAGTGGGAAGGACATGAGGAACTGTCCTGGTTCAGCATGGGCGACCCTGCAGTGACTGCACTGAGCATTGCCTTGCACTCCATGAGCCACTCATCCCTGCAGGCCCTCGTGAACTTCTAGGAGGTGTGCAAGAGAGGGCTGTCTTGTATGTGTTTTGTGGCAATCTCCACATTTCACATTCGAAATGGATCAGCACCCAGAAATAAGCCGGAGGGCCTAAAACAAACAAACAAACAAGATTAACATGCAGATGAGACAACCATGGGCAGTCAGACTTCAGCACAGGCATGTACAGCTATTCCCTCGGTTTTGGGAAGGAGCACAACCTCCACGGAGTGGGAGAGATTTCTAGGTTTAGGGTTTGTCTGTAGGGACCGAGTTCTTTGTGTGGATAGGGCCTGATGTCAAATCCTTAATCAGAATAGTAAGATACTCCCAGTGAGTAATATTTAAAGTAACAGATGAAGTCATGAACATGTTGGAGGTACGTGGGGCCGTGGAAGGGATTGCACTGATAGGTGTGTCAGGCTAGAGGCAAAATGTAGAGCAAGGGGGGATTTGTCATTGCCTTCATTCATTAACCATTTGGCCAGCAATTTGGACAAAGTGAGTCAGTGCTCTTGAGCAGACAGGACTGCGCCTTCGGAGAGCAGGGCTGGGCCAAGCGAGACGCCAGGAAAGGCAAACTGCCCTTTTCAGCAAAGGCTCTCACTGGCACAGGTGGAAGGGATGAGCAGAGGAGACATGTCCCCACACACAGACGCAGCACCCAGAAAGAGCCCTGAGGAAACTGTCTCTGGAGCCAGGCTTGCAGCCACTCTGCCTCCAGGTGCTGTGGGACTGTTTGCATCCCACAACCTCCCCTGTCTTCCACCTTGCAAACAGTTATCTGGCAAGAAAGCATGCAAAGAGACAAAAGGCTTGGAGCAGGGAGGGGACACGCTGCTATTCATAGTCACCTGTGGGTGCTAGGAGTCAGACAGGGGAGGACCTTATCAGGCGCTTGGCTGAGCAGCATTCAATCCTGTCCCAGGGCTGGGACAAGCAGCGGCTCCTTCTCCACCCCAACGCAGGGGTGAATGCCCTACTGACGTCAGGAGGTCTTACTTCATTTCCTGGCACGGGGACCGTATTTTCATAGCCGTGTCCTGTCGGAGAGGAGAGGCGGTGGAACTGGAATAGGCGTGCTCAGCCACACCTCCTCAGTCCTTCACCTGTTAAAGCTCCCAAGGAGGGTGAGCGTGGGGCTGCAGCTTGGCTGGGGTTAACAGAAGCGGAGGTGACTGTGTTACTGGTGCATTGGGAAGTTGCCTTTTCTAGCCGGACCCTCCTTGTTGCCTTCTCCAGGCAGGACCCAGAAAGGTAATTCAAGGCAGTGTCCTCCAGGATCCAAGGCAGACCTGCCTTCTACGGCTGGGGTGGGATGGCATGCAGGACCATGGCTCTGGTGGGTGGGAGAGCAGGGGCGTGGAGTGCCACAACAAACGGATTGCCTCCCACCATTGACCCTAACATGCGATTGCCAACTGGAGCTGGGGGAGATATGGCAGACTTTCCTGGGAAATTATTTGAAATTTGTGTCTGGATGGGTGTTATTTTATGCACAAGTATCAATGAGGAGGCTCAGCCTAGAGGGAAAAGACTCCGCACTACAGCAAGAACCATGATTTGGGGTGAGCTGTAAAGTGGACCCAGCAGCACAGGCTCTCTCACACAGACTGCAGGGCCCCTTGGAAATCCCAGGCACTTGTGTAGGTGCCGGAGGTGCGGACTTGGTTTCTGGGAGGCAACGCTGACCCAAGAGACAGGGAAGAGACTTTTCATGCCTCAGAGGACGTCTACCCTGGAAGAAAAGAAAAGGGAGTAAAAATGAGCACAAGTGGCCCAGTTCTCCAAGGTGGCAAGGTTCTTTCCATCCTATTTTTTCCAAATGCTGTAACAGATGACTGTGTGGCCGCTAACACTTGCAAAAAGCACCAGTCAAGACCTTAAGCTATGGATGTGCTCTGTGCTGCCCTGGGGTCTCATGCTGGCTCTCTGGGCTCTCCACCTGCCCTGACTGGGCACTGGTCTGTATCTGCCAGAGCTGTGAATAGATAAGCTTATCTGATCAACAGTAAATTTCTGTGGTTAAAATTGTAACATTTTCTCTCCAGATTTTCAGAAAGGTTTGTTATTTATTACTCACGAATGTCCAGATAACTCTCAGCTATTTGTGCAAAAGATCACAAAACCACAAAATTCTGTGAATTTGTGAAAACTCCCATGTGTTATTCACCAATTGCATTATCTCCACGATAGTCCAGAGTTCCTGCATATTTGCATAATTTGCATTTTATTGTAGCCAGCTTTTTGAAGAGCTGCACATCTCCTTTCACGCAGTGAGGTTAAAAGCTGGAAAAATACTCCACCATTTATAAGCAAGTCACACTGAGGCATATGGGGGGCTGAGAGTGAGTCAGTGATATTTTCTCTCTTCGTTCATCCTTTGATTAGATCAACTGCCATTTACTGAAGACTCAACCTCCCCGCCCTAAAATCTCTTGGAGGAGTTTTNCTACATTTTGCAAGGGGAAGTTTTTTTCTGTGTATCTCAGAAAAGAAAGCTCTTGGTTTTCCCATGTGGGTCACCACTGAGGCCAGATTCCCCCGCATTTCATTCCAATGTTGTATCTGAACTCCTGTTTCGATTTTAAAGACATGAGCCTAACTGAGCAATTTGGTACCTAGAAAGCAGTACCTGGCCCCCAGCATCTAAACTCACTCAGTACCTGCATAATGGGCCACGAAGTACCAAACATCCTCACACAGTGGTTTCTGCACATGCTTCAGGCTTGCAAGAAAGTGGGCAACTTAATTCCCCTCGGCAATGGGCAGAGCTCACCTAACATCCCTTTTATCCCCTGGCGAGACAGGCTTAAACCAGGCTTACTCAGACAGCCATGAACTCATGATGAGACAGCAGGAATGTGCTGGGTGCATTAGAGACCTTGTCCATCTTTGACACGTGGACTCCTCAAGCAGTAACTTGGTTACTTGTCATGCAATAAACAGCATTAGTTCTGACATGTCAGGCCTCCAGCCAGCGCAAGGCAATATCTTGGGGAGGGGACCGAGGTTTTTGAGACAGTTCTTGTTGCTGCATGCCATGAAGAAGGAGGAATACGAGTTTGGGGCTCTTGGTTGGTGGCCTATATTTGGTATTTAATTTGGAGTGAGAGGAGCTGCTCTGGAGGTTAGTTATCTGCAGGGCAGAAAGCAGGTGAAGTCCCCTCCATTCATACCCGTAAACCAAAGCCAAGAGTGTTTCAAAGAAAGTAACAAAGACCAAAGAAACAGAGTAATGAGTTTCCTGTTCTGCCTTGGTCATCTCTGAACCTCACTGGAACAAGGTACTGATATTTTCTGAACTTGTCAGAAGAGTGTAAGCTGTATCATGACTAGCAGCTGCTCTTCTACCACAAAAGTGACAAGGCAGCTCAGTCTCTGTGCTGCAGGGCACCAAGCTAACGCCTGCGAAAGCGCCTCACCTTCTCCCCGCTCCCCACACTCCTACGACATTGCACAACCCCAGGCACTTGTGCAGAGGCCATGCAAGGTGAATCGCCTCCTGCTAAGGGGCTTGGCTTGCCCTTGACAGAGAGCCAATGCCTCAGAAGGGGATGGCTCTGCTTCCACAGCCCCACGTCCTTAGCACAGCGGTGTCCTTGCCAGCTGGGGTGGGCATCTCTCCTGCCTCTGTTTCCCCTCTGCTGGCAGTACCTCCTAGATGGTTGATATGACAGCTTGTGTCTTTTCTTCTTCTACAGCTTTGGGGAAACATTTCACAGGGAGGTTGTTCAAGAAGGCAAGAGGATGACAACGCCACCTCCCCGAGGCTGTGGCAGCATCGATGCTGACTATTACCTGCTCTGTGACATGGAGCAGGCCTGGGGGATTGTCCTGGAGTCACTGGCTGCAGCTGGTGTCCTTGTCACCATTTTCCTCATCTGCTCGCTCTTCTTTCTCATCTGTAAAGTACAAGACAACAGCAAGCGGCACATGATCTCCGTCTATTTCTTCTTTCTCTTAGGCACACTTGGTGTTTTTGGGCTCACTTTTGCCTTCATCATTAAACGCAATGAGAGGACTCACCCCACTCGCTTCTTTCTATTTGGAGTCATCTTTGCTCTCTGCTTCTCATGCCTCCTCACCCATGCCTGCAACCTCAACAAACTAGTGAGAGGAAGAAAGCCCTTCTCCTGGATGGTGTTGCTGCTTCTCATTGTTTGCTTTGCCTTGATACAAGTTGTGATCAGCATTGAGTACTTAGTCACCATGCTAGTAAACCAGAGAGATCAATTTATGAACATGTCTGTGGAGGAGACCAACAGGGACTTTGTCATGCTTTTGATCTACGTGCTCTTCTTGATGGCTCTGACCTTTTTGGTTTCCATGTTCACATTCTGTGGTTCATACAAAAGCTGGAAGAGGCATGGGGCGCACATCTTTGTCACTGTCCTGTTCTCCATTGCCATTTGGGTAGTGTGGATCACTATGCTCACAAAAGGCAACAGAGTATTAAACAAAGACTGGGATGATCCTGCTGTGGCCATTGCTCTGGTGTCTAATGGATGGATCTTCCTGATAATGTATATCGTTCCTGAAATTTGTTTCCTCACTGCCCCTCTGAGGCTGGGGGACTACCCTCCAGAAAATGACTTCTGCGAACCCAAGTTCATGAAGCAGACAACTGGAGTGGAGAATCGTGCCTACACCCAAGATGAAATTGTGCAAGGTATGATGAAGTGAATGACTCCACTGTCCCTCAGCCCTCAACACACATGCACCACTCATGAACTAAAAGGGGTAGAAGAGCTACAAGAAAAAAAATAAAGATGACGGATAATTTAGAGGTAGGAAAAGAGTTTCAGACTGATGGAACTTCAGAAATGCAAGTGAAAATGAATCTCCAGACAAGAAGGAAAAGAGTAAGGACCAATGCAATATCAAAGATGTGTAGGAGGAGTGACTGAGTAGGAGACTGAGTGGGTGTCAGGGCTGAGACATAACTCCTTATGATTCTGTTATGTCTGGAAAGTATGTATAAAAATTCAGGAGTTTTTTGTTTGTCTCTTAGCAATGTTCCAGCTCTTCAGACTTCTCTAGGTAATACTATGGAGACTATTTATTCCAGTTCTGATCTGGTTCCCATTATCTATTTAAAAATGAACCTATCATCCAAAAAGAAGACAAGAAACTCTTATTTTTCTCTGTAAGTCTCAGGCCTACTTGGACAAAGCAAAATGTTTTATCAGTTGAGGCTTACCAAATCTATGGGTAGGAGATGTGGCTGCTACTGAAATCACATTTGTCCCCTGGAGTCAGACCTAGAGGTTTGTAAAAGAATAGCTGAGAAAGGCTGTGCTTTCCCAGGGAATACTGCAGAGGTGATCTTGTGCATACAAGTGGGAGGGATTTGGCCAGTGATGACAGTTATTGTGAGGCAACAGGAGGTGTCTAAACTCCAAGGCCACCTATGTCCCATTATTTACAATACCATACATTCCTGCTTTTGTTAGGAAATATTTAATGTCACCCACCTTCGGATTTTAACTCATTCCTGCCTGCATATTGCAGAGTTTGGTCAGTCTAAAAGCAGTTGTTAACATAGCCACAGGCCCTTTGAGTCTTCCTTGATGTGGTATTTCCAAGCTACCATACAGTACTAACTCACTAACTTTCCCCCCCTTCTTGTCTTGTGCCTCAGGAGATACAGGAGACCTCAGCTACTCCCCATACTCTTCTCACTTTCAGATGAAGGTAAGTTCATGCCCCCCTTCACCTGTTTCACCACATGTAGGCTACTGTTCAGGTGCAGAGGGGAAGAAGGGGCAAAGACAGATGGATCTAGAGCAGGCTCTGTGAAGGCAGGCAGGTGTTTCACATGGAGCTGAGCAATACCATGACACATGTTCATGGAGGTGCCTGTGGCTGGAGGGAGAGAGCTGTGACATGTCTGGGTACATGGGGAGGCAAGAGGGGCCCAAGGTAAAGTCTGAGGTTGTGGTTTTCCATACTTCTGTATTTGACATCACATAAGAAGTCCTCTCGTTGAGCACAGTTCCTGCAGTAGACTGTGCCCTATCCCCAGCCTGTGCCCTGAATGCATTCCCACCAGCAGTCACTGGAAGTTGCAGTGAAGATCAAGAGTGGGCAGTCTGTGTGTCCCAATGTCCATTCACCAATCCTTCAGACCACAGCCTAGGCAGGGCAGGTTCACATCATGTCACCATATGTTCTCTGGTGACATGTCTCCATTACTGGTTTGTTCTGCCAGAGGACCCTTTTGCACAGTCCCATTGATCGTACTCAGAAAACCTTCAGTTCTGTGAGGTTTTTTGGTTTGTTTGTTTGGTTAGTTGGGTTTTTTTAAACCCTATTCTATCACTTCTCTCCAGTTTTGAAAGGTAAAGACTTTCTTACTTCCTTTTCAGACTATCGAACCCTCAAATGATTTCTCCATCCCTCGTCCCAAGGCGCGGACAAGCCCATACCATGACTACACTGGTGGGAAAGGCCCCATGTAGCAGCTCCGCGGGGAGCATAGAGACTAAGCACCCATCAGCAGAGGTGTTGAGAACAAGTGAGTCCATCCTGCAGAAGAGACAGAGTAAACCCACACTGGCAAAAGAGGAGAGGGGTCCTCTTTTTCCTGTAGCACTCTTGTAGCCCCCTCTCATTCCTCAAACACAGCTTTCGAACACTGCTCTGGCGATCCTGTCCCTGCTCACTTCATTTCTCCATGGGATGGAGCTCATCTCTTCTGACAGAGGAACGTGCTGAGAAGAGCCTGCCCTGGCCTATTTTCAGCAGGAATGCTGTAGGGCTAGAGCAGCAGGAAGATCATCAGCTGGGTCTGCAACCAGCTCTGCCCCAGCCAGGAGTCACTTTGATCAGTTTACAGGGGTGCCTGCGCTCCACATCTGAGCAGAGAAGAGGCAGGAGCAGGAGCATCAGCCCTACACATCCCCACTCCTGTCCACCCACGAATGCATCTCAGATACTACCAAGGACACCTTTATGTATCCACAGTAACTTTTGTGCCCACTCCCAGCCCTGCCTGGCTCTCATCCAGAGATCAGTGGAGAAGAGACAAAGAGAAAAAGCATTCTTTTTTCAATTCTTTATGTTTACTTCCAGCCCCTTCCTCACCACCCAGAGACCATGGTGGAGACGGGGAAGAAAATTTAAAGACAAAACCATAAACACCTATTTACCCTGACACATTTTCTCATTTGTGCTCTAGCGTCAGCCTCCCTCCTAGCACTGACTCCTGACCACGCGCTCCAGCTGAGGTCCCCAGTGTGCCTGCCCAACCCTGCAAACCCTCCTTCCCCACCCCTGCTACCCGAGGCTGTGGATCCCTGCAGACAAAACCTCTTCCGTGCAGCTGCTTCCAATACCCTGGTGGGATCAGAGCTCCCATGAACCTTGGAGCTCTGCCTCCTCCCGAGTGTGTCTGTGGCATTAACACAAACATTTCCCAAACAGCCAGGTTGCAGAGGGCAGACATCCTTCTTTCCAGGAGTGAGCGGGCATGAGCACACACGCGTGTGTGTGCATGCATGCGTGTGTGCGCGCTCTATGGACTGCACCCTGGCAATGAGCCGTGAGTCTGCAGAGCTGAATTGTTCTGTAGCCTGCTTTGCTTTTGGTAAATAGCTTTCCATGATATTTCATATCTAAATACATAGTGCTAAGTGGATGTGTATGGTACAGTAGTGTCTGAAATTGCTATATATTTATTTAGTAGTTTGTATACGGAATATTTAATTAATAAAAACCCAAACAGCCTGACTGCAAGAGACTGATGTTCTTCCTTGGGGATATGATTCCTCTGAGACAAATGCATTCCTTGTGACAAATGCATCCACCTCGATAAGGATCAGGTAAGCTCTGACAAAAGCCCGTGAAAACCTAACAAAGACCCGCCAAAAACTTCCCCCCATGGCTTGCATCACACCCACACGGTGGTGGTCATTTTTGGTTGAAAAGTGAAGAAGTTTGGGTCTTGGGCCAATGGAAGGTCTACGTGATCATCTATGACCACAGGTCAGATTCAGATTGGGTATAAACAGGGTCCCGTGAGAGAGCCTTTTCCGGTTGGTCTCCCTCAGAGCAGTGGGTCTGCAGTGGGGGGCTCTCCCCGTGGGTTGGGTTGCCACCTACGGTTCATCTTCTGTACAGACCAACACGCTTCGTCTTATATAGGTGAGTGATTATGTGAATTTTGGGTCATCGACCATAAACCTTAAGAGTCCTTAAGTCGGCGGTGTAGTACTAACTCCCAAGCAACATCCTGAACCTGTGGATTGTTAAAGTTTGGCGGAGTCTCAAAGCGGTTTTGGTTAGCTTTAAACTTAGTTTGATTTTGCTGTTATCTTGTAAAACTAAATCCCATTTTCAGTTTGTTAGTCAGTCTGGCTTGCCTTGCGAGGTTCCGTGACATGGGGTGACAGCAACAGCTCTCTATGTGTTGGAGTGGGCTACCTGGGAGACTGCAGCTGCGAGGGGGGAATGGCAGAGGTGCGGGTTTCTTCGAAGTTGTCACTGTGGACCAGAGATCAGCTGTGTGAGGGTGCAGAAAAGGGTTAGTAACTTCTCCATGATATTTTCTTGGGTAAAGAAAGCTGATTCAATGTTAGAAATGCTTAAGAAATGAAGAAATACAAACCCAAGCCACAGCAAGCAAATGCAGGAGGAAGGATGTGAACTTTTTATCACTGCATGTATCTGTGTCTACTGCATCTGTAATCCTGTATTTATTCGCTTGTGTCTTGCTGGATATTTGTATAATGAAGAATAGGAATGGAGCGTGTAGGTATTTAATTCAGCTTATGAAAGTATCTTTCTGATGTTCTGTTCAAATATTTTTTTTTGAAAGGAAATCAAAGCAAAATAGTGATGATAATTTTTTTTTAAACCTCCTGATGGTACAAGACTGTAATCTTCCATTTTAGAGGCTTCCTCTCCCATGGGTTTTTACATGGTATGTTATGATATCACGCATGAATATGCTCCTGGCAAGCAGACTTCCTTCCTCAGGCACAGTGCTGTCCAGAATACGCCAGGCTGGTACCTCCCTGCTCTACCTACCAGCACTGAAGGGCAACACAGGGACATTTCATAAAATTATGGAATGGTTTGCATTGGAAGGAACCTTAAAGATAATCTAGTTCCAACCCCTCTGCCATGGGCAGGGACACTCTCCACTAGACCACATTGCCCAAAGCCCCATCCAGCCTGGCCTTGAACTCTTCCAGGGATGGGGCCCCCACAGCTTCTCTGGGCAATCTGTCCCAGTGCCTTCTGGGTCTTGTGAATCCCTTGGGATGAGAAAAAGCCCTCCTAGGCATTGGTTTGAAATGCATCACAGGACATCTTGTCTTTTTCTAGTAAATTTGAGGTGGAAACGATGCTTACCCTCCCCTCCTCCTTTCCCTCCCACCTACAGAGTTCCACACATGTAATGCAGAGGATGGGAGAGAAAACTCAGGGGTACTAATGCAACATTGGGGAGCAGATTGGGAAGGGGGTATGTGAAGCCAAGAAGCAAGTTGTTGACTTGAAGACTGAGGATAGGAGGGATGTGCTTGAAACAATACCAAACTTTAAGGAAATTAGGTTTTCAAGCTGATCTGGTACCATTGATGTAGCTCGAGTAGGTCCCAGGAGGAGACAAAATGTGTTAAATAAAACAGAGCCAGTTCCCCTGCCTCAGTGGGGTCTGGTAGAGCAAAGAGAGAGGCTAACAGGAGAAATAAGAGCAAAGTGTGCTCTTACTATGTGTGTTTTCCACATCCCAGACACTTAACTCCTTCACTGACTGCCACAGACCAGAAAGTGCCTCCTAAATGCACCTTGGCCCCAGAGGCAGCAGAACAAGGAGGGATGAGGGACACAGAGTGCACTCCCATTGATGTAGGGCACAGCGATTTCCTTGACTACTTGTTTGTTACTGTGCGTGCTGCTCGGCAGAGAGATAAAATCTCCTTCTACAGATTTACAGCACCTTTCAATTTTTTTGAACCTCTGTAATGACACAAATACTAATCTGCCCAGAGTTGTTTTGCACTTGCTCAATATTAAGGCAGCTTTGGGTGCAGGCTGATTTAAATGCCAAAGTAAATACAAATTTTTGTGGAACTTGGCACTGGCGGGAAAGCGGTGGTGCCACTCTGTGGGTTTTCTCACACTTCAGGAGAGGCTTTTGGGAAAGCAGCAGTTTCCTCTTCTTAAAACTGAGCTTAAACCAAACCAGCTGGCCACTTAATCACACATACAGGTCCCAGGAAAATCCTAAACTGATGGGGCCAGACAGACCAGACCTGAAAGGAGCAAGTGAGTGGAGGAGGCATGATGTTTCCTGATCTTTGTGCTGTTTTTCCTTAAAATCTACTCACTGGAAGGCCAGTAAACTCAGTAAGGCTCATGCCCACCCTCTCCCCTGCAAAGGCCTCTTTTGGTGGTAGGTGTTGCAGGTCCACTGCCTGCAGGGACCTCTGATTTCTTACCCCTCCTCTCCCTGTTCAAGGAGACCAGAGCTCCAGAAGTGTACACGCTGAAGAAGAGCTGGCACGGAGCAACCAGGATTATGAAAGCAACCAGGATTATCAGGAGGTGGGATAAACCCATCTGAACTTCAGGTCAGAGATGTCAGAGGAAAAGAGCAAGGAAGGGCAGAGGCAGTTTTGACCCAGGACCTTCAGGGTCACCAACTCATGGGCTTGCCAGGGCTGTAGGGCTCCATGTGCCTGGCCACATGTGGGCACAGAGGGTACAGTAAACCCTTCAGTAAGGACCTTGCTGAGTTCACCTCCCAAATGCTCTCCTGCTTATCAAAACAGCTTTCCCTTTGGCAGCCAGTGTTGTGCCATCCTCCCCACACAAGGTGTTTAACTCTGTCCCAGCCAAAACCAGTACAGGGAAGGATCCACACTGTCTTCACAAGCCCTGTAGCTTTTGCTGTGGCACCAGGGTGGTGTATGTGTTCCTCTTCCCTCCGCTGCGGCAGGAGATGCTAGGGACTGGTTGGATGCAGGGAGGAGCACACTGCTAGCTGGTGGAACCATGACTGGGTTGTGTCCTCCTTCAGGCGCTGGAGTAGAGGTGTTGGCCTGCTTGCCCAGCTCCCACGTCCACCAGCCTGAGAACAAGAAAGCAAGTGTTGGTCTCCTGTGGTGGCAGGAGGCAGCTGCGTAGGATGGGG
The DNA here is from genome assembly GCA_013399095.1 of Psophia crepitans. Lineage (NCBI taxonomy): Eukaryota > Metazoa > Chordata > Aves > Gruiformes > Psophiidae > Psophia > Psophia crepitans. The sequence goes on from VWZZ01005580.1 coordinate 65,209, forward strand.
AATTCACAATATTTTGTAAGACTCTTGAGTGTGGGACACCTCTTGCATCCCCCACCCTCTTCTGAAGCAAGTGCTGAATTCCCCTCTGGCCTGCCTTATAGGAGTGACTGGGAGACACTCCTCCCTCCCTCCTTCAGATGTCCCCTCTGCTGCCATCCATTCCTCTCCCTGTTTCAGTATTCAACACAGAGTGTTGTCAAATGGTGACTCAGGCTGTGCCTGAGTAACCAGGGCTGGTGAAGAGGCTGGCACAGCCTCGTGCACCTGCTCTCTGCAAGCTTGTGGGGCCAGGAGATCACTTTCATCAGAACTGCTCCCCATGGAACAGAACCATGGGGCCACATCTCAGATGTGGCAACTGTTGGCCCAAGTGTGCATGGTGCTCCTTTGCCAAAGGTGACCGTCCCTGCAGCAGGGCTGATGGTACAGTCCCCAATGACAGCAGTCACCTTCTCTCATACAAACCCTAGGTCTCAGTGTATCTCATCCCAGTGGACCACAGAGGTAGCTGAAGAGCAGAAACACCTCTCATTTTCCTGACCCTGATACCGGCAAGGTGAACAGCTAGGAGCAGTCTCCTTCAGCCACTCCAAGAAGCTGCACTACAGCCTGTGAGCAGCACTCAGAGGGGACCAGCACCTAAAGGAGCAAGTGGCAGCATCAGAGCGTGAAGACACACCCCACACACATTTCCACCTGGCCAGGTGGGTTGCTTAGCTCATTGTTCTTGCACACACACTTTAAGGCTCTGTAGTACCTTAGAGACAAACATGACATCTAAAAGCTCTCAGTGTGTAGGTCATGTCTGGGTTAAATGTGGGTTGCCTCTTGCAACCTCTTGCAGGGAGCTGGTGTTTCTCAGAAGCCACAGGGTTCCTCCTTGTTTCCACTCTTTCCTGCATTTTAGTAGGTTTATCATAGAATCATAGACTGATTTGGGTTGGAAGAGACCTTAAAGACCATCTAGTTCCATCCCTCCCACTGCCATGGGCAGGGACACCGTCCACTAGGCCAGGTTGCTCAAAGCCCCATCCAACCTGGCCTTTCAGGAGGGGGCTTCCAGAACTTCTCTGGGCAACATCCTCCAGTGCCTCACCATTCTCATCATAAAAAATTTCTTCCTTACATCTAATCTAAATCTACACTCCTTCAGCTTAAGGCCATTACGCCTCATCCTGTCACTACATGCCATTATAAACTGTTCCTCTCCAGCTTTCTTGAAGGCCCCCCTTCAGAAACTGTAAGGCTGCTATAAGGTCTCCCTAGAGCCTTCTCTTCTCCAGGCTGAACAACCTCAACTCTCTTAGCCTGTCTTCATATGAGAGATTGCTCCAGTGCTCTGACATCTTTATGGTGCTCCTCTGGACTTGCTCCAACAGATCCATGTCCTTCTTATGTTGGGGGTCCCAGAGTTGAACATAGTACTCCAGGTGGGGTCTCAGGAGAATGGAGTAGAGGAGGGGAGAATCAGCTCCCTCGACCTACTGGTCATGTTTCTTTTGATGCAGGCCAAGATACAGTTGGCTTTCTGGGCTTCAAACGCACATTGTCAGATCATGTTGACCTTCTCAACAACCAACCCCCCCAAATCCTTTTCCTGGGAGCTAGTCTCAACCCATTATCCCCCCAGCCTGTAGCTGTGGTTGGGATTGCCCCGACCCATGTGCAGGACCTTGTACTTGGCCTTATAGAACTTAACGATGTCCACACAGATCCACCTCTCAAGCCTGTCAAGGTCCATCTGGATGGCATCTCTTCCCCCCAGTGTGTCGAATGCACTGCACAGCTTGGTGTGAGGTTTTTCTGTTTTCAGCGAGCTTTGGCTTGCTGAGGGTGCACTCGATCCCACTGTCCATGTCTCCAACAAAGATATTAAATAGCACCAGTCCCAACACTGACCCCTGAGGAATGCCACTCGTCACTGGTTTCCACTTGGATATCGAGCTGTTGACTGCAACTCTGAGCGTGACCACCCAGCCAATTTCTTATCCGCTAAGTGGTCCATGCATCAAATCCATGTCTCTCCAATTTAGAGACAAGGATGTCATGTGGGACAGTGTCACAAGTCCAGATAGATGACATCAGTTACTCTTCCCTTATCCACCAACACTGTAATCCTGTTGTAGAAGGCCACCAAATGTGTCAGGCACGATTTGCCTTTGGAGAAGTGATGTTGGCTGTCACTAATAACTTCCTTATTTTCCATGTGTCTTAGCATAGTTTCCAGGAGGATCTGCCCCATGATCTTGCCAGGCACAGAAGTGAGAGTGAATGGCCTGTAGTTCCCCGAGTCTTCCTTTTTTCCCTTTTTAAAAAATGAAGTAATGTTTCCCTTTTCCAGTCAGTGGGAACATCACTGGGCTGACTGTTTAGCAGAATTACAGAGTCACAAGATTTCAGTCAGATAGGACCTCTGGAGAGGCCTAGTCCAGCTTCTGCCCTGAGCAGAGCTGAGCTTAGAGCCAGACCAGGTTTTCAGGGCCTTGTCCAGGTAAGTTTTGAATAACTCCAAAGGTGGAGATCCCACAGCTTCTTGGAGTTCCGGTGCCAGTGTCTGATCACTCGTATTGGGCTCTTTTTTTAAATTTGTGTCCAATCAGAATTTCCCTTGTTGCAACTTGTCTGTCACTCCTTGTCTTTTCACTGTGAAAAATCTGGTCCCATCTTCTCTATAGCACCCATTTACGTACTAGACAAGAGCAACTGGATCCCCCTCAGCCTTTCTCCTCTGACGCCGAGAAGCTCCCTCAGTCTCCCTTCCTGGTGACATGCTCCAACCGGTCCCCAGCTGTCTTTGTGTACTGTCAGACTTACTCTGCTTGAACAATCCCTCTTGCAGTGAGACACCCAAACTGGACACAGTGCTCCAGATACAGCCTCACAAGTGCTAAACAAAGCGGAATAACGACTTCCCTCACCTTGCTGACTTCTGCCTTACTCATGCGGACTGGTATGTGGTTGGCATACATTGTCATGAGTGTGCACCGCTGAGCAATGTCATCTTCAGGTTCATTTTCCCCAGTTACTCCTTTTGCCCTGGAGGAGCTTATGTAGTTATAAATAGAAGGGACTGAACAGCCCTGAGGTTCTGTGTCTGCTGCAGGTGGTTTCTGACAGGAATCAGAAACAGCACCCAAGGCCACTCCGTGAGCTGAGGGCTGCAGCAGCAGCTGTCTCTCCTGGTAAGGAGCCCTGGGGAAGGAATTCCAAGGGCTCTTGTAGGCATTTGACTGCATTCCAGGGGCTCTGGAGGCAGAGTAGAGGTGTCTTTCAGCCTCAGCAAGCCCAGTCCTGGGGTACCAGCTGATTCTGCATTACTCCACCCATACTGGGGTTGGTGAGCTGCTGGTGACCAGCCGCACTCAATGAATCTGTGCCTTTACTGGGCCACCTAACCACAGGGACTCAGTCCCCTCTGCCCCAAGGTGGTCTTTACCTTTGCGCTGAGCAATGCAGGATAGTGGCTGTGGGAGTCCCTCCCTGGGGAACCCTGCCCCACTCCGGCCACCTTGATGTCCCCTGTCTTCCTGGGACTGGTCCTGTCCCTTCTCCATTCTGCACCCAGGACTGTCCCCTGTGTTTGATTCCCTCTCTCCCCCCTCCCCCCACCCTCGCCAAGTCAACATGCCCTGCCACCCACAGTTTCTAAGGAAACTGGTGTTTGCTTTGCCTTCGCTATGGTGACAAGTAGAGCACTGCACTAGCTATGAGGAGTGCAGCTTTCTGCAAAAGGCTTTCTGAAGTGCCAGGCATGGAGCAGGAGCTGCCCTCCTGACTGGCCAGGCTGATCTTATCTAGATCTCTTGCCAGAGTCAGCCAGGGCCCTGCCTAGGAGGAGTTTCTCCCATCAAACCAATAACAGGTGCAACTGAGGAGAAAGCAAAGGCTGTGCCTTACAAAATGTGAATCTTGTTCTCTAATTAATTATTCAAGAGCTGAAACAGAATGCTGTGCCTCCAATGGCCCTATCTGCTGCTTCCCCCAAAATGGTCTGTAATGGGGCTAAAATCCTGGAGCAGAAGTGTGAAGTAGTGCTGAAAAATTGGGGTGAGATCTGTAATCATGAGGCGAAAGGGACCTGGGTAGCATCCTTGAACTCCAGTGCTGCTCCTTGCTCAGGACTGTAAGAAAGAACGTTTTCCTGCAGATCAGCTCTTTAATAGTTTTGCCAGACTGAACAACGTGTTTGAATCTCAGAAATTAGGCACCTTGGTGCTGCTCAGTATCATCTAGTCATCCCAGGACCCCTCTATAGTCAGCGTAAAGAGACAGGCGGTTCCCACAGGCGCACTCTGGTTTTAGCAGTGCTGAACCACCCTCTCTCACTGCCTGTGTGCCCAGAAGGAGCTGGCTGTGACCTTCAACCTGAGACTGATGCTGAGGGTGCGACAAGGCACTCAGGGTCCATCATCCGCCTGGTACCCATGGTGGTCTCCAGTCCAGTGGGCCACGTCCCACTGGGCTAATTCTGGCAGGAGTGAAAGCACCCCAAAAAAAACAAACCCAAGGAGGAGGCTGGGTTTAGCTTTCTGGTTCCTCAGAGGGAGCGAAGCAACGCCAGGGCCGTCGGTGGGAGGGGAAGGGCCGGCAGCGCTGCCGGGGGGTTGAACCCGTCGGGGGGGCCCTCCTGGCGTTTCGCCAGCGGCCGCCAGGTGGCGCCNACCTCCCTGGGGTCAGACCAAAACACGATGGACATCTTGTAATATTAAAAAAAAAGCAAAAAAACCCAAACCAAACCAAAACCACAAAAAAGCCGAAACCAAAACCACCCCCCAACTTCCCCCCAAAAATCAAACCACATAACAGCAACCAACCAACCAACCAAACCCCAAAATCCCGCATCTCATTAAATATTAGTATTAAAACGATTAAAAAAAAAAAGGTTATTTCATGGCCTTTTATTGAACTTTGGTAAAATTTGCAATTTTGCTCCCGTGAAATGATTTGACTCAGCATGTTCCAATTAAAACCAACAACAACAACAAAAAAACAAAAACCTCTAAAGCTTTCCAGCCTAAAAAGGAAGTTTTTTTCCACGGTGGCGTTCAGCTTGTTTTATACAGCAATACAAAAGCTTGTCTCTGAACGCATTTTGTTTTAGGCACAGTTTGGTTTGATTTCAACTAACCTCTTCCTGCTGGCTGCACTTCAGCTGCTGGAGAGAAACGGCTGCCTGGAGAGCCTTCTGCCCAGCTCTGGTGAGGTATTCTGTACTCAGTCCCCAGACCTTGTGCCACAGCCTCCTGGTGCTTCATGAAGCTGCAGGGGATGGACAGTCTCTGGGGTAGGACACGAGCAGGCAAGCAGGCATAATTCTTGGCACCCTGACTGTCCAGGAAGATCCCTGTCAGTGTTCAAGGCCAGGTTGGATGAGGCTTTGGGCAACCTGGTCTAGTGGAGGGCGTCCCTGCCAACAGCAGGAGATTGGAACTAGATGATCTTTGAGGTCCCTTCCAACCCAAACCATTCTGTGATTCTATGATTCTGTGATTATGGCTTGCCAGCTCCACTCCCCATCCTGTCCAGCCTCCCAAATGGAGGCCACAAAGCTCCTGGGCCTGCCTTGGTCAGACTGTGCAGGTCAGCAGGATAGGACGTCCCCAGTGACAGAGACAGTGACATCTGGCAGCAACATGTGCAGGACGATTTTATTACACAGAGAAGGGGCAGGTAGATAAAATTGCTAGGAGCTCCCAGTAGACATGAGCTGTCTGTGTCTCTTCTCCTCCTTACCCACCACCACTGTCATCATTATGTCAAGGCTGTGTTGTAGTTCCCCTTGTTACATCCAGACTTTTGGGTTTAAGATGGCAAATGACTTGCGTGAGATGAGACCTTGGCAGAGCCAGGATTAAATGCTCAGCTCTTAGGTGCAAGTCACCTCACAAGCAGATATAATCACTGATGCCAGGACCTGCGTGCTGGCTTGAAGGGGAAAGGATAGAAAAGTGTACAGACTCATCTACCTGGCTGCACCAGCCAAAACCTGTCCTGTGTGAGGACCCGAAATATTGAACCGGCTCCTTTTTCCCATGACATCGGTCCGTTGTGCCATGATCAGTAACCAGGCGGGGGCACTGCGGGATCTGCAGCCACCGCGGACACTCGGTCTCGTTTCTGCCGACTTGTATCAGGATGCACAAAGACAGGTCATGAGCCATTTTTGAACTATTCAAAGTGTTTGAGTGAGTTCACACCAAATCAGTGCTTCGTGCCTTGGTGGCCACCACATTTTTCATCCGACAAGAGGAGTCCTAAAGCCAGATTTGCCAAGGTGTCCAGCCCTGGCTCTAGCTACAAGGCATTATTCCCAAATCCTGGAGACAAATGGAGTGGGAGCAGGACAAGGTGCTCTCTCTGCAAGTTTCATTATGCATCTTGGCCTTTTTCGAATATAATTTGTCTTGATTGTCTGGTGGTAATCTCTAAAAGTGGAAGCAACTTTGGCTATACTGAATGAATAGGTAAATGCTGAAAGAAGCTGTATGCTTTACAGGACCCCAAAGAGATGAAACCCTTGATGGTGTCTCGCCTGATTTCTCTTTCACTGTGCACTCTTCAAATGTAATCAGCTTTTGGGGCATGCTCTGCCTCCAACTGTGCATACAATGCTCACATTGAAATTAATAGAAGCATGATGATACGTTTGAAGTGAGAATCTGGGACAAAAAAAGTTAAATTCTTGCTGGTAGAATCAATGACAAAAGTTTCTTTGGCTTTAGTTCTCACTTTAGAGGCATTTTTATGTCTACGGCTGGAAGGAATAATTTTTATGGGTATATGTGTCTTAGCAACATCCTAGGAAATAAAAAAACATTAACTTTGGTTACATTTTATACAGAAGTTTAGAAATGTGTCTTTGTGGCCTCCCTCTTAGCAGGGATTTGTTGCTGTGTTTAACTCCACTCCCTCAACCCAGTTCCATCCTGGGGGATGGGAAATTGTTTGTGATTGATGCAATCATCTTAATACATGTGAACAAGGTGCTGGGCTTGAATTTGTGTCAATGACCTCAGACCTGGCATTTAGTAATGCTCCCATTGTGGTTTTGATGTGTTTATTGAATTGCTGAGAGTCCTACAGTAGGTCTTTCACGTGCTTATCTTTCCGGCACGCCAACATGATGGGGAAATGCTGTTGCTTACATACGTTCAGGCCACAAGGTCAAGGGCAGTTTTCCACCGTGCCTAGGTGGCGGCTCACCCTCATGCCCAGGTGAGTTGCTCTGTGTCACTCAGAGAAGAGATCCAAACTTGGGCTGCTTCCAGGCAAAGACTCACGCTACTGAGCCCTCCTTCCTCTCTCCTTAATGAAGGTGATGTCTGGATAATCGCGTGTGCCTGCAGTCCCCCGGCTTGACTCCGAGGTGACTGCAAGGGAGCCGGAGGCTGAGCAGCACCATCTCCTGCAAACACACATTATCTCACGCACGCACAGGCTAGGTCCCCAGCTGAGCTGGTGCCTCATTGTTACCTGAGCAGTGATGGACACCAGTCGCAGCCAGCAAGTACATTATCTAACCTGGGATCAGGGGTTAGCACTGAGGGAAGCACTGAGCTTCTGGCTCCTTTTCAGTTTTCCTTAGGATTAACTCTTGTAATTGGGTGTTGATGAGGTGAAGCTAACCAGCAAAAGATCTCAGACCTGAAACTGTCTTGATCTCCTCTCTTTGTAAGGGTGGAAGGAAGAGGGACCGAGGGGATTGGTGGGAAGTCAGACAGGGAGACTGTCCCCTCTTGGCTCACCCCTCCAGGGTAGTGAGCAACTCAGATCCCAAGTTGCTTCAGCCAAGGAAAATGGTCACTGCAGGTGCAGTGCCATCTTCCCCACCACTGCATGCAGTTGCTCTAACTGCTGTCACAGCAGAGAGGCACTGATCTTTGACATGCGCCCATCCTTGCACATCTCTCTACGGTGCAGAGAACTGAGTAACTTCTTGCATAATTAGCCTCTCTATCTGTTAAAACAGCCCAGCAAAGCCATCACCAACAGCTGGCTTACAGGACAGAGAGAACTAAACAGAGTAGGACAGCTCTTCTGATGAGAAGCTTTATTACTCAGACAGGGCACTGCTATCAAGTATAATAAGGTTTAAGGCCCCTTTCCGAAGGAGGGTGCCCTTTCAGTTGGCATTGATCATTTGCTTAAATAGGAATCTGTGGGAAGAAATTAGGAGAGCCAACACCTGTACGGTCTCACAGTGTGAATTAAGGGGATGCTTGGGATAGGCCTTCACATTCAGACTGTCCTGTCCTCCCTGGCACTGACTGAATTGCAGGCCAAGCCCAGAAGCTGGGTGCAGCCCAGGCTGGCAGCTGGACTCCAGGTTCTCTGTGGACTCTGTGCCGTAGTCCTGATGCTTTGCCCTGTCCTGTCGTGTTAGTGAGATGAGGCAAACACAGGTTTCCCAGAACAAGCTGCATGCCTGCCACTTCTGCTGTGTACAATCAGCCAGCAGCAGCTTGCTGCAGAGATTTCATAAGGGGAAGTCACGGGTTAGAGGCACTTGGTCAAGGGTTCTTCTGGCTGCAGCTGTGCCTGTCTCTTGTCTCGTGAGCTGGACCAGACCTGCAATCATGAACGGACAGCAGAAGGGTTGGGAGTATCTCCCGGTCAGGCAGAATGACCCTCTGTCTCCACGGGCAGGGCAGCTGAGACGCAGCTCCCTGCACCGGAACCATCCATCCTCCCATTACACTGTGGCCTCCTACTTGGCCTCCAGCTGGTACCCTGGCCAAGCAAAGGAGAAAGGCAGGAGTGGAATGTAATCCTGTCACCTTGTGCTGACAGTGAGTGTTCATCCTTTGCAGCTTCCTCTGAGCATCTGTGGCACTGATTTTCCTGTCTCAGCTCTGTCCAGCTCTGCAGGTAAATTCCCAAAAGCACTGTGCTTTCTAAATGTCTGAAGAATGAGGACATTATTTACTTTTGGCTGTCGATGGGCATCAAATGGTGTGAACAAAATGTATGCCTCAGCTCCATCACTATCTGGGCCCAAAATAACAGATAAAAGAAGAAAATCAGTGGGAGTTATCATTATATGGAGTTGCCATGGAAATAGCATGAGAGAACTTGGGGGAGAGCTAGCACACCATGTCTCCAGGAGGGCATAAATCCCCTGCTAGTCTCACTCCTTTTTATCACATTAACAGGCAATATTTCTTGCTTTAGCAAGAGGTGGGAAAACATCAAAGCACAGTTCTGACATTTTTGTCTATCCCTTGATTTCTCTGACCAAGACCTCCCTGACCCCTCAAGAAGTAGAAACGGGAATGCTAGTGCTATTGGAAAATGGTCCTGGACATATCATAATTTGATAATTTCAGTAAAAAGATAAGAGGGATGTAATTTTCCCCAGAAAATATTTACTGACTTATGTGAAATCATATGAAAAATGGAAAACCTTTTTTCTTTAAATGTACTACTCTAAGACTTTCTCAAAGAAAAATGTCATATTTCATTAAAAGGTTTTTTTTTCATGCTGATTGCTAAGGAAAAACATTACAATTTAAACTATCTCAGAATTTCAGTGGAATTGCCATCTTGTGCTGTTGCACCGTTCTGGGAAGCCCATTTTATTCTTCTCTCTGTTGCTGAATCTCAATTTTGAACTGCCTCGTCCTCTCTGGTCAGGACAGGACAACCCTGTCTGCTCATGCGCTATATCCTGAGACTCCACAAACACAGCTCCGAGGCATGATGTTGTCTGTGGGTGGCATCCTCCAGCACATGCATCAAGTTCTCCACCCTGCGCTTCCCGGCGGGCTGGAGGGTAGTCCCCTACCGGGACAGAGTAAACTACCACTTGGATGCTGGCATCCAGCTGCTTACGAGTACAGATACATGAGCGTGAATGAATGAAACCAGTTCTGTTTTCAAACAAAATCATCTTCCTCTCCTATAAGGCCTCACATTGAGTTCTGTTGCATTATTGCTCCAATGTTGTAATATTTTTCCCCTGGATACTGCCTTCCCCATCCCTAGCTCCTACCATACCCTAGAGCTTTAGGAAATACGGGATGTGGCTGAGCACCTTTAGAGATAAGAAGGACCCTCAGCCTGCAGTAGGGCTCCAGAAGAGAAAGGACAGGCAGGAAAGACTGGGTCAGGGCAGCAGCAAAGCCTTCATATTTGTATCTGCTCCCCTCCAGCAGAGCCAGTAAGTGGGAAAGGAAAGATGCCCAGGAGCCTCCAATGCGACCTCATCTTCCTCTGCCCACCAGTACAAATACTTTATCTCTGCATGAGTGATGCAAGGGCAAGTGAAATGAAAGGAAGCAGAATAACAAGAGAGGAAGCCAAAGAGCATGGTCCCCAAATGCTCCTTTAAGAGCCAATTCAAGTTGTGTCCCAGATACCAACCCTAGTTCTAGCTTGGAGCAGCATTTCAGCAGTGGAATTTCCATCACATTTGTGACTCCACTTGCAAAAGCTGAGACCCCAAGTGATATAAAACCCTGCATTTGGAAATGTCTCTCCTACAGAATAGCTATATCTGTGGAATTAATTTGTGTGGGGTGACAACTCTGGCCTGGGCTGCTGCTTTGGCTTACAGTCATCACATTTGCCATGATGGTGGTAATTCCAACTTTTTTCCCTAAAGCTGTCTTAGAGAAAGAAAGAAGGGGGGGAAGAGGGGAGGAAAGTCTCTTCTGACATCTGCATTTCTAAGGCCAAAGTCTTACAGTTATCTGAAGCAACCAAGATTTCTCCTTAGAACAAAACTTGTCTGCTAAGTTCTTGTTGATTGTTTCGTCTGTTTGCTCAGCATCAGTTTAGGATAAAATTATACACGTAATTTTATAAATGCTATTTATAAAGCTGTGAATACATATTATGCATATTTTGTGACAAAATGAATCCATTTTTACCCCTATGAAATGACAAGTCCCAAACACTGAATAATTCCAAAGGGGCTATTTTTATGGCACTTGGTGGTACATTTGTTGCTGAGTAGCAACTCTGTCTATAGCCATGGGAATAGACATCATTTTTAGTTTGTCATAATTCTGGAGCTGGATTTGTTCCAGAAGAGTTTGTCACAACAGTGGGCTGTGCAATGGCTATTTATGATAAATGGATTCGTGGATTATGGGATCAAACATTCTGGAAAACAACTGTGTTTATCTTCACAGTAGGACTGTCTGGGGAGCTCCCATTCATCCCCTTGCTGTGTCTCCAAGGCCAGGGAGCTGCAGTCACCGGGAAACTCTGGCTGGGTGGCAGCTCCCAGGACATTCTCCTCATCTCCCTGGTGTTCCCAGTTGTATCTTATTGCTTTCAGTAGAGTTGTCTGGAAGCAGCTGCCTCCAGTGTTTCTTCAGGATTGTTACTTTCCCATATTTCTTTCCAGGGAAAGGGAAAATGTCCAGAGCCTTTTCAAACACTAATGCCTTAGCATCGAAAGCGGGAGTAACTTGAAATGTAAAACAATAATCCCTGTCCATTTCTATGCAATTTGGTTACATTCTGTGCATTCTGGGCTTCCATTCAAAATAAAGAGTTTTTTTAAAGCCAAAAACTAAATAATGCACTACAGGAAAAAAAAGGGGTTTTTTTCTCTTTTGTTCAGAAATAGCACCATCATGATGTAAAATAGATTAACTCCTGCCTCCTGTTAACAAATCAGCTCTCTGTAGAACTGTCTCCAGCCAAACGACTGCCCTAGTTCAAGATCTGAGTTCCATTCATGGATCCAGAGATCTCCTGTGCAACCATTATAAAGCTGATACCGTCGCTGCCTGGATCGTGCACCTGAGGGGCGAAGTGGGGAACAAGGCACTGCCTACCGCAGTGCCACCGCTGTGCCCAGGGAGATGGGAGAGGTGTGAAGCTACACAGGGGTCAACCCACAGTCAGATCAACAAATACACCTGAGAGGAACAAACCCGCCCTTTGGCACCCAGTGTGCCTGAAACACAGCCCTATCTGCTCCCCAAACCCTGTTTCCCCATTCGGAGCAAGCAAGGACTCCGAAACCTGCAGGACTGCTTTCACTGTTTTCAAATCAGCTGGGCAGCTTCCCAACTGGAGGGTGTTTTAGGACAGGTTCCCAAGATATAGTATCTCATAAAATCAGTGTTTCTGTTTTTCCTCTCCCTGGGGCAGGGAGGGTTGCTCAGAGCAGTTTCAGCTGCTCTTGCGGCTCAGGACTTAGCCGCTCCTGGGAAGCAGCACCAAGGATGTCCTCAGAGAGAGAGCATTGCTCTCTGTGAAGGCATATACCCAAATCTTGCACAAAGCAGATGGCAACACAGTGGGAGCAGAGCTGTGCTGGGGATTTTCAGGGAGATCTTTGCTCTCTGGGCCTTGGTGTAGGGAGGACACAGGGTCTGGCTCAAGGCAGGGCTGGGGAAGTTGGAAGGCATTTCTGGTTTTCTTCTGTGTTTAACTGTGCTGCAGCTATCACATCATAAACCCTTATCAGAAGGGATTTGGTTGTCTCCCTTCCCCACCAATGTCTGCCAAGGCAAAGAGCCAGCACACAAGTTATGGGGCACCCAAGGCTCTATGTCCAGCTGACCCATCTTCACACCACCGTCTGCAGAGAAAGCAAAACCAGGGCATCAACTGTCTCCCTCCTACATCTTCACAGGATTTTTCCTCCCCCCTACAGCTTAGGTTTCCCACGCATGGGTACCGGTGTGCAGGTGGAACCAAGGCATTGGAGAATGAGAAGAATGGTTTTACATGAACTTAACTACCTCAAATAAACACAACTGTAGTAACCATTCCCTTCAAGGTCCCCTGACTAAATAATACTACAGCTCATGAAAGAGATTTCAACAAGCCAGCACATGTTGATTTGAAAAGATGTTCCTTTGCAAAGCTGAGTCATAAAGAGGATTGAGAAACTTTGCAATCAGTGATTAAACATCTAGAAAGGTCTGCCAGCAGGAAAGTATGTCCAAAATTCTCATGCTGTGCACTACTGTTTATTTCAATGTGTTGCTTTGGGTCAAAGGTTTAATTTGTTTCATTTGTCTGAGTATGATGTATTTCAAATCTCAGATCCTCTCCTCTCTTACTCACAAGAACATTCAATTCTGCTTATCTTGGACTTTAACAGTCATGTGGGAAGGTGACTGAACTTTTTGTCTAATGCAGAAGACGCTTCAATGGCTTCTTTGGACTCCCATTAGGAAAGGTCTTAAGTTAAGCACTAGGGATACAAAAAAATTTGGATGAGTTTGGAAAGCTCTGGAAAAATACTCAGGGGAGAATAGTTGCCATGGCAATGCTTCTGTGTTTCTGTTGGGATACAGAAGTATGTGCTGAAGAAGACACTTCCCCAGCACAGACCTTGCTTAGACCCCCACTTAGCTTCCAGGGGCAGGCACAGGTGGGGTGGTGCAGCTGCCCACATAGCACAGGCGTGAGCTCTGCTGTCCCACCACAGGGAGTGTGATACCACTGGGGTGTCAGATCACACTGTCAGCATCACACTTTCCCACACCAGCTGCCTCTCAATGGCCTCACAGCTCCACAGCATCTCTGCAAAGCAAGCAGGGTTGGTGAGAGGCTCACAGCATATGATGTCCAGCTGGATCAGCTCATGGGATCCCAGCAGAGGAGAAGGCTCGTGGCACTTTTAAGCCACACCACAGGCTGAGCTGCATGGGATATAAAACAGGAGACGCTTGCCCAATCCCATACTTGGTACATTGCACTGAGTTGATCCATATGCATAAGAATCCAGAACCTCAAAGACACTGAAGCACTAAATTCCAGTGGTATCTTTCAGGACTTTCTTTCTGGGATGTTTGAGTTCCACTTGTACTTTTGAAAAATATGCACCTAAAATTTCAGGTTCCTGAACCCAGCCTTCTCACCTGGATTGCACAGAAGATATGTCTGAGGCTGCCCTGGGACCTTGGGCTGCTGGTCAGCCAGACCCCACATTCAGTCTAAGAACAGTATGGCTCCTTCCACCCCATCCACTCAAGTTTCTCCTCACAGAAACAGGGTGGTGGGCAGCAGTGAGGGGTAGGGGAGCAGCATGCACCCAGCTCTCACCTAGGCATGGGCTTTGGATGTGGAATTAGACAGACAGCACCTTAGGAATAAAGCAGCACTGACCCATCTTCTGCAGCAGCTCCCACAGAGGACTTGAAAAAAAGCATCTGCCATGGCTGAAACCCATTCTTGTGCAACAGATTCTGCTGAGAGCAAAGTAGAGATTATGAATGAGCTGACAGAACCAGCCTGCTGTTGGCATAGGCACCAAGCAGAGATGGAGTAGCTACACTGGAAGTGTTTCATCCATTACTGTCAGAGAAGTCACTTTTACCACTGATCCTGCTCCAATAAATCATGTTGCCAAGCAGTTTTATAGAGGCGTCATACATCCAAAGCTACTTATGGTACCATTAAAAGAGATGCATTTCTTTTTTAGCTTGGTGTGGCTGAAATACTGTCACAGAAGAAAGAGAATCGCTGCTCAGAGTGCTATTGCAAAAGAGGTATTATTGTAATTACAGCAGGAGGGACGATGTGAGCTAGGAGCCACCATCTCCTTCCCCTGTCGCACTGCCTTCGGGCAGTCTTGCAAAGCTGAAAATTTGCTACCACAAGCACAATAGCTGCTCACACCCTTTGCCATGGTGATGGATGAAAATGGGGAAATAATGATGTTACTTCCCCTTTCACCATAAATCACCCATCCCCTCAAAGTGTCTAGAGTATTAAAAGTCTGGCCAGATTTATACGGACAACTTAACCAATTAGCTCTTTTATAAAGGCTCTTGTCCTCTTAATGCAGTATTAGATATATTTAGGCATGTGTCTACAAAAGGAAGTATTCCTTTCCAAAGCTCACAAAGCTCTCATTCTAGCAGACTGAAAACCTCAGTCTGCAAACTTTCACCCTGTGGCTGTGTTCACATTAGCAAGTTATTCAGCGACGGCAAAGGCCAATAAATAGATCAAAGTAGGGTATCTGGAGGCATCTACATAAACACTACATCTATACATATGCTTGTACATGCATGTATACATATACACAGATTTATACACATACACATGTACAAATATATAAATATACATGGTTTGCTATCAATGAGGCCAGTAGGAAAACCTCTCACAGAACAAGGGGGAATGGCTGCAAGTTGCGCCAGGGGAGGTTTAGGTTGGAGATTAGGTGAAATTTCTTCTTGGAAAGGGTGGTCGGGCATTGGAACGGGTTGCCCAGGGAGGTGGTGGAGTCACCGTCCCTGCGGGTGTTTAAGGCAAAGTTAGATATGGTACTTAGGGACATGGTTTACTGGGTAATAGGTGGTGGGGGGAGGGTTGGACTGGATGATCCTTGAGGTCTCTTCCAGCCTTAATGATTCTGTGATTCTATGATTCTATGTTACGAACAAGTGAGGTATTTTAGGAAGCTGGTATATCCAGCACAGCTAAATCTACATGGCATGCGTTTAATTCTCATCGAGATTATGCTTTTGAATTTGGCTCTGTTTAAATGTGGCCCTTCCCCTGGCCGACCCTATCTTCATCACACTGCTGTTTTGCATAGCACTGGGAGGGACCTGCCTGGCTGCTAATTAGCAGCAAAGCCACTCCTGTCTCTGGAAGGCAGAGATAATTCCCAAAGCCGTTACCCTGCTAAGCCCATCTAGCCCAGCAGGCAGCACTGGCACCCATGGAGATGCTCCTCTGCACCACCAAGTGAGGCAATGGGAGAGGGGCCCCGGGCAGTGATGCAGTCTTCGCTGCGCTCACCCATCGCAACCCAACAACTCAGCAAGGCAGCTACCGACAGCATTGAGGTGCCTACACAAGAAGAAACATCCGCCTTCCCGTCTCTCTTGCACTGTTGTCTTAAATCCATGCACAGCAGTTAGCGTCATGACTCCCTGTTGAACATCAGAAGAGCACTGAAATGTGCCTGTATCAGCATTTGCTTGAGACAGAGAAGGGCACTGCACAGGCACAGAAGAGAAGCAAGGAGGTATCTAGGCAATCTGCCACACTATTATCCCTCAGAGAATAAATACTGGAGGAGGCAGAGAAAAAGCTTTCCTTTGCCTTTTTTTTTTTTTTTATCATCAGTTCAGGAGTCAGTTGTGTGTAATGGAGCAGCCGTGATCATGCTGGCCTCAGGTCAAAATCCAGAGCACACCTCTGACTCCTGGCCCTGCACAAAGAGGTTGCTGGAAACCCTCTAATGTCAACGGCAAGTCTGGCTGTTCCAACAAACGTGCACCCGCAGTGAGAGGCATATCAAAAAGCTGGCTGACTCAGCTGCCTACAGAGCAGAGA
Source organism: Psophia crepitans (assembly GCA_013399095.1). Taxonomy (NCBI): domain Eukaryota; kingdom Metazoa; phylum Chordata; class Aves; order Gruiformes; family Psophiidae; genus Psophia; species Psophia crepitans. The sequence goes on from VWZZ01005580.1 coordinate 81,472, forward strand.
CAACCTGCTGGAAGCTCTAGGCCAAAGAGTATTTCTGCCCTACCACATGCAAGGAACTCCTTGCCATAGGACAAAAGGATGCCACAGTTTACCTTAAGTCTAAAAAGCAACTGGACAAAGGCATGGAATAAAGTCTACCTGGGTTCACTATGCACAGTAACAAAAATCCCTGAGCCACACTGTATTAGACACAGGGAAATATTTAGAGGAGATATCAGCCCACAGTGGCACTGATCCTGTGTCTGTCTCAGGTGTCCACTACCGTCCACCACTGGCAGCAGGGCACTGAGCTAGATGTACCTCCACATGACGTTATATGTAACATCTCCAGATACTAGGTCATGTTGAAAATCAGTCGTAAGTATTTGCCCGAACACTGTCTGTGAACCCACACACAGGAATACACAAGTGAACACACAGTTTTCCTCAGGTGAGCAGGCCCCCTAGTTTCTACATTAACACAAACACATCAGCCAAAGTGGTTAAAAACAACAAAAAAGGAGATTACTCCATCAGCTCCCATTTCACACAGTCAGATAATGCAGGGCCCCACCAGGATACCTAAAATAGCAATTTATTGGAAAAAGCATTGACTATTTATAGATGCTGCAACATGATTAGTACGCTAAACAGAAAGATAAACTGGCAACCTAAATTCTTTCAAATCAACAACTCCCACTGAGCTCACAAAGTCAATGATCAGCACAAAAATTGTAAATCACAATATTATTAATTTATTTATTTAAAACCTCATGAAAACACAGACATAACACAGGCATCTTTGCTTGTAAAGAAAAGGCAATTTGGTTTGCATAAGCTTTTGATATCAGTTAACGCGGTTTATGAAACTATACTTGGCCTACTGCATGCAAAAGGCCCATAGCAGGTTTCAGACCTGGTTCCAGCTTGGGACAGAGTTAATTTTCTTCCTAGCAGCTGGCACAGTGCTGTGGTTTGGATTTAGGATGAGAAGAATGCTGATAACACACTGATGTTTTCAGTTGTTGCCAAGCAGTCAAAGACTTTCCAGCTTCTCACACTGCCCTGCCAACGAGAACGCGGGGGGGCACCCAAGAATCTGGGAGGGGACATGGCCAGGATGGCTGACCTGGACTGGTCAAATGGATATTCCATAGCATATGATGTCACACTCCCTGTATAACTGGGGGGTGGGCTGGGAGGTGGAGCAGCTCAGAAACTAACTGAGAATCAGCTTCTGGTGGTGAGAAATTGTGCTGGCCATCACTTGTTTTGTATATTATCATGATCATCATCTTCCTTTTCTGTCCTATTAAACTGTTTTATCTCAACCCAAGAGTTTTATTCCCCTCTCCCCCCACAATTCTCTCCCCCATCTCACTGGGGGAGGGGAAGTAAGAGAATGACCGCATGGTTGTTTTAGCTGCCTGCTGGCAGCACAGGCAGAACCTACAGATGCAATTACTCTCATTATTGCATCAGAAGCTCTTGCTCTCTGCTCAGAAAGAGTGCATGCATGTTACAAAAAAAATATGCAAAATCAAACAACAAAAAACCATGCTGCTGAGATGTACAGCTCTGTTCATACCAGGTTTATTATTGGTCTTCCTAACATCTGAGATTTCACAGGAGAAATTTTGAGAAATTTCAGGATTTTGATCATTGCAGGACATTCATCACCAGTAGACAGAAAGGACTGCATCCACAGCCTATACACAAGTTCTGAAATGAACTCAGGAATGCATAAATCAGGCAGCACTATATCCCTCCATTCCTCACCCACAAAGGTAAAAATAATCTGGGGCACTTTGGATTCAGTGATGGCCTCAGAAGGGCCTTAGCTCCTTAAAAAAAGTCCTTCAAAAGTCTAAATCTTTGTCTACCTTGATTTCCCTTTTGATTCCTCCTCCCCTGCACTGCAATCACTAAATGCAGCCAATGGCTCCTCCCTTGGGTTTTTTGAAAATTAAATCTTCTTTTTACCCATCCTGACTAGCTGCTCTTGCACACAAGGTGACTGTCATGAGGACCACAGCAAAGCTCTTACCTGGCTCAGCACGACAGAAAAGGAAAGCACATCAGAACCTCAGGTTTTCTCCTTTTACTGCTGAGATTTGTTCTCAGAAAGCAAGTGCAGGTCAAGCTTGACCAGCCAGAACCTGGGATGCCATCTGACAAGGCTCTCTTTCAGCTCCAGGGGAAAAATGGCTTTTGGAAAGCACCTGAACTTGCAGGCACTTCAGCATGAGAGGCACACCTCTTTCAGTGAGAGCAACGGATTATACAGGCACCCACAGGAGCAGGGTGTGTGAGTGTGCCCCCACTGTGGGCATCCTGCTGCCTCCCTGGCAGAGCCAACAGCTAAAATGCTGGTTTGGTGCCTAACAGTTAAACTAAACTCTGGCGGTATTCTTACCATAGTAAGGGTGAGTCTTGTGTTATTTGAAGCTTCTGAAAGCCTACGCATTATTTGACGTAAATCCCTGTTTTCAAGAACAGCCAGGTTTTCCTCTTGAAGTAGCCCTTCAGAAACTAACACCATTTAAGAAGATATTTTTTTCTTAAAGATCTGCACCCACAGTAATTCCACTAGATTCTCTCCATTCTTCAAATGCACCCTCAGATCTCAAGTAGTAGGCACCGGCTTTTTTTGCAGTCTGTATTTTTCCAATTCAATTATGCTACCACACACATTTCAGCTTTGGCCCTTGCATAGGCTACACACAAGTAACAGGAAGGTGAGGAAATGGTCTTGGGGTTTCCATGTCACATTGTCCAGCTGCTAGCTGAGATCAGGACACAACATACCCCAAAATGTCTCACCTCAGACAGGACAGCCGCAAACAGAAACCTGGATCTTCCTCTAAATGACATTTCTCTGTCAGATGACAGAAGCGTTGCTCTCCTGCACACTATGAGACAATGTAAAGGATGTTTATTTTCATTGCGCTGTGTCGGTAGCAATGCCCATGTCCCTTTAGACTGCTTTTGGAATGGCACAGATAAAAGCAGCATTTTACAGCTGCAGCAAGCTCAAGAAGATAAAAAAGTCCCTGTATGCACTTTTGTCATGTTCCCCTGCCTACCTTGGGTGAGACTAATAGTCTGCCAGCACTTGGACGTGACTCCTGTCAGGCACCAGTCTTGTTAATTAAGTACTTTTGGCTGTCTCAGCATTGAACTCTGGGAGCACGAGGGAGATAAAAGCAAGCCACCGACAGATCACGAGAGGCTGTGTCGTTGAGGACTTTGTCCAGAATGAAGGAGCAGGATCATCAGGTGGCTCTGCAGTGTTCTTCTAAAATGGTTGGTCCATAAAAGACCAAGGCATAGGTGTGGAGGGAGGAAAGGATGGTCTTCTGCCTCTGCCACATTGTTAGTTTATTTTGTAGAAGACAGGGACATAGCATGGGGAGGTTATCAGTGCAAGCCAGCATCACTGAGAGCCAGATGCTCACTCTTTCACAAACCAGACCTCATTGCGTCGCCCATAAGGCTTCATAGGGGGGTCGTAACCATTGCAGAAGTAGAAATCCTTGCAGTATGCAGCTTCACTCCCCAGAGCAGACTTCAGCTTGGCAGCATAGTTCACGTAATCCACTTCTTTGGCATAGCCACCAAACTGCCTGCATAGAAACCAAACACAGAGAGGTGTTGAGCAGTCCCAGCAGAGCACAGAAAGGGAGGGAGAATAATATATAGCCATGATATATTTAGCCATGCATTTTAATCCAGGTCCCACAAACATGCACTTGTGCAGGCACTGTTCTTTGTGAAACAGCACACTTTGTCTGTTATAGATTAAGTCTCAAGGGTTACACAGCCAGGGTGCAGACAGCCATTGGCACACCCGAAACAGATCACCCCAAGCAGACCCGCATTTATCAGTCAGCAGAATGGCCCTGCCCTTTGAATCAACGTCACATCAGAAGAACAGCTTCCTACAGCACAAGGTTATCTCCAGGTCTGCTCAGCTTGCAGTCCTTACACCAATACTGTCAACAGCCACATTCACTGTGGTGTGAACAACCATCTGGTGGAAACCAGATCATGAAGGCAACCCAAACTCTAGCTAACCCAAGGAAAAGGGGTGATGGGAACAGAGATGTTAGCAACTACAGCCCACAATGCTATTTAAAAGGGAGGGGATTGGTCTGGTTTATGTTGACCTCCCACCAACAGGAACTATTTCCACATCAGACTGCACCTCACCGCCCTGCTACAGGGTCAAGGTTTGAGACAAAACAGCCTTTTCTTGCAGAAGTGGCCCACACCCACAGCAAAGGCCAGGCAACAGTTGCAGACAGGTTAGTCAGCCAAAACAGTTCAAGTTCAAGACAGGAGAACATCCAAGGAGTTAAAAACAGGGTGAAGAGCTTATTGTTATTGTGATGCTAGTTTGAGCCCAGCTTGTCAGTCAACAGCAAAGACATTCAAAGGTCATTTGAAGCAGTGCAATGGCTGCTTGTTTCCATGATGGACTCTGGCATGTGTCCATCTAAATGAGGCTCCAGCTGACTCCTGTAGTTTGATGCAAACCACACCAAAATACACTCTTGATGACTAAGAACCATCTTGGTCCCAGAAAGTGAGGAGAACAATAGTTTTCAGAGACTAGGAATGACTCAGTACCTTCATATTTACCCTCCCCTGCTCTTCAGCAGGCTTTCACAAAAAGGCTTTCAGGACTAACCTCTTTACTTGTTTTCCCAGTGAAAAACCAATCCATATTCCAAATGGGTGCAGCATGACCAATGATGAGAAATGTCATGAAACACCTGACTTCAGCCTTAAAGACCCCTCCATCTCCTTCTACCACATGCACCCATTGTCCAGTAAGTCAACTGGTAAAACCAACACTGCTCTTCAGAACACGCTAGAGACGCCAGCATTTGGGACTGGAAATCCCAGGATGCGCTCCTTACGTGGAATAAATGGTCATCCCCTGTTTCTCTTCAATCTTAATGCCTTCATCAGTAGGACATGGAGGGTTGGCTTGAAACTGGCTCGGGATCCGAAGAGAGACCTTCACTTTCTGCTGTAAGGAACCATCTTCATCAGGAAAAACAGTGATGGAGACAGGAGCAGTCATGCCCATTCCAACCCCTGAAAGAGACATACAGACATTAGTAAAGACATCTAGGCTCTTGGGAACTCACAGAATTAACAGGGGATTCACAAAAGCTAATTTCATTTAGGAAAGCTCCTCACACTGAACTCCTTGTATCGTCAGTCAACAGTGGGGTCCTCTGAGGCATGCAGAAGAGCCACATGAGGCTTCTGCTTGGGTCAAACCTCTCTCTCCACTCACTACACAAGGAGTCTGGGAGATAAGGAACCCAGGTGACCTCTGGATGACTTTTTATTAATGGTCCTGTTTCTGTGGCTCTCAACCATGTAGCTCATGTGACTGAGACATTCTGTTCTTCTGACAAATCTTCTCTAACACAACAGGATCTAATAGTTCCAGGGCAGGTCAGGGGCACATGTAAATCTACATCACTATTTAAATTGTTACAATCTGCACTTAGTGGTGAGCCCATAGCCAATATCAGGTGACAGAAGCTTTCTTCTAAACCCTTCCAAATGCTTCCAGACACCCTACAAGTTCCAGTGCACCAAAACTCAGCTGTTCTGGCTTTCCGCAGGACTATCCATGCTGTCCAGTCCAGGAACAGCATGCTTCTTTTCTGCTCATTACTGCTGAGAGGTACCACATGGCACTGAAGAACATTTTTCTTCATGAGCCAACAGTGTGCCCAGACTGCCAGGAAGGCCGTGTCCTGGGATGCATCAAGCATGGCATTGCCAGCCGCTCTAGGGCCATGATGGTCCCACTCTACACTGTGCTGGTGCGGCCTCACCTCGAGTACTGTGTGCAATTTTGGGCGCCACAGTACAAAACAAACATAAAGCTGTTGGAGAGTGTCCAGAGGTGGGCAGCCAAGATGGTGAAGGGTCTAGAGGGGAACACATATGAGGAGAGGCTGAAGTCTCTTGGCTTGTTGAGCCTGGAGAAAAGGAGACTGAGGGGAGATCTCATGGAGGCCTACGGCTTCCTCACGAGGGGGAGCAAAGCGGCAGGTGCTGATCTCCTTCCTCTGGTGACCAGTGACAGAACCTGAGGGAATGGTATGAAGCTGCAACAGGGGAGGTCTATGTTGGAGATCAGGAAAAGGTTCTTCACCAAGAGGGTGGTTGGGCACTGGAACAGGCTCCCCAGGGAAGTGGTCACAGCACCGAGCTTGGATGAGTTTAATAAGTGTCTGGACAATGCTCTCAGTCATCTGCTCTGATTGGGCTGGTCCTGTGTGGAGCCAGGAGTTGGACTTGATGGTCCTTATGGGTCCCTTTCAACTCCAGATATTGTATGATTCTGTGATTCTGTCTTCTTTCAGCAGTAGGGAACCTACAACCCTCAGAATCAGGCAGCCACAGAACCATCTGAGATCAAGCCATATTTCTAATTGATTTGCTTTGATACCATACCTGTCTACATGCACACATTACAGAAGGCACCCTTTCTCCTACAGCAACAGCAATGATAGCCTTTCCAAAACATGCTGCTGTTAATGCCATTTCCCTGTGCATTCAGCTCCTGTGCCCACATAGACTGTACAAGTCCCACTACCAGTTGCCTGAGAAGGATGTGAGAGCAAATGTATATGCCTCAGAACCACTCTGTGGTCTTCTCCTCCTGCAACGGATGATTACCGATGTGCAGGCTTCAGTAAACTGAGAATCAGAAGCAATCACCTGGAGGCACCATTATAAAACATTACAAAGTACCATTAAAAAGCAAGCTCATTGTTCGTTATCCTTTCATGAATAAAAATAGCTAGAGTATATGATAAAGTATCAAGGTCATAAAAGTTATTTCACTGCCTACAAGGGCACATCACAGAACCAAAGTGTCCCAGATACCCTGGATTTCATCAGCTACCGCTCACCCAGGGAGCTGTGATAGACGCGTGTGTGCCTATCCTCATGCTATCCCAGCTGCAAGGTAACTCATTCCTGCTTAAACAAATAATTTTTGAGGTTCTACCCTGAAACATAGACGGGTTAGGAGCAGCCTGGTAGCATGAGTTGGCCGCGCACGCACTGAGCAAGTTTATTTTTCCCAATGAAGGGCCATCACCATCACAGCCCCCCAGTGCAGGGTGCCACAAGCCAGGTGGGTGCTGTCGCCTCCACCCATCAGGCTCTCACCAAACCTCTGCCAGCGGAGGTCAACCACAAACCCTGCGGGGCAGGGAGTGTCTCTCACCCTGGTCGTTGGTTCCTCCAACGTACTTGAGGAGCTTGAGCGCCCCTTCCTTCGAGGCTTCGTCAAACGGCTTCCCTGCCACCTCCACCACGGCGAAGCACCCGCCCTCGCAGGCCCTCTCCTCGTAGCTGAGCTGCTCCTGGGGAAGGAGATGGGAATGGAGAAGCTGTCTTGCCGGGCTGGGAGGAAAGCGCTGCCCGGAGGACACCCAGTCTCCCTCGCAGCACCTTATACGGCCCGGCTGGGCCAGAAACGCCCCCGTGAAAACCAAGCTCAGCCGCCCTCTCCGCCACCTACCTTCTCCCCCTTGCTCAGCACCCGGTAGGGCCATGACTCCACCGTGCTCAGCAGGGAGTTCTTGATCATGCCCAGCATGGTGCCGCTCTGCTCGGCCTCTCCCGGATCGACTCGGCTTCACTCGGCTCGGCTCGGCTCGGGCGATGTGGGAGGGCCTGGCGGGCGCCCCTCCGCCTGCAGTACGGCGCACGGCCCCCAGGGGCGCGNGGACGCGGCGGGCGGTGGGTCGGCCGCGGAGGGTGCGGGAGGGAGAGGCGCCGGCCCGGGGGTGGCGTTATGGGGGTCGCCGAGAAGTGTGAAGTGTAGTAAAGTGCTGGCGCAGGTGGTATTCGTCTGGGGGAGGGAGGAAATGTGAAGGAAATACAATGCAAGGCAGGGGAAGTACTGACGGAAGTGTGTGGTACGCAGCGTGGAAGGCACGGCTGTCCTGAGACTGCACAGTCATAACTTTTCTTTTTCAATAAATGGAACTAAGGGGGAATCACAGTTTTTGTTTCGCAAGACAACATCTCTGTGGATGTTGCAAGCTTTAGGTGAGGGGTAGATGTTGGGAGCCGCTGCTGCTGTTTGCTCCCCCCGGCTGATCTCTGCGTGTGTCCACAGCCCAACCGGGCAGCTCTGAAACTCCAGCCAGGTGCCTCCCCAGGTCAGTGAGCACGACAGGGGGCTTAGGCGGCTTATATAGCTGAGCATAGTTATGTGCATGGAGGACTTAGACCCTTCATGATCACAAGTGGGGTTTATTTGTATAAGCTACGTCAAAGAACAGGTGCCAGGTAAGAGAAAGTGCCTTGCCCGGGAGCGTTTAAGCATAGGGTAGCAGAGGCAGGAATTGAATGCCGGTCACGGGGGGAGCCACAGATCAGACCAGCTTCTGGCAGATGAGGCAGAGAGGCACCTCAGGGTGCCAGCTCAGCTGGGCTTCTGCCTCCTCAAATAGAAGGTGAGCGGCATGGAAGCAGGCTGATGCATAACTTTACTATAATCTTAAAAAGCAAAAGAGAAACTGATAAATGTTCCATTAAAGCATTTCCATCCAGAGAGGGTGGTGCAAAGACAAAGAAGTTAAAGCAGCTGGCCGTGGTCATCTGATCAAACAGACCATGTTCAGGTCAGGTAGCAGGGATGGAGCCTGACATGGACCTTTGCAGAGTGAATGAAAGGAGCTGCCACCAGTGGTGACAAGGCCACAGAGCTAGTAATTTATTAACCATTTATATAATTTGATTTTTTCACCATTATGCAAGAAATTGCAAAATTGTAACATACACTGTGTGCTGCAGCTTATTTTTTCGCTTTTAAAACAGTTTCTCTGTTGAGCTGGGTAGTTTTGCCAAAAATAACAACTTGCATATATCAGTATAGGAATACATGGACTGGGTCAGAGCAGAGGTCCATCTTGCCCAGTCCTCTGTCTCTGGCAGAAGCTGGTGGTGGACATTTAGGTAAAAAGTAAAAGCATGCAGTGATCTGGTCTGTCCGTCCTCCCACCTCCAGCCATCTGTGACTGAGGGACTTCCCTGAGCTGGAAGTCTCATCTTTCTGTTTCACCTTGGATTTTACACAACTTCAGGTTGCCTGATAAAATGCTGATATCTAAAATATGAGCATGAAAGCTGATGTTTATGATTTATTCTTCCTCTAGATAGGCCAAAGTGACCAGCAGTCCCAAGCAAAGTCCCTCCTCTGGAGGGACCAGCAGTCTGATGCTACAGCACAGCCTAATAGCTTTGAATGCAGAATAACAAGGAGCAGGTTGATGGGGCTTTTCTCTTCTGTTATTCCTTGTAATTTAGTTAATGTATTCTGGGATGATAATACTCTACACTTCCTGAGAAATTATGATGACAACTTCACCAAAGGCACAACTGTATTTTTTTATCGGTCTTCAGAGGCTTCTTTTCTTCCCTTGTCTAGCTAAGCAGTGTTCCAAATTCCCGAGCAAAAGCCAAAGAAAGACCTTCCAAGTTAGAGTTCTGTTATCTTCTGAAACCCTGAACTCGGAGAATTAACATCCAGAAAATATTTTATTAGATTGTGTCATATACGCCTCATACCTCCCCCACTCAACTCCCAGGTCCCAGCCAAAAAGCTGACTGTGTTACTACTTCTGGTTCATTTTGAAAGATTTCATATGAAACTAGTTTTTCCTGTTTTCCTCTGGAGGTTATTGTAGTGTCACTGAACTTCTTTCCACAAACTCAGTCCTTGGGAATCCTTAAATAGCTAGACTGCATCCTCACTGTTTATGACTGGAGAGCATTTGCAAAACAACTGTCATGCCAGCCTCCCCCACAATGATTTAGACATGATGCATTCTTCATTTTTTTTCTTGTAAATTGCTTCATCCAGACATTCAAAAAAATAGTTTCTTTTCCTCTCTGACTCTCCTGCCTATGTTTCAACAGATTTCAGGTACACAGTTGACTGCATCACTGGATGGGAATCTCTGTATTGGATTTACCTTTAGAGATCTGAAGGACAAGCCCACTCTACCCTCTGTTCAGTGCACAATTTTATTTTTGCACTGGTTTTTATCACCAGTTTTATCACTAGGAAGCCACAAGCAAAGACAAGCTGGAGGCAGGGTATTCTGGGTACTCCCTGAGGCAACAAAGTCCTTGGGGTGCGTAGTTGTTCTTTTTCTGTAGATTTGAATTGTGCTAAAGGATGTTGGGAAATGTCTGGAGGTCAGTGCTTGCATGTGGAGAAGATACTGTGCAAATAAGACACCAACTGAATTATTATCTGTGACTTTGGAGACTGAACTGTCTCTTAAGCTATTATGGAAAATTCTTCTAGACACCTATCTATGCCATTAGGTATCTAAATAGTTTTGAAAAAAAATCCCCCTGATATCCAGGGGTCTTGGCAGAAGTCAACACAATGTCTTTCAGAGTGCTGGAAATTCTGAATATATCTGCTGCATAACAAGGTTTTGAGAGTCCAGTTCTAGGCTGCTAAAAGAAAGGTCTTTGAAGAAGACACATGTTCAGATCTGGTTCCTAGAATCTGACACATCTCCACTCTTGAAACATAGTGCATAGACCAAGGTTATCCAACCCTACCCACCCTCTGAACATGTGAACAGAGCATTCTTTGCACTTTGGAGAATAAGTTAAGGCTGTATTTTAAAACATAACTGCTTCTTCCCCTCCCCTCCCAGCTGGAAGTGCCAAGCAATAATCTATCTTTCTACATTCATCAGGCATTCAGCACTTTTGAAGATCAAATTCCCTGGCTTTTTCAGATAGAGTGCTGTAAAAAATAGGACAGAGACTATGCACCTGATCTTTATAGAAAGTGCTTCCTCTGGTAAGCAGAAAGAATGACTGTATAGCCTAAAAGTATTCACACTCAAGTAGACTGAGCTTGTCAACTTATTTTGCAGGGCATGCAAAACAGCCATCATTGAAAAACAGGGTCAGGTTTCACCTACTGACCTAGGTTTGAAAGGCAGCAACAAAATGCAGAAGTTCCGGTCTCCTTAGTAAAGCTGACTTGTATGTGCTTTACTTCGTTCCCTCTAGCAGTGTGCCATTGAGAAAGACTTAAGTAGGTGGGAAAAAAAATCTCTTTTTTCCTGGTAGAGAATTAACTCCTTTGAGGTCTCCTGCGAGCATACAACCTTCTCCTATGCATTGGAAGTCTCCGCATCTGAGTATTTCCACGCCTCTGGCTCTGCAGAGCATTCAGACGGATGGGAAGGACAGTTTTGCTGATGACACTGAGACGTTCATTCAGTTCTTCTAGCCTTTTCCTTATCGACTGGACTTCCCTCACAAGATTATCCACAGCTGCAGAGACAGGGCGGAGACTACAGAAAGAGAATAACAGGAGAATAACTTAGTGTGGGGAGTGTTCCTGAGCATGCAAAATAATTTACTGTGGTCTTGTGTTTCATTTTAGGGAAGGGCCATTCATGATTAAATTGTTGCAAGCAACTATTAAAAGATGATTCCAAAACCACCCTACCCCTTGAGTGGTGGGAATTCATCTGAGATGCCCCCATCTGAATCCAGCAAACCACAAGGTTCAGGACCAGCACGGGTGACATGCTCCTTCCATTGCTACCAAAGCACAGCAGCTCATTGCGGAATGTCAGCTGGTTTATAAACTCCCAGAGGCACTCCACAGCACTCCTGCTTTAAGGGGGGAGATGAAAACCATTCTGTGTGGCTGGAACCAGCAGGGGTAGAGAAGAAGAGAGCAGCAATGCTCTCACTTATGAGGACTTCTTGATGAAGACTGGACTGCTGAGTGCCGTGGTGCAGCTCTGATTGCACAGCCTCCGGGTAGCTCCAAGCTGTGCCAATGCCTGAACTGAGGGAGGGGAAGACCCAGGTTTTACATCAAGGTAGGTGAGGGCTGCGCTGATGCACCAGAGTGCTTGGGGGAAATCCCAGCCTTTCCTTTGGAGGACTTCCTCTCAGTGTCCCTTTGAGCATTACAAAGTTCTGATGATCATTCTAATATTACCTGATATTAATTAGTATTAATTAGCCTCTCTGTTAACCAGGTGCAACCATGGAGGCTGGGCCAATGTTTCGCATGGATTACTGTCACTCTTCAACATTTCTAATGGACCAGCCTGTGTCCTTACCAGCAAACCCTTAATTCAAAGCCCTATGCAGGAAATAGGGCTGAATAGTCTCATTACATCTCCTTCAGCTAAAGTTAGAGCTTTCCAAATACATGACTTAATATCAGCCCTGATAATCTTAGGCATCAATGAATTTCAGCACTGGCAGTGTGAAAGTTGTGATTAATTCTGTGCTAACAACAACAGCCACTATGCAGCCAGGGAGAAATCCATTTGATGCCAAAGGCCAGCATATAATCTACCAACTATATCCTCTGGAAACACTGATTTGTACAGACATTGTGTGACCTTCTGACTAGTAACGTTTTATTCTTCTTGCCTTTGCTCTTCAACTGGTTCAATGCATAGCAGTTGTGGATGGATTATTTTATTTTTTCCTTTTTCCTAAAGAGAAAGCTGAGTTATGGAAGAGGACCACTTGCTTTAGGAACAACTCTGATTGAAGTGATAATAGGCTTCTAGTAATTCCCTGTATTCCCTATTCCTCTCTCTTTTTCATTGCCTAATTCACTCTGTTTCTGGAAAGAGATTGAAATCAAAGACATCACAGGCCAGCTCAGCTTCATCTCCCTGCCCCGTGGCCAAATCCATGTGTAGATTTGTAACACAATTCATTTTTCCAGCCTGTTCTTGAAGGAGTGAGGTGCTGAGGACAGCCTACATTTTCTTTAGGATAATTCTTATAATACAGTCATGGCAATCTGTAATATTTCACAATAAACAGTCAACAGAATATTCAGTTTACTAGGGTAATCAGAGACGCTAGCACAACAGATGCCAAGACAGTGGGACTCATCTCTCCACACTTGAGCAATCTGAAAGGTAAAGAAGATGAATCCCACTCAAAGAAAGACACCCAGGAGAGGACTGAATCCTGCCTCCAGATGAAGGGAATTACCTGGAGAACTCGGGCAGTAAAGCGTTCGGGTTGTTCAGCAGGGTGTGCTTCATTTGCCAGAAGATGCCGTTTCCCCATTTCTCAAGTGTTTGAGTAATGCTATTAATGCCTTCTATGTTGACCTTGTCAGCTAGGTTAGCAGGACATCCATGGAGGAGAGGAAAATAAATGTGACAGAACAAGAACACATGAGCTAGTGGTCTGAATTTGATTCCACTCCCCATCACTTGAACTGAGTCGCAATGAAATGCCAAGTATTTCAAAACATAGCTGCTTCTTCCCCTCCCCACCCAGCTGGAAGTGCCAAATACTAAACATATGGAGGATCTAAATTAGAAAGCAGATAACTCTCCCTCATGGTGCAATTCTATGCCTCTGGTTGCCCAAGTTTTCTGCTGTCACTGGATACCCCAGCTGATTATTTCTAAACTCATTTTTCTCTCCAGATATCTCAGCAGCTACAGAGGAATCAAGAAAAAGCACTCATGAATAAGCACAGCGTGTCTCACTCCAAAGACAAAATACGCAAATCTTCAGCCTTGAGTTAGCAAACACCTTCTAGGTTGACCCACCACCCACAACTCTTACCGCCTTCTCTGTAGTTCCATTTCTGATGCTGGTCCAGAAAATCCTCCTGGGATTTACTATAGGGCAAGAGGATGAAGAAGAGGAAAAGAGGAAGAGTCACCATGATGGCTGTTTGTAGTGCCTTGACTTTCCCCTGCTCTGCGGAGACAAAAAAAAATCTTGCTAACAGCTTTATTACTCTCTTTCTCCATCTCCCACCTGTCACCTCAACACCAGATTTCTCTCTGATGATGCATTTCTTTAAAAGGCTGTTCAAGTTACTCAGTCTAGGTTTTACAGAAGCACAGGGACTGTTCTTTTTGACAAGTACAAACCTCCTTTACTTTTTTCAAGCCATTGAGGGATACAGACATGCTTCATCAACTGGTAGCAGCTAGGAAAGTAGCTTTGCTTCATATGTATCCATGTTGAGATAGCACCTTTTAGCTATAAATGTTCTATCAATATGTCAGGTGGAGGTACTAGAGTTTCAGAAATAGCTGCATCCCCATTTTGCAATTAGGGAAAGCAAGGTTCAATCCAGTGAAACAATTCATCAAGGATTTAATAGAGGCCAGAATGTGCAATTGTTCTTTTTGACCTGATCCACTGACCAGTGGTAATAACTGAGATGTTGCCCAGTGATGGAGCCTCAAAGACAACCCCACCCTTCCATGTACTGTCTCCACCTTACTCTGGTGTCAGGGGGACAATTCCTCCTGAGCAAATCTGCAGAGTAGTCAATGCAAATATATGAACTGATGTGAGCATTTACCTAAGCTCCTCACCTTTTTTTGAGTTTACCATCATTCTCAAGCCAATGAAAGTCAACCTTAAACTACAGGCCCTCCTGGACAAGTACCATCTCTAAATCTAAGAGGATAGATCAGTTTCTCCACATCTTATTCATGCTAATTTGTTATTCTGTCTTAATTAAGTAGTCTGTCAGTGTTGAATCTGATATTTTTTTAAAATGTCATGAACAGCTGTTCTGGTAGAAACTGGCTGGAAATATCAATTATGCACATATTGCACATAGCAAACAGAAAAAAATGCATTGCCAAGTTCATGGGTTTTAGTGATGATTTCAGTCATCTGTAGTCACAGTGATGGAGGGGTGCGTGTGAGAAGTAGGCACATTCAGAATATCCGAATTATTCCCCTGCTCACGTACATGCATCAAAAGTCTAAAACCTCACTGCAAAAAATGAGGACATTAAATTGCTTTTTGAATATCATATAACCCTCATCTCCTAACCATCTGGGAAGAATTCAGCCACCTCAAATCCTACTAGGAGCTGTAGCAGATAAAGCAATACATAAATAAATCCTTTTACTTTGTGCCTTTCTTACATTCAATCACTAGTGTATTTTAATTGCAACTGCATTTATTTTTCCATGTATTTAAAGTAGCAGTATGAATATAGCCATACTGATGGAAAATGTCATGCTTCTTTAAAAATATTACTTTCCACCTGTCAGGAGGTATTTTGTACTCAGTATTCTTCTTCTAATTGCAGTATTCATTTAAAGGAAAAAAATAAATTACCTTCTTCCTCTTTCACACATACATACACCTCTTCTTCCCCCCAACTCAGAGCTGCCGGAATGAAGATCTCTGGGAAGGTCTGAGGGTATCACTGAGGCACATAATGAAAAGGTCTCCATGGACCTTCTTGAAACTATTTGCATTGACACCACAGCTCCTCTGCCTCTCTGCTTTTCCAGATAAATACTCCAGCCTTTATACCTTTTTTTTTTCCCTCTTTCTTTTGATGACTATGCACTGCACATGCCTTTTTAATACTCCCTGATGGGAAAGGACTTACCAGATGCCAATATCTCTAATTTCAAATGATTTGAAAATGCTGCCAATATCAAGGAGGCAGTGTGGCTTCCCAGCTTATTTTAAAACATCCTGAGGAGACTGTCCATTCCTTACCCTTTCCACCTCCCACCTGTTTCAATACCCCAGGGCTGGGATACTTTCATCTTTCTGTGTTTGTTAAAAGAAGGACAGTGATAAATTCCACCTACATCTGATGCTGAAAATCCGCCCTACTTGATCTCGAACTTTTTAAAACACCAGGTGTCCAAATGAATCACAAGACCCACACGCTCTATTTGCAGGGCCCTTCACGGACCAATTTCTTTGTAGCTTTGCTCCCTGCATTCCTGAGGGCCTGTTGTAATTTATTATCATAGTAAACATCAGGTTATAATCATGTTTGAAATAGATTCTCATCTCTCAGACACTTACACAGAAATTGAGCAATCTTCCCTCTTTTATGTGGAATTGTAGAAGGCAAATGGATATTCACTAATAAGGTTTCTAGCAGAAAAAGTCTGCAGAGTCATCTGTAATAGGAACCAGTTCCCAAGCCTGTTGCAAATATGTCTTCAGATCTGTTGCAGCGTTGCACTGGAGAATACTGTCAGGGTAGAACATGGATTGACAAGCAGGGAAAACTCTCTCAGATCCTTGGATGAAAGCCCTTTCCCAAATCCACAGTATAACAATAATAACATAGTAACTTTGCTATTGTTACTATTAATTACAATAATATGTCATGCTCTCTGTCAGAAAATTACATCATATTCTGCCCTCGGAGCAGGGTAGGCTCAATAATTCACCAGACAGTCTCTTCATCTGCAAGCAATGAAGACAGACATATTTGTCTTATTATTACACAGTTTTTCTTTCTTCTTTTAACCTCTCAATTCCTCTCTCCAACATGATAAAAGAGCTCTGCTAGCTCAATACCCCGAGCACAGCCCTGCCGGGGTCAGCAGTTGTGCTATTCAAGCCTCAATCCCTGCCCCAGAGCAAAGAAGTGCTGCCAGGATTTGCACTCCTGTTTCTGCATCCCTCTCCTGTTCACCCTTTCTGTTTCTTGCTGCTCCAGTATGCTCCATTTCCAGTGCTCACCTACCCTGACAGACAGCGGGCAATGGCAACAGAGCACTGAGATGTCACTGGTATCTGCCCCAGACATTGACATGCTGAGGGAAAACAGGCGATGACTTGAGTTCACTACTGCCCATGCGTTGTGCTGCCTGCTAGGATACGGGGAGATTGCATAGGTTATCCTCTCTCAGTCCCAAATGCAGCTTCATTTCAGAGAGCCCTCTCTCCCCTGAAGCCTGAGGAGAACACATTGTTCCTATTGCAGACACATGAGTTGCACTACAATTCAGAGTTTGCCTCCCCCTTGTATATCAAGAGAGATTCAAATCTTTCCCTGCACTTCTGATCATGCTGGAGCACCTCAAAGTGTGTGGCCGTGTATGAGCCCATGACAGAGCATGAAGGGACTATGGCTAAGGCCACGCTGGAGCAGGTATATCTCTGAAGGCACTGTGGCCCATGGATAAGGCCACAGTGCAACAGGTGCACCTCAGAGTGACTGTGACTGTGGATGAGTCTATGCTGCAGCAGGTATATCCATGAAGAGACAGGGGCTCATAGACAAGGCTCCACTTGGAGCAGGTACAGCCCTCAGGGACTGCAGTCTGTGGATAAGTCAATGATGGAGCAGGGCCAAGGGGAGCAGTTCATTGCTATGTTAAACCCAATGGTCTAGTCCAAAGGGACCAGGGATGGAGATTGTAATGCAAATACCTTTAAATTTTTGTAACCTGGGGTTTGAGTTGCATGATATGGAAATTACTATATCAGGAACCACCTGAACCAATGGAGGACAAGCCTTGCAAGAAGCAGTGCAAGTGCAGCAGTGACCTGATCTGATCTGGCTTTGGTGCCCAGTAACTCCACACAACACACCACTGCTCCCATCCTGAGTGACCACCATAACAGATGGAGCCTAAAGTCATGGGCTAACTGAACCCAATGGGCATTTCGTAGACATCTTAAAGACATTTTACAGGGGTGGTCCATAGGCTGTGTATTATATCAAAGGATGGGAAGGGGAGGTAGTTAATGAGGTTGTACGGGATAGTGTGGTACCTGAGTATGACATAAATGGTACAGAATAAGCGGTGGAGAATGTGCTGGTTTTGACTGGGATAGAGTTAATTTTCTTCATAGCATCTAGTATGGGGCTGTAGGTTTTCGATTTGTGCTGAAAACAGTGTTGATAAGATAGAGAAAGGTGTTTTCACAGAGCCAAGGATTTTCTGCACCTTACACTGTCCCACCAGCAAGTAGCTTGGGGATGCAGAAGAAGGTGGGAGGGGACACAGCTGGGACAGCTGATCCCAACTGACCAAAGGGATTTTCCATACAAAATGACATCATGCTTAGTATATAAATATGGGGGAAGAAGAAGAAGGAAGAGGGGGGATGTCCAGAATGATGGCATTTTTCTTCCTAAGTAATGGTTATGCGTGACAGAGCCCTGCTGTCCTGGGGATGGCTGAACCCCTGCCTGCCGTGGGGAGTGGGGAATGAATTCCTTGTTTTGCTTTGCTTGTGCACGCGGCATTTGCTTTACCTATTAGACTGTCTTTACCTCAATCCATGAGTTTTCTCACTTTTACTCTTCTGATTTTCTCCCCTATCCCACAGGGGAGGAGTGAGCAAGCAGCTGCGTGGTGTTCAGCTGCCAGCTGGGGTTAAACCACCACACTGCACTAAACACATACACTCTCCTGATGCCATGCATGTACATCCCAGTGTGTAAGCTCAAACCTATACTTGCTTTGAGATGAGGATTTTATTGATTAGAGTTAGCAGTCACTGTAGTGATCCCTAAAACAAAGATTTTTTTCCTGCAAGTGAATTAGGTTTGTGGTTTTCAGTTGAGACCCATTCTCCTCTCTATAATTTTCCCAAGTTGCTTTCAAGCTACTTTCAAACTAAAGCTGAAGAGTGATACTGGGTTTTGGTTATTTGTGTAGAAATAAAATATACTTCTAAATGAATCAGGGAGTTTGATCTCAGGTAAATCATAAATGCATACAATGTAGTTCTCACTCCAATGGTAATAGATACTTAAACATCAAAGTAAGTTTAAGATTCTGAATCTGGTAAAGCATCTCAATAGATAATAAAGGCATTTCTGCAGAGTGTTGGAATTTATTTCCATATGTAATATTTTAAGAATATTTTAAGGCCATACTCCTTATACACACACAGTTAAAATGTTCTGGTTTATATATAAAGTCAAAGAAAGTTTAGGTGCTATAAACCAAACAGTTTCACATTAAAGAAACATATAGTAGCTGCAAACAATTTCTCAGTTAATGTCAGTTCTGCCAGAGCTCCCAGGCTGGGATCCTGAAAAGACTCTGAGCTTTTAGAGGAGAAAGCTGCCAAGGCTGTGAGTCCAGAACAATCAAAGAATTTGCAAGCTCTGCTTGCAAAGCGGATGGCATTTGTTAGCTCTCCAAGCAAAAAAAAAAAATAAAAATCAGGGCAATATAAACATTAGCATATGTTTGTAGTATTATGTAACAGTGGAAAGATCAACAAAAATGCCAAAAGCAACTTAAAAAAATTGGATCCTACAATATTAACCCAGTCACAGTGGTACAGCTAGAACATCACCTGTTTCAAAAGTCCTTCTTAAAAATCCATTGCAATGTATTACTCTTCGGTTTATGTGTCGGTGGTTATAATGCTATATGTTGGTACACTCGCACAC
Organism: Psophia crepitans; assembly: GCA_013399095.1. Lineage (NCBI taxonomy): Eukaryota > Metazoa > Chordata > Aves > Gruiformes > Psophiidae > Psophia > Psophia crepitans. The sequence goes on from VWZZ01005580.1 coordinate 100,692, forward strand.
CCAGCTTTGGGTTATGTAGGAATAACACTACCTTGACTTTTTCAAGTTTGACAACATATTTGAGTTAAATAGTGCTTTTGCGTATAATTAAGAGTTACACTGCTCGTTTTCTACCTAGATGTTGTGTGAAACCAAAGAGCACCTGAATTTTTCAAATAGCCTGACCATCCTGCTAAACAAAGATCTGATTGACAGCCCCGATGACTAACAGCTAGGGTGATGCTGTTGCCAGCAGGTAGGCAAACTGATGCTGCAGAAGAAAAAAAAAAAAGGCAAAAAAAAGCCATTCAGGTGCAAAGCAGACATCTACTGCAAATCATACCATTAGTAAAGTGCTGTTAGTTTTGAGGAAGTAATATACGTCTTCTGCTGCTTCTCCAGGTGTACCTGCTTTTTCAGGATATGTCTGATCTCCATCTCTCTCATTTAGAGCTTGGTGCTCCCTCTTAGGAAGTTTCCTCTCTCTCCCTGGATAGACACCCACAGACCTTGCATCCTCCATGTCTGTCTGTCTGGCTGTCTCTAAGGATATGCTCACTCTTCCTTTCTCCCTCCTTCTTTCACTCTGCACACCCCTGTTCTCTGGAAATCTAGGTAGGAATTCTCCAACCTCCAAGTCCATGCCAGTCTGCATATGTTGCCTCCTCGCCTGGCTGTTCCCACCGGTGCCTTTAGAGCCCCTTAACCCAACAAGCCCTTTCTGAAGGTGCATGAATGTATCTCCTCCAGAGGAAAGAACCAAAATATTCCTGGGAAAGAAGGCAGAGAATTGCATAGAAGAGTTACCTGTGCTCTTGAGGCCAGTCCTTCTGTGACGAGGCTTCCAAATCTCTGCCTCCCTGTTCCTCTTCTCCTCACCACCCCCTCTGCTTTCAGCTTGCAATGAGTGACGTGTCCCTCTTCATTTCCCCGCTCTCTGCATTTCCACACTCTTTCCGTGGAGCCTCTTCCAGCTGTACCTCTCCTACCCCTCCCTCCCACTCCTGCAAGCTAGCCATCTCCCCCCACACATGGGAGCCTTATGGGAAGGAAAGCCTGGGCGATTGAACCCCTCTTGAAAGCAGCTCAGCCAGCAAGGACACCCGTATATCTTTGCCCCCAGTTCTTTCGGGCAGCTCTCAACCGCTGGCTCTCCGACACAGCTGTACGACTTCTCTTACTAGTCACAGTTTCCACTATGCAGCGCTCCTCTGGCTGTTTGAACCCTCTGGCCATCCAGCCATGAATTTGTTCACTGCGTTGTTCCTGCCTTTTAACAAACATGCCAATTAATTCCCTGCTGATTAGTTCATTCCCGATGTGCTCTGCCAAATCTATTTCTGGTGGAATAAACAAGGTGGGATGAATCGGCTGCACTGTTGTTATTTTTTTTCCCCCTGCCCCCTCCCCCAGGTCCATGCCTGCCAAATCAAACAGACTCAGGTCTCATCAGTACTTGATAAAGATATTTCCAAAGCAAGGCAAGGTGTTAAAGGGATTATTTTTGTGAAGCAGGAGGTGGACCCCCGATTCTGGTCCCGTGTCTGTGTCAGACTGACATTTTGCCATGCTTTGAGAGGATGCGTAGCCGCCACAGCCTGAAGCTGCACAATTGCTGTGCACCCAGACGCGTGACTAGACCCATGGCACTGCTTTGCAAGCGCCTTGGCCAAATCTGCATTCTTCCTGATATTACTTCTCCAGTATCAGCTGGCAACAACACCCTCTCTGTTTCCTGACCAGCCTATTCTTATTTAACTCTATTTTCTATGGCCAAAACGTCTGCACTCAGCAGTGAGAAAAAAGATGCTTTTCTCACTGGGCGAAGGACTGTCCAGCCGCTCAGAATAAAAGCAAACACCCAGACCTAAGGGGCCAGAGGATATATGCAAGTGTTACAGACAGAGCGGTTACAAACGCAGTATTATGATTGCAACGAAGCAATGCTGGTTTATCCCAGGTGAGGAGCCGATCAGGAAGAAAGCTGAGTGGCATCCTTCTTAGCACAGTCCATAAACATCAGCCACTACTATCATTTAGCCAGTCACTTAAAATCACTCAAGAGAGCGGTCTAACCAGGACCACACTCAGGGGTATCTGCTTCTCTGGCACCAGAAGCATGTGGTTTTGGCTGCTCCTGCTCCCCTAGTCCCACTGCCTCAGTGGCAGAGAAATTTCTGAGAAGACTGCCTTGTTTATGGAGCCTTGCCACTGAAGCAGCAGGACACTCATTTGCAAAGTTACAAAACACCAGTTTTCAAAAGCAGCCCACAATATACCGGCTTAACACAGACCAGTCTCCGGAGGAAGTGGAAACCTATTTTTTCAGGGCTCAAACAAGCAAACAAAATATCCAGGCAACCGGCACAAATAACCCAAACAATCATCTGTCTCCAGCTGTTCCCCATTCAGCACATGGCAAACACAGCCTTGTTACGCTGCCATTGCAGCTCCCTGCGAAGAGGAAACGAACTGCTGATGGTCAATGTGGGATGGGGATGCTGGATGGAGGAACACTCCGAGCAAGCAGCTGCCCACAGCATGGCACAGAGACAGCATCTTAGCAAACCTGGCGGGGAAATCCACACAGGCACAACACCACGCTCCTGAAACCCTGGTCTAAATCCAGCCTGTGCTGCTGAAGGGTCACAGTGTGTGCCCGATGTCCTGGTTTCATGCTGGCTGCACGCTCAGGAGCATGTATCACAGAAATCCCCCATACCCTGTGCTTCCTCAGGGATTAATTGGGGAGACAGGACAGCATGGAGCTGTAGCACTTCCCTTCCCTGACTCCTGTCTGCTACCGCCCACGTTCCCAGTGATGTGAAAGGAGCACTGCCCAGCCCACCATCACCACTGTGGCTGCACTGAGACAGGGACACCCAGTGTCCCAGTGCCATCACCATACAACATTAAAGAAAGATTGGGAACTTCAGTACAACCAACTAATGAGAAACTGTTGGGTTTTTTTGTTGCCACATCTCTGTGACTGTGTAGTAAGCAACTGCAGGGTGTTTGATCTGCTCTCCTGCATGAGGACTGCTCTTTGCAGTCAGTTTTCTAAGCTTGGGTAGCTTCAGCATGAAGCTTACTTGTGATATGCAAACAGGTTTTTGCACTTGTCTGCTATGTGTCTCTCAGGACACACAAGAGGTCTGAGACAGCAAAATCCCCCTGGCAAGAACAACATCTGCAGAACTATTTGCGCTCATTTCCCCAGACACTGGTTTAGCCTGCAGCCTTTGGGCAGGTTCAGATTTAGCAAGCTGAGGGCAAAAACAGCTCAAACTCTCCCTGTAATCCCCTGTGCCTTGCAGGTTGGTTGTAGCCAGGGTCATGTGGAACTGCAGCAGCTGTGAGGGTCTCCTCAATGCTACTGCTGTGTCCGGCCCTGGCTGCCATAGACACACTGAGTCAAAATACCTCCAGAGTGCAAAAACTGTGCACCATGAGTGAGATGGGGTTGCAGAGGCATTCCTGACACCTCCCAGGGACCAGAAGGCAGGCTGGCTCTGAGATGTTAACAGCTGTAGGGCTGGAGACCTTTTAAAAGTCCACACATGAGCCACCAGGGATTTCAATAAAGCTCTGAAGTGCCACAGATGCTCCTGTGCAATTATTAGGATTATCAGTCTTTGGAGCTGCTCCAGGGATGGCTAGCCTCTGCTGGGCTCTGACTTGCCTTGGCCTTGTGCACAAGCCAGAAGTCAGCCTGCCTGAAACAGCTCCTCTCTCCCCAGTCTAGCTTACTGGGCCATCCACCACAATCCCCATCCTCCTGCCTGCCCCTGCGCAAGGCACCACTGCTTGGAAGTCTCGCCCATGTAGCTGCAGCCATTTCTCTCTCACATCAGACCAAGGCAAGTGCTGAGCACCTGTGAAGTGTTGCTCTCCCTGCTGGTACCACTCCATGCCTGCTTTGGACCGCTGCAAATCAGTGAGTGAAACGTCTCTGCTGCGTGAGGCTTCCTCCTGTGCGCAGCTGGGATGAAAACAAGGGCCGCCTGTGTGTCACTGCTCCAGGCACCGGCACCTGCAGGAGGACTCAGATCGCCCATAGTGTGGCCACGACCTCGCGTAGGGAGGCAAGGCTGTCAGAGGAAGCCACAAAGAACAACGAGGGACAGAGCTGGCACTGAGAGCCTACGCAGCACTTCACAGAAAGCATCGACCAGGTGGTGTCAGACCCAACTGTTTAGAGGGAAGAGGGTAACTCCCAAAGACACGTAAAGATGTATGCTCCGTACTGGGCAGTTTGCAGGATTTTGCATCAGATCCTGCCCTCCCCTTGTGCATGACACATTCTCTCAGGATCTACCCGCTCCCTCTTTTCACATATTGCTTCTTCAGTTCACACGCCGCTGGGCACTTCCTCCCAGGCCCAGAGCCACCGGACCCCCAGCATTGTCAGAACAGCACCGGGACTGGAAGTGACTCTAGAGATGGACCCATCAGGGGTTTGGCTGGGGCAGCCCCCCATGGTAACTCTTTCAACTAACACACCCCGTGCCCGCCCCGTGACAGCATGTGGGCACACCACACAGCCTTGGGACTGCATGGCTGAAACCTTTGGAGAGCTCCAACCATCTTTTGGCCTTTTGCTCATGCCACGGTGTACAAAGGGCTGGCGCTGGTTTTACTGCCTCGGCTCATTAGAAACTCTACAATCATCTACAGTATTTAAAATTGCCTGAAGTGTGCTTGCTGTTAGGTACCAGCAAACTTGGGAGTGTTTTGCACCTGCTAGAAATGTTATTGTCACTTTTCCTGGTTTTACTTGCTTTTGTTGTTTCTTCCTGTTTGCCATCACTGCTTGATTGTATTTTATTTTGTTGTTTGAACAAGCATTTCCTATTTATTACAATATCTGCTACCATGTGAGCTCTCTGTCATGGAGGCATGAGAAGAAAGAGAACAGTGCTCCTGGCCCTGTCCATGTAGCCATGCAAAGGAGAAGGGCAGGACACGGTAAAAGCATTAGCGTAGCACTAATAGGAGTGCAAAGATGCAGGTTATTTCTTCCCTCCGGACATCTGGAGGAAGGCACAGCTGAGAACAGCTCGTGTCCCAGCAGCTCATCAGGAGGTGATTGCCCTTCTGATCTTATGGCAGAACTGCATGTGCAATCACTCCACCGTGCAGCTCTGCCAGTGACCTGCTCTGGCTTCAGGACCTTCGATTGCAGTGTTTGACGGAGGTCCTTCCTGTACCAGAGGTTTTTGTGCAGGCAAGCTGGAGAAGGCTGTAATTTCTGGCAGAAAGGCAGCAAGAAGCAAGGTGGTGGGGCGTGGGGCCTCACCAGTTAACTCTGCCCCGCTGCACCCAACCCAAACCTCTTTCACCATTTGTTTGCGTTTGCCCCATCCTTTACTCAGTGCTTGGCAGCTGTACAAGGGGGACCACCGTACGAAAAGGGCAGCGCTTTCCACTTGTGGGACGGTCCAGTGGCTAAAGCGGAAGAGAACTTAACAAACTGATTGCAAAGGAGGAATAGAATAGAATAGAATAGAATAGAATAGAATAGAATAGAACAGAACAGAACAGAA
>VWZZ01005580.1:106296-149489 GCA_013399095.1 Psophia crepitans
CAACTTGCAGCCATTTCCCCTTGTCCTGTCACTAGTTATCTGTGAGAAGAGGCCCACCCCCAGCTCGCCACAACTCCCTTTCAGGTAGTTGTAGAGGGCAATAAGGTCTGCCCTGAGCCTCCTCTTCTCCAGACTAAACAAGCCCAGTTCCTTCAGCCGCTCCTCATAAGACCTGTGCTCCAGCCCCTTCACCAGTTTCGTTGCCCTTCTCTGGACACGCTCCAGGGCTTCGATGTCTTTCTTGTGGTGAGGGGCCCAAAACCGGACACAGCACTCGAGGTGCGGCCTCACCAGGGCTGAGTACAGGGGGACAATCACCTCCCTGCTCCTGCTGGCTACACTATTCCTGATACAGGCCAGGATGCCGTTGGCCTTCTTGGCCACCTGGGCACAGCCCAAAGCTCTCAGATTTCCAAGCTTAAGCCCAAGTATCTAATTTTTCAGCATCTGGCTTTTTCAAAGTGCTTTGGAAAAAAATAAAAAATAAAATGAACAGCAACATTCGCATAAATGAATGATTTATTTGCAACTTCAATTTTATTTTCACAGCGTTTTGATTGATATTAGTACACTTGACAGGTCCAATTTATATGCAAATCAGCTTGCATTCACAATGTAAAGATGGAAAACATTTCTCGTGCTTTGCAAATCATTACACCCTCTGAACACTTTGCTTAGTCATATGTTCCTCAAAAGCATTAGTTTTCACCACAAGTCACTTGTCCTTGCTATCCGTTAGCCTTACAGATCTCTCAGGGCTAGGGGGAACAAGTGATTTTTGAACTTAAGAGTGAGCTATGCTATACCGCAAACTTACAGGCATTGTAAACTGTGGGCTCTTGCAGTGTATGTGTGCGTGCCAGATGTTAGATCACAAATGAGGACATCAGATTTTCCAGTTCCCACTTCTGGCTGTTTTCTGCTGCACCTTTGCTCCCAGTGCTAATTGGTGCCAAAAGCATTTTCTTAGAAAGAGCTGCTCTGCTGGACAGGTCTTGTCCCTGTATATCACAGGCTTTACTAGCTGAGACTTGAAAAGGATCCAAGATCTCTCCTGTAAATATTTACATAGATACAGGCACCGTCACTGCTCTTAATAAAGTGGAGAAGCAGAAATAGCATGTGGAGCAGGACTGTGTATTCAGAAAGACTTGGAAGGGAAGGAAAAAGAATAACTCAGATGGTTTCTCCAGAGTCTGCCATCTGGGACTACCCTCCTGAAGTGCTGTGTTCTCAGGAAGGTCCTGATCTAAAGCCTGGTGAAATCAATGGAAAAAAAATATGTCTGGTACCAAAAGGTTTTGGACCAGGAACTACTCTCTTTCCAGTGTGTATCTGAAAAAAGATTCTCTATACCAGATAGACCACTTGGTGTCTCCCATCAGCTCCTCCTTTATTGTTACTATTTAAAGCATTTCACGACAGACCTGGGCAGGAAAGGGCAAGTAGTGCAATTACTTGCAGGAACAGTGCCTGAAACAGGGGAAAGCAGCAGCAGCAGATGTCAAGGAAACACGGTATGTCCTTCAGCCAGCCAGGCTCTCTTTTGATGTATTTAGCCAATACTCCTTTCTCTTATTCTGTAAGAAAGGAGTCAGCCTTGACAGTTCTCACACAAATCATGACTTGAAGACGTGGTGGTGTCAGACGTGGGCCTGGAAATCAGGAAGCGGGAGCCTTGTGGCTTTGGGGAAGCCACAAAACCCTCCTTGTTCAAATTCCCCATCATGGGAAAGGGAGAGTTCACTCGTTCACTCACCTTGGAAGGCTGTGGTGAAGATCGAGTCCAGCTTTGAAAAATGCCCTGGTGGCCTTCTGTACCATAATTAAGCAAAATAAAATCAACAAATATGATTCCTTCCAACCAAAAACTCCCAAAGAATGAAGACATGTATTTATACCAAGAACAACTTAAAGGACTGGCACTTTGTGTGTAAACCACTCAGGACAACGACCATATTTTTGTGTGACTGTGCCCAGCACACAGTGGGGGCTGTATAAAGCCGGACTGTACTTGGTCGTGGCTTGCTGCCACAGGCCCCACCTCCCTGCGGGTCTGTGCCCCTGTAAACAACAGGGAGGAACTGAAGGGCAATGGAGCCAAAAAAGAGCTTTGGTTTCACTGGAAATCCCGAAGTTTAGGCCGGGGGGAACCGTTTCTGTGAGACCACGGCGCTTCCCAGCTGAAGGCCCTACTGCCGGGCCACCCGGAGGCCTGGCAGCTCCTGTCAGGGACAGTCCCACGGGGGGAGGCCCTCAGAGCCCGGTGGCCTGCACCCCTCGCACCCTCTGGCTGCCCCCCGCAGCTCCCGGGCACGGGGACCCCCGGAGCTGCCCCACTACCCCCTCTACCCCGCTGCCCCTGCAGAGTGAGGCCGTACGGGCGAGGAGCTACGCGGCCCCCGGTTGCCAGGCGTGTTGAGGGGGGAGGGACGGCGCCCGGGGCCCGCCCGCCGAACTACGATTCCCAGCAGGCAGCGGGGAGACGCGGGAGGGAGGAGGGTGCGCATGCGCAGTGCGCATCTCCAGCATGGCTACGGTGCTGTCCCGGGCGCTGAAGCTGCCGGGTAAGGGGTCTGCACCCGCGGGACGGGGGGAGCCATAGGCCGCGCCGAGCTGAGCTGAGCCGAGCCGGGGCAGCCCGGGCCACGGCACCCACGTCCGGGTCAGCTCCCTGTGGTGGAGAGGTGCGGTTGTCGCTGCATGGGGGCGGTGGGGTGCGTAGCCATGGTGATACGGCGATGTGGGACGAGGCCCGGTGCTGGCGCGAAGGGGCAGGCCCGGCTGTCCTGGGGCGCAGGCGGCGCGGAGGAGCCCAGTGGCCTCTGCCCGGGTCCCTTGGCAGAGGGAGGGCTGCAGGGGACGCGGCAGCACCTCGGAGCTCCAGGGGCGTCGTGTAGTGTGTGGCGGGGGGGGCCTGGGCCTGGGCCTGGCCGTGGCCCTGCGAGGAGCCGCGTCGGGGCTGGGCGGAAGGAGGCGCCGGGTCCCACAGACCGGGCAGCCGTGGGCACGGGGCTCAGGACAGCCGCCACCCCCGCGGGAAAGCGACAGTCCCTCTCTGACCCACTCCTGGCGGGTTTTACACCTCCCCCCCAAAAAAAACCAACCCAAACCAACCAAAACAGGTCAGGAGTTTGGTAAGTGGCACTGTAATTACTCAGGTAAATGTTTGAAGTCTGCCTGCCACCTCTGTGTGCCTTCCAGCCTGAGATCTTCAGTGAGATGAAAGGATATTGAAGCATAAGGGGCTATTGTCTCAGGGAACCAGATCTTTCAAAGATAAGGCAGTGAGCAGTGTCCAGCAGCCATTCCCTTCACCAAGGAGATTAAAAGGGGATGAAAATACATTGCGAAACCAGATCTTGAGAGCATGTTGCTGTTGGATGAGCTGGGGATGGTGCCAATGCACCTGGCTGCATTAACCCAATGGGAAAGTGCCTTGTGTTCCCTCCTGGCCATGCCTTGCCTTTGGGACAGCCCTGGGGCAGAGACAGGGCCCAGCTATGCACTGCAGGGCAAGGGCTCCTTCCCTGCACCACTATGATCCTGCAGTGATCCGGTTTGTGAAATTGTGGGCAGTGTACTTTACTCCTGCGTCAGTGCATGAAGGTCACAGTGATGTCTTCAGGGCCCTTCCCACCACCTTTTAGTAACCCATGCTAGAAGTCACTATTTTTTAGTTTGCGTAGTGCCTGTTAGCTCTCAAAGAATTTTGTTTGCAAATCAATTTCTTCCTGGTTATATGTGTCTAAATGGGAAGGAATACATCTTACATGGAGTTTATTTAGGAAACGTGCAAACTGGTGGATATAAGTGTGTGTGCTAGGGTGCGACCACTGGGGACCTGTACAATAACAAGTACAGATCTCTTCTGGGACCTCTGTAATCAGTGTGATCTATTCAATATCTGGTGTTGGGAGGGACTGATTTAGAAAGGAGCGCAAGCTTTGCAAATGCAATTAAGAAAATAGTTCTTGTGTCAGTCTTCAGGTTAAATTGCATATATCATGCCTTGTTTGCATGGTTAACTCTTGAAAAATGCAGCTTTCAACAGCAATGAGAAAGCAGAAAGCCTGTTGCTATAGCTGTTTTTTTCCCTGCTGCATCTCATTAAATTAATTACATCAATATGTGGCAATTTATTTCGCCATGGGCTTAGAGATATGTCTGCAGTACCCAGTGACTGTTGCCTGCCAACTGGCACCTGGGGAAAAAAAAAGAAAAATAAACAAAACATGAAGCAAGTACAAAGGATAATGGAACCAGTATGTCATCGTTGGAATAACACACTGAAAATTGTGATTGTGTAAAGTCCAGATCTGCTCTTTTCACTCGAAAGTGAATGCAAAGAAAAACCTTTCCAGTAAGTCAAAGCCAGCAAAAAAGATTACAGTTAATATCTTTCAAGCCATCAGCACTAGAAATTAATATTTCATTATGAATGGGACCTGATTCCAACAGAAATCGCCTCACAGATGCCTCTTTTTCAAGTCATGATCACATGATTCATCTTTTCTTTGAGAGGTCACATTCTTCTGCTACAGTAGTTGCAAGAGCTGCCTGTGCAAAAAGTGCAAATGTACAGTGGATTTTCAAAGTCATGAAGTGCAGTTTAGAGTCCAGCTGCCCTTGAAGGGTGATAAGTTTGGAGCATTTTCTCTCTCTTATGCCTTTGAAATCCAGGGTGACATGGCAAGCCACAGACCATGAGCAACAGTTCCTCAGAGTGATTGTAACTACAGGCCACTGACTGGGAACCTCTGCTTTATCACTGGTGCCATGGGAAAAATGGAATAGAATTTAGAGCAAGTTAGAACAGAAGCAGTTGATTCACTATATCTGTAGGAGAGAACACAGAGCAGCAGGGAAACTAACTTTGTTGATACGAACTCTGTCCCTGTAAAGTGGATGCAAGTGGATATACACTTAGTGATGCTATGCAAAAGGCAGATAACGAGATGTGAGTTATAGAGATCTGTTACATACACAAGGCCACAGAACTGCTCGAGGTAGGTCTTGAGTCTCTTTAATGCACCGACTAATTTATCATGAAGGTTATGCAGTAATTATTGTTTAAGGAGATAAGGTGAGAGTTTGATCAAGAGACCAATTCAGGTCTTAGCATTTCTACTTCTGTGATAGTAATCTGGAAACTGCATGGGAGTATTGGATTTTCTGGCACTGATCCCTTGCAACAGAGGCAGTTTTAGCTTTCTCTTGATGGACAAACTGTCTTCCCCCACCCTGACCCTTATTATTGACCTGAAAGTAAAGAATTTGACTTCTGGAGCACTTCTCAATAAATCATAATTTTATAAATGCTGTGAGACTGCCCTTGTTTTCACATATTCTTTACTGCTGTTTGTGTCTATTTGTGCTCTTGTGTTGAAAAATCACTTGTGAGTGATGAGTGGAAGCCAGGTATGGTATCCCTCCTTCCCATAGCAAGTCACCTAAAACTCAGATGAAGAGTCATGTTCCTTCTGCTCTCTCTCCAGCCATGTGAATCACTTATTCTCTGTACCACAGAACAGCCTCAGCAGGCTGGGCTGAGCACATCCTCGCCAGGCCTCTAGATGCATTCCCAAAACTCCTACGGATGGATTGATAGGGCTTTCTCCAAACAATGGGAGAGGGATGTTTGAATCCTCTGAAATTAGATATGCAATTGGATTTCCCTTGTGTTAGGTGACTTTTCCAACAGCCTTCTTAAAGGGCAGTGTTTTCCCTCCTTTTGGCTTAAGAGAAAAAATCAGCAGGGAATTTTATGCCTGACCTTACTGAGTGGCTGTATATCGTGAGAGTTCCAACTAACCTTCTGAGGAAAGACAGGGAGAAGGAGTGCCAGTTTCTGGTTCCTGATCAGGCTTAGACATGAAATAGACTGAGCAGCTTTGTGCTTCATAGCTCTCCATGGATCCTTTCCTGTGTAGATCACCCAAAGCTGTAAGTCATTACTCTGTAGTAGCTGTTTTCTAGCCTCTGATCTGTGGTTCTCAGCAGGAAAGGTGTTGCTCTTACAGAGTTGACACCACTGTTGATGTTGCCAACATCTCAATCCTTGACAGTTCAAGGAGTGGGTGAGTCATAGTTTCATGGTCCTTTCTGTCTCCTAGAGATCCGGAGCAAAACTGTTTCACATAAAGCTCATTCCTATCAATGCTTTTAGTTGCCCCAAGGATGAACAGCATGTTTCAGTCTTCTGGGTTGACTGTCTGGAACTAAAATAATTAAATAAATCACAGTATATCTGAAGCGTAAGTATGCTGTTGAGTTCTTCTACTCAAAGCACGCCAGTTTCTAAAACCAGGAGTAGTCTGGTTAATGTAGTTGTCAGACTTTGACTTCCCAGGCTGAATGCCGTTTACTCTTGGGCCAGCAGCATTTGCTTTTCATACCACTCTGACCTGGCTTGAACTGGCACATCTGGATCTGTAGTGAGAAGCTGCAAATACCCTGCCAGCGAACCCTCTCTGGAATTTCTTGTTTTCTCTGGACATTCTTTCAGCAACTTGTCATCACAACCTACTGTATAGACATCTGGGAAGTTCACACTGCTCTGTCACTGCAGTCTCTGAGCAGAGAGCTGTGTGCCACCGAGGTCGGTGGCCTTCTGGGCTGCTCACGGTTGTTGAGACTTCCTGAAAAGCCCACACTTTGAATGCCTGTTTAGGGCAGATCTGTGTGAAACAATGCGGTGTCTCACAGGGATACACCAGATCGTCCCATAGGAATGTAGTATTCTTTAGCTGGCTGCTCTGCCTCCACAAGGAACAGCTTTTTGGAGTGTGTCTGTGAACCAGATTGTTTTGACATGAGTCTTTTTTAGAAGCCCCTAGTTCAAAAAGGAAGGGTCTGATTTATATATGTGATCTTGCTGGCTATCTTTATTTCCCTCTGTTCAGTGTGGATGGGTTGTCCTGGCTGCTCCACTTAGTGTGGGGCATTTGGCCTTTAGTGGGATTGACAGTTTTTCTTAAATCCTAAAATTGACACTCAATACCATTTATAAGTGGTACAGCAAGTGGAAGTGAAGGTATTTTGGTGGGCAAAGAAATGAGATGCACATGCTGCAAAATGGATTCTAGATGATGAAAAATAGGTGTGTTGCCCTGATTAGTTACTACAGTACATCTATAACTGTGAGTCTGCCTTTAACAGGAAAACCAGGAGTAAGGCATACTCTCTTATGCAGGAAGAATAATCATGAAAGTCCTTAAATTTCCACTCTGTAAAGCCTTCCCATCATGTTAGTGTCTGAGAGTGGTTACAGCTTGCTTACTTTTGCTTATTATTTATGCCTTGCATGTATTACTTCAAGCATCTTTGGGCACAAGTTAGCTCCCATCTCGGGTCATCTTTAGGTAGAGGGAAATGAGGCAGATATCTGGGGTAGCAAAGTCCCACCTTGGAATAGGAGAGAGAGAGAAATAGACTGAGACCCTGCAGTCATCAGAGCAGTGGCCATGGCTCCATGCCCAGCCTGGTGGCGCAGGGCAGCTCCCCGAGACGTGATCCTCCACTCGTCGCTCAGGGCAGCGAGTCTGTGCAATCTCGCCTGCCCCCATAAACAGATGGCCCTGGCCTTACGCCTGTATGTATGACCAGGCTCTTGCATCTGCCCTCGTCACATTCCCTGCGGCTGTCTAGGGCTTGGAGAAGTCATCCATATGCCAGTCATCTGTGGGAGAGACACCTAAAGCTAAGCTAATTTCTTGTACCACCACCTGAAGGCATCAGTACTGAGTTACCTATCTCAGCAAGGCCGAGCGCAAGCTGGTGGGAGCAGGAACAGAGCAGGAGCACTGTGATTTTCTACTGCAAGAGTTAGAGCACTGCCTCTTGCAGTGCTGAGCCATGCAGAGAAGGTGGTGTCTTACAGGGGCAGCCCTGATCCTTTCAGACACCAGCATGTTACTGGCCCCAAAGGGCAAAATCGCCTTGCCTTCATTTTCAGGGAGTCAATACCCATTTTTACCAGCATTGCAGAGAAATCGTGCGCAGTGCTCTAGCCCTTCTATCCCTCAGGAGGGAAGACAGCAGATGTGGCACACTAGGAGGCAGCAGTGCTGCTGAGACCAGGCAGGAGGAGCAGGGGGAAAATGAGTTGCAGAGAGAGGCCCCCTCAAAGAGCAGAGGCTGCATGCAAAGAGGGGCGTTGTCGGGATTAGAGGCTGGCAAATGCTAAAGGAGGTCAGAGTCTGAAGTCAAGAGAGTGCTGTGGTTGAGGTACTCAGAGTGTTAAGCATGACTTCATTTCAGTGTGTCTCATAACCAAACAGGAAGGTATTAGAATTATGGCAGCCGTGAATTATGTATATATATACATACATGTGTGTGTATGTATATTCGTATAGATATTATACATATACCTTTATGTTGGGGAAATAAAATGTCAGCATTTTTTCTCCTGCAGCTGCTAATCTGAAACATGGACAGACCCTGTCTTTCCTCTCACACCTCCTACTTGGATCCATGCAAAATGCAGACTGCGCTGTTGTCTTTTCTGTATTCCATCCCACTCCTTTTCTCCTCTGAGGTCCTGCAAAAGCGAGGAAGTCGTGCTTTATTGTCTTTCTCCACCTCTTTCTCCAGGAAAGAAGAGCCCAGACCTTGGGGAATACGATCCCCTCACTCAGGCTGACAGTGATGAAAGTGAAGATGACCTGGTACTCAATATCCAGAAGAATGGGGGGGTCAAGAATGGGAAGAGCCCCCCTGAGGAGGTGCAGGACCCTGACTCTGATGTGGAGGTTGGGATGACAAAGCAGCACACGTCAGAGAGCGCGCCCGAGGGTTATCCTGCAGAGGCAGCTGGGAGTTTGGAGCAGAAGGCTGCTCCCTCTCTTATGCCATACCTGCGCACAGCGATCTTTTTGCTCACTGTGGTGATCTCGATGATTCTTGTGCTGGTGTGCGCATTTCTCATTCCCTGTCCCCCTAGAGACTTGCATAACACCTGGAACCGCAACCTAGGTCAGGGAGCAGGTGAGAAAGCCCCACAAACAGCATCTGGCATGGGGGAGGTGGCAGCTCCCAGGCTGGGCATCGACGGGAGAGACCTATCTGGGAGAGCCAGGTCGGAGCAGAGGCCCTTCCTCACCACTGCAGATGCTCCGAGGTAACAGACAGGTGGCTGTGTCCTGCTCGCTCTTCAAGCTGAGGCCTGTGAAATCTGGCATCAATAGATAACAGTGCCACAAAGTCTTGTTTTGGTCAACACCAAAAAGCATTTTGACTCCCTCCATCCTGCCTTTTTGTCTGGATGGTGTGCTCTGTTCCAGATGGAGAAAGCCCAGCCCACTTTAAAACACAGCACCTCCCACTCTATATCCTGGGTTTTACCAGCACCTCCACACCGAAGTGTGTGGATGTGTTTGGCAGGAGAGGGGTAAAAGTTTTTGTGTCTTCTAACTGGCTTAACTAACCTTATTTCTTTTGTTGTATTGTCCTGCTTGAATCCATAAGTCCACATTTAGGATCTTTTGTCATCCTATACAGGCCACTGGTAACATTTCTGAAGTATCTCCCATTCTGACTTCTGCAGTAAAGTGACGGTGATTTGTGAAATAATTTCTGCCAGGTCTAGATATGTCTCTCCCTCCTTGCTTTCTGCCCCTGGCTTCTGAATCTAAGCCTTTCATAACATATGTGGCTCCAACATCACTTCAGAAAGTGAAGTGGGAAGCAGAAATCTTTTTCTGTTAGCTCCTCTATTTTTCCCTTTCCTTTCTCTGACCCAGATGCTACATTTTTGCCTTCCTGTGCAATGAAAGATATTGCCGTGGTGTGAGCTGCATGGCATTGGTGGTTACCTAGCAGACTCTGTGGCTTAGCTGTCCATGAGTCTCTTTTCTGAGTCAGCCCTGCTCTCCCAGTGTGGAAAATGGGCAGGGTGGCCTTTTTGACAAGTGCAGTGATTCTCTGTGACTGTTGCAGGTGGTCTGTTATCCCCTCTGGAGTTGTGTGATGTGAACGGCGATGGGCTTCCTGACATCCTCATTGTCTTCACTGCCTTGATGAATGCTAGCGTCATGGGTAAGCACTGCAGCTCCTTTCCATTCCTCTTTCTGTACGTGTCAGTACAGACCTCTGCATGTTTGCCTTACACGTGGGAGGAGTTCTCGCCACTGCAAATCCACTGCATTGCTCTCTCCAGGGTTCCTTAAAATGGCTGGTGTACTGTGTCTGTGCTTTGTTGTGCTGCTCATCAATTTCATTGGAAGCTTGTGCTCCCATAGTTATCGGGTCAGTCTCGTCTGTTTCCCCTTATGTCATCTTGGGGCAAGTCCATCTCTTTGTCCTATATTTGTGCACACTTGGTTTGGGGGCAGAGATAAAGCGATTAGAAAGCGCTGCTCTACAAATAGCAATTTGAAATAAGGTGAGGTTAATTCCCCCTTGTTATCTCTTACAGCCCTTTGCAAAAGAGCTCAGTCTAAGTACCTCCATTTTACAGGCACAGAGGTGGAAGCACAGAGAAGGGAAGTGGCTTGACAAAGGTCACAAACAGGATTCAGTGGCAGAGTCTCAACTCTTCCCTGATCTGTGGTCCAGTGTCCTGGTCATTACCAAGGGCAGTTGGCAGCAGGAACAGTGATGGCAGAGGTGACTGTTGAGCGCTCTGGTTCTTCTCAACTGACCAGTTGCTTGTATGGTGTATTTTTTTTAAACAGCTATAGGCTGGTGTTGCCGGAAACACACTCACCTTGCTGCCTCTTCCTCCAGGTCACTCCATATACTCTCCAGGCTCCAAATCATTGTTAATTCACAGATAATAGACTCGACGGTGTTGGGGAAACTATCATGGCTGGCTCCGTAGCAGTTAGTGCCCTGTTTCCTCCTGGCTGCTTTTGCTTTCTCTGTTAACCCTCACACGCCTCAGGTAACATAGCAGCAGCCTGCTGATACTTGCTGCTGTTGTACAGGGGCTGCTGAGTCCAGTGGCGTCTTATTGCACTGGGCTTCTGAAGTCCTGGAGGTTCTCAGCTGCCTGCTGTACTGTGTCTGCCCAGCCTGGCATCACCTGCGATCATGTACATCTATTCAGTCTCAGAGACATATCAGGAAGCAAGCATACATTGCACAGCCTGAAGAGAACTCTTGTGGGAACAAAATGCCTTGGCTCTTCAAAGAGTAGGGTGATAAAAATATAGTTAGAAGATAGGGAAAAAGAGAGGGAAATACTGTTGGTGTGAAGGCTGCATGCTTCAGTTTGCACAGGTTGTCCTTGTGTTCTATATTTTGCCATTGCCTTGTATTTATCTTTCGTCGCAGACACATGGACAGTTGTCAGCATGCTCTGAATGGAATTAATCATACTTAGCTGCATCCTGGGCTATAGCTATGCTGGAAGACAAAAAGTGGGCACTAAAGCAGGTGTAAGCGCATCACAGTCCTGAATTCATATAGCTGGACATCAGCCGTCCTGTAGCTTGTCCTCAGAGCATTGACACAGTATCCAGTAGAGGTAAGCTTGGGATAGGTACCTGATGGAGTAAGCTGTGGTGGTGTTAGCTGGTTCTCCAGCTTGCATGCAAAACAGCAGTGAGCTGCATTCAGGAGTGAGTTGTTCCTGGTCCTTGTCAAACCAATGAAGAGAACTTGGGCTGGGGCAAGCCCTTAGCATAAACCAGATGATTTTCAGTCTGAGAAGAGAGTGAGTTTGATTTAAACAGTGGGCTCAGGCTTGTTTTTAGCCCGTGGCCCAGATATGCCCTTTGTGTAGTCAGGTCACATGTTGTTTTGGCACTAAGGCAGAAGTCAAGTGGGACTGTTGCTGTCTTGAAATGTATAGGAGTTGATCTTAAATTGTGATACAAGTATACCAAGTGGAGATTAGAGTAACCACAATTGTTGAGGGCAGGCTGAGGTAAAAGTTGCTCAGATTTCGAATCGGAGCCAAGAGTCAATTGAAACAGCATAGAGCGCCTTTTCTCACAATTATTTTGTGCTAACCAGTGAATTAGGAGAAATCCCCTGCATTGATTGCATTCAGTCTGTTTTTCACAACAATACAAACTCATTTGGAAAATGAAGGAAAAAGTTCTCAGATTGCCAATCACTTTCTGCTGCCCCAGAATTACAGAGAACTCAGGACTTTCATATGAGGTGGCATCTGCCTTGGGAATCACTTAAGGCTTCCCCTCAGTGTCTTGAGGGAGAGGGGATCACAATGATCAGTCTGGTTTGACAGCAGTAGGTTTTACACCAGCAAGTCAGCACAACTAAGTAGGTTGTCCCCAGAATCTTCACTCCTCTGTGCCCAGCTGAACACATTGCTTGCTGTGAGCTCAGGTCCAACCTCCATGATGGTCTGCAGTGTTGACTGACAGTCCAACTTGTCTGGAGATCACTGTCAGGCTCTGCAGGCAGAGACATTCAGCCTCAGGGTGGTTTTTTACCTTTGTTTTCAGGCAGTGTGGATGTGGCTGGCTTAAGCCACTCAGCTCCAGGAGCTACAGCTGGAACTCAGGTGCAGAGACCAAAGACAGCATGGACATAGTCTCTGATGCCAAGGAATTCCACTCTCTCTCTCCTGCTTCTTCCAGGTGTTTCTAGGCCCTCAGTAACTGTGGTGGCCCTTTCTGGTATGAATGGCAGCACCCTGTGGTCCATCCAGCTTCCAGAGGAGACTCGGAGTGTGCAGTGCAAAGGACTGTCACTGGGGGCACCCGCAGAGCCCGTCTGCCTTGTTACAGGAACATCAAAATTCCTCAGCCTTCTCAGTGCTTCCACAGGTAAGACTGAACTACTAGCATATTAGAAATATGCTACTGCTTTTCCCTTTTCTTTAAAGGACTAATAAGCATGAATGATTCAGTGCTGGCACTTCGTGGTGGCTGTTATCTAGTGACACACAGAGAAGGGTCAAAGCACTAATGAGTTTCTAGTTACACAGCAGAGAATCCAAACCATCGCTGCTTTGTGGCAGCATCTTCATCCTGCCATCTCAGAACATTTCAAATTGTTCATCTTATCCTGTACCATCCTCATGGCATAAAGGATATGTAAAGTCTGTTCCCATCAGCATTGAGGTGTTAGTACAGCTCAGCACCTACCTAACAGCACTGAAAAGCTGAACACTGATCTTGGAGAAGTTATGTAAGGACATGTGCTACAGCCAGTAAAACTTCCAGAGAAATTAGATCCAGAGAAGAATTGATTAGATGTGAATGAATATTGCATTTTTAATCACTTGATCATGCGCACCTCCATTCTCTGATTGCTGTTTGTTCTACCACATTAATTCACTGACAGAAATATTCATAGGTAGATATAGGGAGGTTTTTGGAATCAGAACGAAGAATGTAGAGATACAAGAAACCTTGGGTTTAAGTGGCATATCCAGCCAATGTGCAGCGGCACTTAACCTTTCAAATGCTTTTAGGGACCAGATTACTTGCAGTGTTTGCATGGTCAGAACCACAAACTGTTTTGTTTACCAGCAGTAGTTGTGTTATTAATGTGCACAAGTGTTTGCAGGTCTGGTTCTTGGTTTCCTTTGTCATGCAGGAGCAAACTATTCTACACAGCAGCAGCAGAAAAGCAATTTTAAACTGATTGAAAAAGCGGAAGTGTTGGCAAAAGAATCATGGAAAAGTAAAAGCATTGAACTTCATTTTGCCTTTTTTGGGTGTTTATTTGCAAATTTGCAAATCAGGTTTTACTGAGTTTCCAGCTGGGTCCATGCTGGACTGCTGAACCATTTGACATCACGTCTGCTGACATGCTTTCAGCCTGAGGTGGAATGAGTGTGCCATGCTGGAGTGGCTATTTGCTGCTGGGAATTCAACTGAGACACAGATTTGCACTTTGAATATCAGAACTGCCCATCTGTTCCCTTTCCTGGCATCTACCTACAGGCTTTACTGCTGGCCGAGGAAAACAACTGCTGTCCTGCAGAGCAGCACTCTCATTTAGGTTCTCCTTCGAAGAGTGAACTTCAAATATTCTCTGGTATTTCAGGAATTGTTTTGGGCTCTGGTCTTTCTAGAGAGTTGCTGAGAAGGAAGTACAGCAGGATTTGAGGCATGACTCAAAGACAATCTGAAGAAATGCTGGGGGAAGATCTTTACTCCCCTCTGCAGCTTGCCCCAGTTTGTAGGCCTGTCTTTTGTCTTCTCAGAGAATGGGGGAAACAACCTCTCTTGCTCCCTCTTTCAAGGTTTTGTGGAACCCTCTGGGGATGCCCACTGGTTCCCCAAGTGCTGCAGATCTTTTTTATTCTGTTCTTCCCACAGGCAAGACCATCTGGACACTGAACTCTATCCACCTTTCAAGTGGGATCCTGGCTGCACCAGCTGCAGCTCTTCCGGATGTAGACGGAGATGGGATTAGGGATATTGTTGTTCTGGCTCTCAAAGAGACACAGGTACAGCATATCCCTGCTCAAGATTTGAAAGGACCTTGACTATCTAGAGGAAGAACAGGGAACCTGATGTGGAAAGGCTGTAACAGGAGCTGCAGGAGCCCCTAATTTTCATTCCCTTAGATTTCCCTGAAAAGCACCTTTTTCTTTCAATAGGTCAGAGCAGTGATCAAGCAATAATGACCCTACCTGCATATCTTGTCAGCTGGGAATGAACAAAAGGGTCGTTATTTACCCCTGCCTGAGACTTGAGAATTATCTGTTTCTGTTCAGTGAAGGCTTGGTTTGAAGCGGGTGTTTAGCAGCAGTGTAGGGAGCCATGTTGAGATAGATCTCTGGAGAAAGGAGCATTCAGCTTATCCGAAAGAAAGAAATACTTGTGTGATTCTTTCAGATGCAGATTTCCTCTGTGCTCATCCCTCCCCACAATTCTAGCATTAATGTTGTTAGAGGAGTTCAGGTTTTTGAAGTCCCTTCCATCTTTGATGCATTTGCAGTCAAGAGAAAAGCATGAATGTAAGACTCCCAGGAAGCCAGACTGAGCAAAGAGAAGGAGACCACTAGCTAGGCCTTGTTGTGGGGTAAAAGAGCAGTGGAGCTTCATGCTGGGGAGGCCGGGGAAGATTCTGAGAGCGTAAGTGCATGAGAGCACTGCTAAAATTCTCTACATCTCTCCCTTTGCAGCCTGATGTGTTTTTCATCTTGGTGTCAGGAAAGACTGGGACTGCTTTGGGTGGGCCTGTGAAATACAACACCAATGGAGAAGGGAAAGTAATCGGCCCCCAAGTCCACATCACCAGCCGAGGAGCCATCTACATCCTGTTTGGTTTTGGTAAGATGTGCCTTACCTCTCCAGCACTTCACCTTGCTGAGAAAACATTCATTATACCTAAAATGGCCCAAAGCATCCCTGGGATATTTCTGCTATGCCTTCTGCTGTGAAAGCTAGGAATAGAGGGCATGGGAACAAGTCTCACTGCCATAGTGTGGAAAAGTGCAGGAGCACCAATACCTGCTAGCCTGGAATACCTTGGAGTTTCTCAAAAGCACATCATGCCAGGGACTTTCCAGCTCTGGATGTTTCTTTGCCTTCTACCACATTTGCAGTACTCCTAAGGATGCTCCACGCTACTGGAGAGTTAATTTTTGCAGGCAGGACTCTTCATCTTTACTCTTCTTGGCAGGTAATGTTCAAGCAGTTGCCCTGAGGGATATCTTTACCCAAGCTAGAAACCGGGACAGCTTTCCTGCAATGCTGCAGCAGGAGGAGCCGGAGTGGGAAAAGCGCAGATCTGTGAACCTGTCGGAGCTCATTGACATTTACAGGTAGGAGATGAACTTGTCATCTTGCTTCTTTTGGGAGAGGAATGGGAAGGTAGGCACCTCTTAGTGCTCCTAGAGATAATCCTTTCAACTTCAATGCTGTCCTTTTTTTTCATTGTCCGGTTGATAACAGTACTTCTGGGAACCCGTTGTTTCCTCCCTGGTCTGTGGTTGTCCTAGTAAAAGAAGTGCAGTCTATGATAAAAGGGAGTCCTTTGCTTCTCTTGCTCCTTGTTCCTTTCTTCCATGCCCTATGCATACCTGGAGGGAAAAAAAAAAGGTGCTCCCAACTAGTGTTCCCAACTTCCCTTTGGGAAATTCAGTCTCTGTTCAGCATTGCGGGCCTGGATTTCTCAGCTCCTTCTTCTTTACTGCCAAATTGCTGTCAAGGTCAGCCTGGATAGGAATAAAGGGAGGGAACAAATGTGAACCCCCAAACGCCATACTTTCTGTAGTAATTCAAGATGTTCAGAAGATCCCACACCTGAATTTAGTGCACTTAACTGAGGAACCTCCAAAGGAAGCTAAGCCCATTGGTGGGCTTCTCCAAGAACAGTTCAAATCTTACGTAGGATTAATTGCCATGTGGACAGGCAGCCAGTGCTGAGATGTAGAATTACAAGCCTCGGAATCTCCTCTCTGCTTTCCATTTGTCCCAGTGGGGGTGTTGACTTCCTGCAGACGATGAAAACACCCGACACAAACTGCAGCAACCTGCTCATCACAACCAAAGAGGGCTTGATCCTACTGCGGGGACAGGACCTGGAGCCCCGCTGGACCCTGGAACTGCAGAACATCAGCAGGTTACGTACTGGGAACATTCTTCTGTCCTATTTCTTCATGTACCATTTCCTGCCTTTCACTTGTAAGCACATGTGCTTCTTAGAAAGCAATTTAGAAGAATTCTCAAAGTCTGCAGTGAAATCTAAGAACTGGAGGTGTGCAGATGGATCACTGAGCAAGTGAGGAGGGCAGGGGGGGCGGGAAACAGAGGGCTGGAAGCTTGAGCTATGTGCTTGTGAGTGATCACAAATAAGGGCCCTGCTTCAGGTACCCGATTCTGGTGTGTGATTCAGCCCATCTGCTGTCCAGGGCTGCCACTTGCCAGCTCAGTGAAGAGGAGCAGTTGCATTAGTGATGTTAAGTGTTTAGAGAAGGGGTCTAAGTATGGCCCACAGATCTTAATGTTCCTTGAAAGTTGAAAATGAGCGCTCTGATAGCCGTCAGCACACCATCTATACTAAATGTGAACCTTAAAATAATATGGCTTATCCTCTGATTTCACGCATGGAAATTAAGTCATTTGCCTGATCTTGTGGGTTGATAATAACCAGCAATTTCAGCTTGACCCATATTAAATATTTGCAAAGGACAGTTGAGCACAGTTGAGGGAAGTTATGTAGGAAACAAATTGCTTGTTCTGCTGTCTAGAGGAAAGCAAGCTGCTCTCAGTTCAGTGTTACCTGACTGTCAAGAGCATCTATAGGAAGAAGGCATTGGAACTTAATTAAGCAAAAAAAATCGGTGTTCAGCTAGGTTTGATATTCAGATAATTCCCACATTCTTGAGGGCTGATAGGTGATATAAGCAATGGCTTTAGGAATGACTTATGGCTGGTTGCTGCGGGGAAAGAAGATGGACTAAAAGTGTTTTGGGCCCAGAGTCTGCAGACTTCTGGATGTGTCTGGGGTCTAATTTAAAGGGTGTGTACTGACTAAGCAGAGCCAGTTCATAGATGCTGTAAAACCAGTTATACACAGGAAATTTCTAAATGGACCCACAAATGAGTTAGAAAATTCCTATGGGTTTAAATCAAGAAAGGTTGAAAACTGCTTTATTCCATTGACAGAATCACAGTATGGCAGAGGTTGGAAAGCATCTCTGGAGGTTGCCTAGTCCAACTTACCTGCTCAAGCAGGCTTAGCTAGAGCAAGCTGCTCAGGGCTGTGTGCTGTCAGGTTTTAAATATCTCCAAGGATGGAGACTGCACCGCCTCTCTGGGTGACTAGTATTCCAGTTTGCTGCACTCCAGCCCTGTTTTTTCTGGTTTCATGACCTCCTAAGGCACAGAGTACCCCACATGTACAGGAGCTGCCAAACAGGCCTTGAAAAATAGTGAAAGCAATTCTGTTCAAGGCCACTGTGCTGAAGTCCTGGACTGCCTGTTTTCTCAGAATTAAGAGAGGTGAAATCTGGTAGACTGAATATGATGTGGACAAGTATTTATTTAGGACGTAGAAAAGTTTGTGTAATCAACACAGGCTGGGGGACAAGTTCAGCTCAGGAGTGTCACCACAAAACAGACCAAAAGCCAGTTCCTCAACAGACAAAGCTTACAGAGCCAGCTGAGAGCACCCCTTTTCCTGGGTAAATCTGCCCCAAGCACACCGCTCCAGCCAGGCAGACTTAGACCAGCCCTTTGGGAATGGTCTCCAAGAAAAACAGCCTGGCTGCTGCAGATGTGCTGCATTTCCAGATAGCTTTTGACAAGATCCCTGGAAAACCATAAAAGGGAATCAGTAGTCATAAAACACGGGCGAAGTTCAGAGACCATGAAATTGAATAAGCAGTTGAAAATTGTGTTGTAAATGGATGTTTCAGATAAGAAAGGATTAATAGCAGGGTGCTGTGGGGATTACCGTTGGGCAGGAATAATTACTAGCCTTCTGGTTCGTTTGAGAAAGTGCCCAGGGGATTTTTCAGTTGATTAGTAGCATCTAAAATACATATGTCTGTCTGCATTCAGTTTGTGGGATCTGCCACTGACTGTAATCCATAAGGGATGTGAGAAGAGGCACCTTAGGAGGTGTTTTAAGTTTGTGCTTACTACGTCCTTTTGCTGCTGGAGAGCTTTCAAGCTATAGGAGTGTCCCATGATACTGCCTTGAAAGCATTGGTTCTGATTACCAAAGGTGTCTGTAAAGCTAATGACATTGTTTGATGTGGTAGGTACAGTCAAGCCACTGCTGTACTGTGGCAGTGCTGTTCAGGAGCCATTCTGGTATGCATGTTTTAAAGGGGAAGCTGGAAAAAACTGGAGAAAAGGGCTAGAAAAAAAATTGCTTTAGCATGGAAGATTTAAGTCAGTGGGTTTATGTGATCAAAGAGAAGCCTGAGAGGTGAGTTTGTACGCGTGTGTAAGTTATGGGAGCTAACAGGCATTTTAATCTTGCCGTAGCAAGAACAAGTGCCTTGGAGCAAAAGCCATTCATGTTCAAGGAAATGGAAATGCAGGCATGTTTCTTTGGGTGAGATTAATCATTAGAACTGACTGTCACGAGAAGTGATGAATTCATCTCATCTTTGTATTTCTGTAGCAAGCCTCATGGCTGGTAGACCTAGATAAAATCAGCCTACTGATACTTGGTTAATTGAGTGAAATACAACAATCTGTCATAAACTAGAGGAGGGAGGACATAGTCTGATGATCCTACTTTGCCGTAAAATCTCTGATTCAGTGAATTTTGAGGAACCCTTTGTGCTTATTTAGAACCTTGTGTGTAGGTGTGGTGAATTTAAGGAAGATAGAGATAGGACTCAGAAAGCCAAAGGCAAGCAAGACGGTTAGAAACAGCTATAATGAGAGATATTTAAGTAATAGTGTTATGTCACCCAGAAGGGAGAGGATGAGAGGAGACTTAATTTAAACTGCTGAAGGTTATAAAAAGGCTTGTAAAACCACCAGCAGTAAGAAAACAAAGAATCATGGGCTGACATTAATGGTGAGTATATAAAGAGCCATTTCACACAGCTGAGGCAGCCTGGGAAATACACTTTCAGCAGGAGGTCAAATCTGCCAATGCATTTGGAAAGGGCTGGGTAATTTTTTATGACCGTAACAAAACTGTACAGGTTTTCATGCTAAGCAAAAAATAATACAAAGTCATGTCACAGGGTGATAAATGTGTCTACAAAACCCAGCAAGGGATGCCCCCCACACAGATGACTGAAGAATGTCTATCAAGCACCATGGGCTGCTTGATCATTTTTCACTTTTCTGGTCCACCACCAAATGGTTCCTGACAGTCAGAACAGTTCTGAGTGGATGAAAGATCTTATTTAGCATGGAAAATCCTGCCTTTTTAAGAGGCAGAATGGGAGATGAAGGCAACCGTGCTGCCTCCATCTGAAATCCTTGGTTTTCTGCCATGGGACTGAGTGTTTCTTTTTCCAAATTTGCAGCCAGCCTGTACCAGGTTACTTCAGTGCTGACCAAACTCTGGACTTCATGCTGCAAGCACAGACTGGAGACGGGAACAAAAAGGTAAAACAAGTGAAGACAAGGGAGGCAGTGGCAGCATAGGAATGAGGGAGGTTGGGTAGAAAGGGACAATCATTCCCTGCTCCTTGCTCTTCCCATTTCTGTGGCAAATGCTTATCACTGTGTGGCCACAGGCATGAAAAGGAACAGCACAGGCCGTGCCACTGCAGGGGGGGCTCTCTGGACACCCGTTAATGCTAGATTTCTCCCCTCCCTTGAGGTGGTGGTCATAGATGGCAAATCCGGCCTCCCTATTTGGAACCAGGAGCTCCCGTGGCAGAAGCAACAACTTGATGCATTGTCAGTCATGACTTTGGACAAGAAGTCTGTTTTTCTCTTCTGGGCTGATGAAGCACAACCTGTGTTACAAAATCTGGTGAGCAAGCATCCTTTCTTCACTTTGAAGTTTCTCTGTGAGGCAAGTGTAGTCTCTGTCTTTTAGTCCTAATGTAATTGGACTTGAAACCTTGCACATAAGAAGGCTGTTGGGGGCATCTTTTCCTCTTGCTTTGTCACTGTGACTTGTCTGAGCCTCAACGCAGGAGTTTTTGTGTCCAAATTCTTCACCAGAAACTTTATTGATGGAAAGTTCATGTCCACAAAACCAAAACTTTTCTGTATGAATTTTATTTTTTTATGCAACACTGAGATATTTTTACTGCAGATTTGTTCCCAGCCCCAGAGCGCTGCTTCTCTGCATGGAGGCACACAAGTCAGCTTGGAGACTCAAACTTCCAGGCTGTAGCTTTGCCCATCAAGCTGGCTTTGACAGAGACAGGACTCAACTTTATCAAACAGAAGTTTTTGAGCAAATTCAGTTTTAGAAAAAAAATTTTGCAGGATTTAATCCCTGTAAAACCATAGAGTTTTTGATTCTCTGTTCCATGTAAAGGTAGCACAGTGTCAGAAAACTTCTTTATTTCTTTGGCAAAGCTACAGTCCTCTTTGCGAGCCAACTGTAATGTTTTTGTCCGTCCTTCGTTCCAGCAACCTAGTCCCAGACCTGAGTACCCAAGGCTGCACCACCTCTATCTCCTCCATCCTGTTTTTCCTACTGTCCTTTTGGACCTCACCAATGCAACAGACAAGGTCATTGCCTCAGCAGGTGAGTACAAATGGAACAGAAGCTACCTAGGCTGTAAGAAATATGGAGGGAAAGGTAGCCGTGAGACATAGTGGGGTGTAGTTGTGCCTTTAAAAGTAGCATGTGAGGTCCACCACACACAGGCCAGCAATGGGAAATAAGATTCATCTTCCTCCTGAAGGAAGATCCTGTCCAACCCGTACTTTGCAAACAGAAGACCCACCAAGTTTCTTGGACATGCTTAGGCAATGAAAGGTCTGAGTTTGATTTCATGCTTGTTTTACACCAGAGAATTTGCCTGGTACGTGCAATTGTAAAGTCAAACTGAATATACCTTCAGTCCAGTGGATGTTTTGACCAAGTTAAGTAAGATTTCTTTTGGAAGAAACATAATCGTTTACTCTTCACCAATATTTTCTCTCCCTTTTCTGATGGACCAGTTGGAATTAATGATCTGCAGAAGGATGCATTTCACATCACTGTGACAACAACTGCAGCCTCTGAAAAACAGCCAGGATTTCTCTCAGTCAGCAAGCTGGGCCTGAAGTGGGCCATGATGAGTCAAGGTAGAATGGTGTGGCTGAAGGACAGCACCACTCCCAAAATCAGCCGTGGAGAAGTGAGGCGATTTCTTGCCCGGCTGAAATTTGTTGACTTTCCTCAGAAGGTGAGATTATGCAGGAATCCCTAATGAAATCCAGACCTTTGAAAACACCGTTAAAAACATCATCTCTTCCCTACAGACACAGTTAAGGTGTTCTTTGGGATGCAAACAAACAGGTGGGATGCAAAGAAACTGTTTACAAGATGACTGGCTGCCTCTTTGGGCATAAGCCAGACAGATTGTGAGGCCCAGCTGTACTTTGGCAGTTGGGCAAGAAGGGGGAGCTTAGAAAGAACCAGGGATGATGATCATAAGGGACTGACAGACTTGCAGAGGGAACAGAGAGGTGGGACAGAGATCACTTGTTTTGACCAGAGCAAACAAGATTCCTCCCTACCGTGGTGCCCAGGTTTAGGTGCTGACCTGTGAATAGAATAGAATAGAATAGAATCATTAAGGTTGGAAGTGACCTCAAGGATCATCTAGTCCAACCATCCCCCCACCACCTATTACCCACTAAACCACGTCCCTAAGTACCACATCTAACCTTTCCTTAAACACCCTCAGGGATGGTGACTCCACCACCTCCCTGGGCAACGCGTTCCAATGCCCGACCACCCTTTCCGAGAAGAACCTTCTCCTCATCTCCAGCCTGAACCTCCCCTGGCGCAACTTGCAGCCATTTCCCCTTGTCCTGTCACTAGTTATCTGCGAGAAGAGGCCAACCCCCAGCTCACCACAACTCCCTTTCAGGTAGTTGTAGAGGGCAATAAGGTCTGCCCTGAGCCTCCTCTTCTCCAGACTAAACAAGCCCAGTTCCTTCAGCCGCTCCTCATAAGACCTGTGCTCCAGAATCACCACTTTTCTCTACCAGACTGGATGATAATAGGTTTAGGCTTTAGTTTTTGTTTGTCTTTCTTTCTCCAGCTCTAGCCTGGTGGTTCCTCAGATTTTGATTGGACCTGTGACCTGTGTGGGAAATATGGGAAGCTGCTCTCTGGATTTTCAGGAAAACTGCTGTGTAGAAGGAATGGGGGCTAAAAGCACTTCCCCTTTCTTCAGCTCTCTGGGGAATGCTATGCTGCTGGAGGCAGGTTTGTCCTAGGCAGACCTGTGCTGTACCAGAAGGAACCTTGTTCAGCGTCTCCCCCTCCATATGCTGTTCTTGCATGCTTCCTTCCAGGTAATGTGGAAATGTGAATTTAGAATTTATATACATATATATTTATATATATATAAAAAGCCAAGTTTTATTTATATATATATATATATATGTATCAGTTTATACAACATATGTATATTTTTTCTATGTTTAATTTATGAACGAGATTTAGTACACTCCTTTTTATGTCCAAACAGTATTCCCAGGCAGTCAAACAAGCTCTAGGCCTAGAACAGGCCGTAATGACTCAAGGCAACTGGTGTGGCTAGAAGACACCACCTGCTTTAATCTTTATATTTTTGGAGAGGAGACTCTGTCTGGCTCCTACAGGGCTAATCTTGTCTACAACCTTTCCTGCGCTGTCAGCCCTCTTCTCCATTCTGTCACCAAACTCACAAACAAACTAGCTCTCTGGCTGAAGTACCTGATCTAGGGAAAGATGGTCCCCACAGCATTTGCCAGTTCTTGCACCTGTATATTTCTTATCCCAATCCCGAGCTGACAATAGGTTCTTCGTGTGGGTGATGTAGAAGCGAAAGGTTCACGTCTTACTTCTATCTCCTCTTCATCCATCTGGAAGCTTTTTATGAACCCAAAGTGTCACTGTAACATCACACTGTAGTCCAGTGGGCTGAGTCCCCCTTTGCAATGTGTCACAGCCCTTTTGGGATAGATTCCCAACACATCGCCACTGTCACTGTAAGGATCACACTCAATCCAGTCGCAGCAAAGCTGATTCTCACACCAGGCAGAACTGGAAAGCTTTTCTGTGCATTTTACCCCTATTCTGAGCTCAGCTTTACCATTCCCTTGCCAGCCCAGCCCTGTGTGCAGTTCCAGGAGGAACAGACTACCCCCAGGGCACATTTGCTCACCATATGTTTAGTGCTTTGAATTGTGCCTCTGAGTGTGTCATCAGTCTCCTCTGTTATAGTTGCAGAGCATCTACATGAGTTTTCTTGTAATAGAAATGACCATGTAAAAAGCAACCGCTTTGGTGCCCCAGCAACTCCCCACAGTGCAGGACAACATAGGAATGGTATGCCTGGTAAACCTTTCTAGGTCTGTCTTTTGACATTAGGCAGAGCCAGGCTGAGATAAGGATTGCCAAGGACTCTTCTGTCCTCCTGCTGGCACACACCCTTCCAGCCTTCTGGCACTTCCGTCCCTCCAGATGGACACATCTACCATGGGTTTGCTCTGCTGGGCTTTTGACACCTCCCCTTGCTATATCAACCTCCCTCTTCTCCATCCCAGCTTCTCCACATAAAGCTTCCAGGATAGCCCTTCAGGATTAGCTGCAAGCCCCAAGGCTGGTCCTTGGGCCCTGCTCTCTTCGTGTCAGAGCCTGTGAACAGTTTGTATATGTTTAATGGTATTTTTGTGTAAATAGCTTTGTATATATTAGCACAATTGTAGCAATGGCTCTAGGCCTATCATTTTTCTCCAGACAGGGATTAGTGTTTATAATATATGGTCAGTTAATACAGCTGCATAATAGGGACTGAAAGTGTGAGGACCATAACATACAGAGATTAAACAGGAGTGTCCCTTCCCTCCTGTCTAGCCACCACCTTGCTGGGAAAGGTGGAGCGGCTGTTAGCCTGAAGTAGTTATTCTCCCGAGCTTCTTCCTGAGAGAACTGATATTCAAGTGCAGTGGTGTTAGCTCCTCCGTAATGTGAATTCAACCTGCCCGCACACACTCACATCCCCACTGTGAATAAAGAGTCTGTCTGTATATTGTTGGGAAAATGTATTTGAACTGTGAACTGCAGTGGAGCAAATAAACACTGTGTACAGCATCAGTGTGTCATGTGAACCAGCGTTTCACCTTTGAGAGATTATGAGTTTGCTTGATTTGGGGATTGTTCGTGATATTTTTACAATGGGGGATAGGGGACAGATGAAGAGAAACAAAGGCAAAAGCAAAAGCCCAGCCAAGGATTCTTAAAGGTTGTGGAGAAGCACAGTTGAAAGAGACAGACAGGAAAGTACCTCAGAATGGGAGACTGGGGGGGGTGGGGGTGATGTGTGGTGTGTGTGATGTGTAGGGGGGAGGAGCAGAGGGAGGATTGAGCAAGAGGTAAGCATATGGGAGTCATTACAGGTAGGAAGGAACAGGAGAGAGAAGTTTGAAAGCAACTCCCCATTCCTACTGCAGCAGTACTTTTAATCTGGGGGCATGGAGAAGAGGAGGTTGGGCCTGGAAATGAATGAATAGGGTGTTCAGGGAGGATTACAGCCAGTCAGCGTGGGTACTGATGCCCTTCACTGTAGCACTGAACCAGGGGGGTTGCTGGAAGGTCAAGGTGACACCACCCGAAGAGGCCCAGCGCTGCAGTTTGCCAGCTGGATGGCACTGACTGTTCCCAGGTGCAGTACTGCTGGGATTAGGATGTCTGCCTCAACTTTGTCTGAAAGAGCATGGAGACAGCTGGCACCAACAATATGTCCCTCCAGTTTCACCCTTTGTAGCTCAGGACACCCATCAAACTGTGATCAGAGAGGACCCACCCTGCTACTGTTGGCACTGCTGTTGCCCTGGCCCAGTGCCCACTTTCTCTTCTCACTTCCCACATTGTAGAGGAAGGAAGAGCTCCCCAAGAACTTGCTAAGAGTTTGGTTCAGAGCTCTCATGCCTCCCAAACACCACTGCTCTGCCCCTGCACACTCATCCCTAACAGCGATCCTCCCCGATCGTCTGTCCCAAGACTTCATCCAGCTCCAGCTCTGGTTCCCGCTGTAGCACTTTCTGCTGCAGCTCAGAGTAAAAGTCGACTCCCTCAGAGACTGAACGGAGGGACTTGTCTTGAGGTTCGTAGTAGCTGCTTATTTGCTGCTGAATGAAGCACTGGTGGTGCTGAGGCTGATCCTTGAAGCTCCCATCGTAGCCCTTGATGTGGTTCCTTTTGAACTCCAGCACCGTCTTGGTGTAGGTGTTGAGAGTGGTGACAGCAGAGGCCATGCAGCAGGTGAAGGAGGCCCAGGCCATGCTACAGGAGAGACACAAGAATAGCACACGCTGTGAGAAGCCAAGTCGGGTAAGGAAGTGAACTGCATGCACCGTGACACACCTTGATTTGCCAGACAGAAGCTGCCGGACATGGACATGAACAAGAAAGACTAAGGCTCATAACATTACAGTTCTTAGGGGTTATCCCAGCACAAGATTCTTCTTAGATTGGAGGGATAAGTACTTGTCATCCCTGTCACAGGGAAGGGAGGGATACAGGGAAAACAAAAAGGGCAGCAGGAAAGTCTAACTGGTCAGAGCAGGACAGCACAGCTTGGAAGCAAATTCTGTATTGCAGGGCTGCCCAGTGTCTTCTGGATGTGAGGCATGTCTACCTGAGCATAACCAGGTGGCCACGGCTGGCACATGGCACTGTAGTGTTTGTGTCTTAAGAATCAATGTGGTCATCAGTACAGCGTTGCACACTGAGCCTGTGCTTTCCATGAGCACTTGCAAGGCTCATCCAACCGCATTTCAGGTCAGTTATGGCATACCTGCTGCGGCCGGTTTCTCTAGCCTTTAAAGAAAGGAACCCCGAGCCACCTGCTTTTTGCAGTTGCTCTTCCTGGCTACAGTGTCCACATCTTTAAGCATGTGTCTAAGCATGGTGCTGGAGGACATTGGTTAGTGAAGATGTCAAACAAGCATGCAACTTTATTTAAACTGCAGAAAAACAAGGCGTGTTTGGGAGCATCATTACAAAAGTGTGACACTGGCCCCTGCACACAGGGAAGACCTGAGACCAAACAGGGCAAACCAGCACAGGGGCAAACATGATTGGTCAGCAGGGTTGAAGGCACTTGTTCAGGTGTGACCTCATTGTTTTGCCCGTCCTTGGTAGCTAGTCATTTAAGTAACTCGTCAACTATTTCTTAAAGCAGGGCATGAGGCAAAGACAGGAGATTAGCAGTAGGAGAACCATGGTACACCTGTCTTTGGAAACACAGAAGGTCAAGAAAAGAGTAGGTGGGTTTTGGCAGGGTGTAGAATGGCTGAAGCCCAAAAGGCTGTGGAGGTGAAGGTGGCTTCAGAGCTCACGTACTAGAATGCCCAGCCGTAGTCCCATGAGTGTGGTCTCCAATCCTCTGGTCCCAGACTCACTGTTGCCTGGAAGACTTGAGTGTACATCATGTGTGCCACCATCCCAAGGAGACCTGGACACAAAAGACAAGAAAGCAAAGAAGTTACAGCAGAAGCCAGAGCAGCATTCTTCAGCCCTGTGCAGGAGAGGAGGCTCTCCTGCTGCTGTGATTCCAAGCCTGCAGTAACACACTTACCTGACAGCACAGAGGAGACAGCAGCAAAGGCATTGAGCTTCAACCCACAGACCGGATTGCCAGTATGCAGCATTTCCACCATCAGGAGGATGAAGCTGATGAGCAGCAAGCTGATGTACAGCATCTCTGATCCCAGTGACAGCCACAGGATTCCTGACGAGAACCATCACATCAATACAGAATGGCTTGTTCAAAGGAGAGTCCTCCCCCTTTCCAACACAATCCTGAAAGGATGTCCTTTGGAAAGAAGGGAAAGAAGAAAACAACGAACACCCAAAAGCAATGCCCCCAGCCTGTGAGGAAGGGCACAAAGAATGCTGAAGGGGACAGAGAGTGTGTCACAGAAGGTGGCTTGGCTGGTCTGGGATGGCAAAAGATGAGAGGAACTAAAATTCTGTCTCTAAACAAGCTAGCATTATTCAGAAACAGCAATGAGGAGACCAAGGGGAAAAAAACAGGGGGAAAGATCTTCGGTATTAACAGAAGACCTAGTGGTCATAGGCTGGCCATGAACACATCTGAGCTGGACATTAGAAGGTTCTTACCCATTAGTGTTGTGACCTTCGGAATAGGTTTCTAATCACAACAATCAAAGCAAACAACTTTTAACCTGGAACTCAACTGGTTAAGTAAAGAACTGCATAGTGGATCTACGGCTGCAGCTGGGACCTGGCCTCTGGAATTCAGGAAGCCCCTTCCAAACCTGTATTTCTCACTGAAAACCCAATTAAAATGAAACTACATTCCTCGGGGTGGACAACCAGCTTGGGCAATAACATTCACCACTCCCCCTTCTGCTTGAACAGAGTGCAGGTACTTTCATGCTGGGATTAGTGGGACTTAAGTGACACCACAGTCCACAGCTGAGCTCACTGCGCAGTAGAACTTGGAGGAGAATGAGAAAAGGCACTCTGGAATGCTGGGCCGTGGAAAAACATGGGATTCACTGAGAAAGAAATACTAATCTGACAAATGGAGCGGCACTATGAACATTACTGTTAGCAACTATTAATGGCTGTAGAGGAGACATTCGGCTGGGGAAAAGGAGTGTGAAGAAAACCCTCATTAAAGTGGCACTGACTTGACTCCTCAACGTCATTAGTGCCATAGAATCACCCAGCTCTTTATCAGGAATTGATGAGCTGAATTCCCTGCTTAAAGGATCTGGCTTGCTTGCTGCAGCACCCATCAGGGAGACTGTTTCATTAGAGTTCAGATTGCTGAAAGTATCCTGGGGGCTGCAGGCACGACACATGCACAGAGGTCTCTGCATCACTTGCCCTGTCAGTGCAGGCTCACCACGCACCCTGTGTAACCTGCTCCTGTAATGCTGCCCATGTAATGTGGAGCTGCTCTGCAAACACCCAGCTCAGCCTGCAATCAGCAGTCGCACCACCTTCCAATTAATTTGTAGGAGCTCAATGCCTTACAGAACATGGCCTTTCTACAGCGCTGGGCTGCAATTAGACAAGGATCAGTGGGAGGAGTATGAGGGGGGACAGACACATTTACAAAGACACATAAACTGGTTGCATAAACCTCATTTCTTAGGAAAACAGGCTATAAGGACGACACTGGAAGCAACAGAGCCGGGGCCTGCGCAGGGTGTGAAGCACAAGAAGGTGAGAAAGAAGAAAAATGCGTGGCTGCTCCTTGTGAAGTGAGCATCCTGCAGTAAATGGAAGAGTCATTCAGTCTCTCGGTGGAGATCTGCATAACTTCAAAACGATCTTGTAACCCCAGCAGTATTTGAATTGTGAATACTGTTTTCCAAAAGAATAAGCAGGGGAGGTTTTTCTACCTTGCTGTTGTGCCAAGAGTTACGCAGGTTAATCTGCACAGCGATGCCACTGCACACCACTTGCACCAGACCCCTCACCCGGGAACGTACACCACTTTTTAAAGGTAGGTCAGCAGTCTTTGCCAGTGTTTTTAAAATACAGGAAACAAGGCAGAGAAAGAGGATGAGCTCCCTGAAAGTACTCATCTCCCTGACGGCTGTTGCAATTCCCCAGCGATTCTTCCAGCCCTTGCTCTCATAGCTTGAACGCTGACACAGGCTCTGCACCCCAGGGCTTTCCCTTCACATACAAACATCCTCTGAAATTACTTTCTTCCGTCTCAGGGAATAGTTAGCAAGCCCACACCAACTGACAAACTTTCAGTAAGTAAAATCTCTATTGCGTATGTATACATGCATCCAGGTATACTGACGTTATCCCCAAGATAATTTGAAACATGTGACAATGAGAGGAGTGGTGAGCGTGCCAATCCAAACGAGGTTTTGTATGAGATGAGCCAAGGCCTTCATCCTGAAAGCGTAACTTTCAGAGGTCTTGCTCACTTACCACAAACTATGAGGTGATTCAGCTTCCAGAGTCATCACATTAGACCCCAAAACTAAAGCACTGGGTCAACATGTAGCATGTGTGGGAAGGACTGCCCTCAGGTGCCATCCATCCCCTTCACGCTGACTGTAAGATGACAAGCTCCGACTGGGCAACTTATGAGATGAGACAAATCCTACTTCATATGGGAGGGGGTCTGAGGTTTCCAGCACTGACCTCACAGATGGCAGTGATTTAGGCAAACATTTGGGAGGAAATCTTTGCTCTTGTAGCAACCATGAGGCCAGGATTTCATGCACGGCGCTTTGGGGTCCCACCCTGCTATCCTCACAGAGGCAAAATGTTGCAGGTCCCCCATCCCAAGGAGGTGCACTGGTGACTACAGTGAGGTATGGGGATTTGCTCTTACCTCTCTCTGCTGGTGGTGAAAGCTCAATAAAGCTACGACATTTCTCTTCTGAAACACAGAAAGAAAGGTATTAGTTTGCACAACAACGCAGGCTACATAAGAGAAAAGAAAATCTCTTCCTCTCACTTTCTTTTCACTGCATAGCTCCAGTCATCCCTGAGTCTACCCAGCAGGTTTTCTCATCTCTGCTCTTCCTCTGACCATCTTTCCAGACCTTCACTGGGGCAAGGTAAGGGAAGGCAATGTCTGCCTGGGAAGTTAGAAGTGGCCTTTCCAGAAAAAACTTCAGCATTTTGTAAATCTTACAGGCCTCTGGTGAATACGAAAACCTGTTGTTACTCATTCACAATGTTGGTCAGCTTAAGGGTGTAGCTTATAACAGACCACAGACCCACCACTTCTGCTGAGGACATGAATTCCCATTCACCCCAGTCTCAGCAGAGCTGAGAAAGAAAAGAAAGAGAAAGAAAGAAAAAAACAAAAAGAAAGAAAAAAATTAAAAAATAAATATCCCAGGTGAAATTATGTGTGACAGAAATGTGAGCCCCTCTTCTGTGGAAGAGAATCACACAGAAATATGGTTTTCTGTCCTCACATTTTAGGCATACAAATGGTATTCATAATTTCTTTGTCTTTTTATGTTGGCCAGATGCAACCTATTGTCTCAGCTGAGGGTCCATCATTATTATCTGTAAGTCTGTCTTGCAGCATACTGCATCACTGCATTTGAGGGGCCTCTCCTCGTTTTGGCACAGTATTTTCTCCCAGAAATATCAGTCTGCCGCTTTTCATGTAAGAATCTCATTTTCTTAATTACTATCCCCAGTTCTAATCTCTTCCAATCTCCTGTATTACTTCTGTCATCCACAGCTCTCAGGACACTATCCAGTTTAGTGCCATCTGTAGTCCTCATTAACTTGTGGCTTGCTACTTCACCTAGATCTTTAATGAGGTTATTCAGTAATGGCTCATCTAAACTGATCCTGAGATTCGCCTGAGTAATGAAATCTTTTCTCCAGCTCAGCTCAAACTCCTCTTGCCTATGGTAGCCCCCCTGCTTTTTGGTTGCTGTGTCTATGCGCTTGCTTCAAAGACGCACAGCAGTGAGTGGGTTGTACTTGATTTACGGGAGCAGGGGACTGAGACTGACTATGTGCTCTACCCCATGTTCTGCTGCGATCCAGATGTAACGCACTCTCTGCGTTCCTTCAGGCATCAGGGTTATTTCAGGACTGCCCGGTGGCCAGACAAGTCTTTCAGAGAAAGCTGTCAAAGGATGTATTTCCATTCCCACAAGCACCATGGAAACACACTCCAACCCAAACCAGTCCCAAATAAACACATCTCCTTCCGCAGCATGTCTGGTAATGTTCATAACGAAGCAGCTCTCTTATTAGGACATGAGATTTTCAATCACATTCCCTCCTGCTCCCACACCTTTCTCTAACTGCTTTTTTTCACCAGTTCTTTCTTTTCGATCTCTTGACAGCAACAGATAAGAAGATGAGAAATGTTATACTAAAACAGTGGCTCAGTTAAAGAAGGTGAGATGTTTGTCCTTGGGGAGAACTGAAGGGACAATGGTGGGCCTAGGGGAATGGGCCTGATGAAAGCAACTTTGATCGCTGTATATGTAGATACCAGTCTCCCTGTTGGTCACCTTCTGTGTCAGTTCTGATCCCTGATGTGTGTGCCAGGCCATAAAGAGTATCTGTGGGTTGCAGAGCATTCACCTGTGCTGGTGTGGCACAGGTTTCAGCAGAAGGACTTCAGCAGGGCTGGGCAGGAGCAAGTCAAGGGTGAAAGGAGGCACCAGAGGGGTCTAGCACAGGTTGTGTGACCAGACCCTGGCGCTCCAGGGTTTACAGTGCCAGTCCCACATGGTCAAAAATTAGAAATGAAGCCTGTCACAATATCAAGAAAAAAAAACAACTAAAAAAATTACGATACTTTAGCTCTAATCCTCAGGTCAATTTGCCTCCTAGCTTTAGTTCCTCTGGGTTCAGATCCTCCAGGTTTTCTCTGTATCTATAAGGCAGTACTTCTCTTTCTCTATATTTGTTTTTAAAGAAAAGCCCAGTCCCTCTTCAGTTCACAAAACCTGAGTTTGGTGATTTAAGGAGAACACCAACTACTGCAGTACTCACAGTGATAACTATAAATTGACAACACTGCATAAAATCACCCTGCTTAGGTTTCTGAGGGGACAGGTAGAAATGTGCCCTGGAAGGCATGAAGTAAGCTGTGTGTAGGGATGGAGATAAGGGAAAAGGGAAAGAAGGCTCCCTCCAGTTCACATAAGGATGAACGATACCATCACAAAGTCACTGCCACCACCACTTTCATTTCACAGCCCTTATTCCAGACCGAAGGGCACAACAGAGACAACTGTTCTCCCTTGCCATCCTCTGTAAACATCCTAATGAAGGAGAGAAATATAATGACCACAGCAGTGCACCGGGCTGATGCCATCTAGGAAAATGAAGAAAGTTTTTCTCCCAAGTGTTGTCAGCCTCCTGCCTTTTGTTTCCAAACTCCTGTGAAGTTAAATACAAGGGAAGAAGTTATGGCTGCCTGGGCAAGATGCTACCTGGCCCTTCCATGCTCTCTTCACAGGAAAGCCACATCCCTGTATGGAAGTATCTGAAGGCAAAGCGGTCATCCCCGGTCTCCCAGCTGTAGTGCACCACGTCCTGGGATGAAACATTGCTAGCACCTGCGTCAGGCGGCATGGGGACACCGATGCACTTGGTGGCTTTGCTTTTCCCACACAAAGGCTTGGGCACTTTCTGTGTCCCCGTGCACCAGTAGCTGCCGAGCAAGGCAGTGGTGGAGAGGCTGAGAGCCAGCAGGTTCAGGATGACGGCCAGGAAAGCACGGCGCCACGGCAATCCCTTCAGCAGCTCCATCTACAACACACAAATGGGAGGGACAGTCACACCAGCCACTTGTCCCACCTAGCCTTACGAATCCCAGCACCTATAGGGAGGGAATATGAGCACTCTGCCCTCCTCACAACATCCCAACAGCTCACCCAGCATACAAGAACCATTTTCTGAAAGCCATGGTGGTGGAGCAATAGGTCAGCTTCAACCATTTCAAAGTACTGGGGAAGAGAGGGTCACCCAGTAGACATAGCAGGGCTGAGTGCATGAGCAAAATGAAAGGGACGTCATATTCACTCCATCTCAGAGATGGTAAAGAAAAACTTTCAACCAACTTCCCCAAATGCCATGTGTTGCCTTTAGATGGGGCATGATGAATGCTCTGTCCAACTAAATGCGAATTCTTGGTGCCAAGTGTCCCAATACACTTTTCCAAGCAGTTCATTATTGTACCTAGGTAGGTAAGGGGTGTATTGATTTCACAGTGGGGAAAGGCAGGACAATGTTCCTGGATTACTGAAGGTCACAACTTCAAAGCAGTGATCTGCTCAAGAGGGACAACTAGCCATCTAGACCTGTCAGCTCGACTTCAAGGCCACGCGCAGTACCTGAGCAAGCACTGCTCTGCACACTGGAAATTTGGTGGGGTAGTGGGATGACAATGTCTCTGCTCTCACGCAACGTGCCAAAGGGTTTTCTTTTAAGAGCAAACATTGGCATAAACACTCTTCTCGGTTTCATCTCATCAGAAAAAGTAATTCAGAAAGTAGTTTGTGTAACAGGGTCCTGTGGTCTTTCTCACTCAGAGGCAAGCTTAAGATTTTACAGTTCCTGCAAAACCCTGCACTGACTTCTGAGAAATCCAGCTTATCACTCCATGGATTGATTAGATGTCATCTACCCACACATCAACTTTCACGTAATCAACGCATGCCTCTTCCCACATGGCACTCCCTATGTTTGGCACAACTTCATCCAGATACTCCCACCCTTTCCTATTTATGACTCTCAAAATCTATTTGCCCATGAATAGATGCAGTTTGTACAGACATTGCCTGCTGCTGGTCGTCTTCACATAACTTCAGTTGACTCACTCAACGTTGAACTTGTGAGAAAGGCCTAGCATACTGTGGACACTACTATAAATAAGCGATATGAGATTGAGTTTTGCATTGTTTGTGAATGCACCACAGCTAAAAGTGGTGCAGTCAGAAGCATTTGTTCTGCTAACCAGCAAGCTCAGAAATATGGTCAGTAAAGTTGGTATTGAAGCTCCTCTTGGAAAGCAGGACTCATTAGCATCTCATCACATGGAGAAAAGAGTGCCTGATCCGGAAC
This sequence comes from Psophia crepitans, assembly GCA_013399095.1. NCBI lineage: Eukaryota > Metazoa > Chordata > Aves > Gruiformes > Psophiidae > Psophia > Psophia crepitans. The sequence continues at coordinate 140,374 of VWZZ01005580.1, forward strand.
ACCCTCATCAAAGGCAAGAAAATACACAGTTCCTGAAAAATTCCTGTATTGTTGTATGCTCTGACTTCTTTTATCTCTTCACTAGAGTTATTTCTTTCTTTCAGCACTGGAGATGCCGGACCCTGGAGATGGTAACATCCTAGTGATACCATAACTAATGACTTCCATGATCTGAAGGCATGCTAGATATCACCGTTTTCACAGAGCAAATACCTACTTGAAACAGTTAATTATGTGAAGGTTTTTGGTTAAGGTTGGTGGCAAATTCCTCCCTGAAAGTTTTTTCAGAGGAAAATTTGGCTTATGACTGAAAAGGAAATTATAAATAAAATTGCTCCCCTCAAAACCATGATTTTCATCAAAAATAGAAACCTTCAGCACACAAAGTTTTTCAGTTTTTCATCAATGCTTGATTATAAGATTTTCTGTCATCAAGTTTCGGTTTGCTCATGCTTTTATTTAAAAAAAATATATCTTTCCACTCATAATATTGACAAAAATAATTTTTCTAATTTAAATCTTCAATAGTGGGGAAAATATTCTTTTCAGTTGTTTTGTGATAGTAGTTGAAAGGCCATATAATTTCAGAACAAGTGATAAAGAAAAAGGCAGAAAAAATATAAGAAACAAATGAGTCAGAAGAAGGAACTGGATCAAGGATGCAGAGGACATAGGGCATGAGAAGCAAATCTGAACTACTCCTTCATGAGAACATTGTCAGAAAAGTTCCCCTCCATAAAACCCAAGCACTTACTGACAATAACTGACCACAGTATCTCGATAGCCCCAAAATAAGAGAGAGTTGAATTTACCTTGGCAGCAAGTCCTCAAAGTCCTGTTAACTTGGAGGAGCAATGCAGAAATGGGAGTCACGCTTTGCCTGCTGTTTTGCCCATCTCTATATCCTTCAAGAAACCAAATTGCTTCAAAACCCCTTTCTTCTTTGTCTACTCCCCTCCTCNTCCCTCCAGCCAGCAGCTGTTTTGTGGAAAATGGTCATTTTGTAATCCACAATGCAATCACAGCACAGCTGTTCTGGGGGATTATATGTGAAGCGATTGGTGCTGCGGGCTGGGATTAAATGCGGAAGAGTGACCTGTATTGACTGAGTAGAAAGTTTCTGTAGATCACAGACAGATCCCAGCCATCTCCATGCGGTGGCTGTTTGGGAGCTTGAATGGAGTGAGCTGGTGGCTCTCTGGCCAATGCTTCAGGGGATGACTGACCTTAGCTCAGAAACTACCATCACCCTTGGCGTCAGGCCACCCCTCGCCCTGTGCACTGTCTCAGCAGAATGGCAAAGACCATAGCCTCCACACACACACTCCCGCCCCCCACGCCCCGCCCTGAGATATCTTCCTGGCCAGACCTGCCAGTCGCAGAAAGCAGTGAAGAAAAAAAATGGGGAGAGGAAACTTTACGTGACTGCATCTGCTCTGAGGATGGAGGATTTCAGACCCTGAAGAGATGCCAATCCAGTTCTCCCCATGGGCACTGGAGGTTTTACTGACAAAAGCAGACCCTTAGCAGAAGCCCTGCCACTTGTGTCACCACCATGACAGAGGTATGTGAAAAAGTGACGAGTCAAAGTAGTCCAATACTCAAAGGATGGGAGCGTGGGGAAGACTGTCAGTGTCCCTCGCAGTGACAGCTTTTACCAAGGCTTGAAATTCACCAGGACTCCCAGCTCCCAGCAGCTTCACATCGGATGAATTTGGGAAGCTAGTAAGGAGAGAGAGAAAGATTCACACTCACCCCAGGTCCCCTCTGAGCTCTTGTCCTGAAAGTTTAAAGGCTCCCACAATGCCTGAGGGTGTTGATACACCTTGTTTGGTATCAGAACAATGAAATGTAAGAATGGCATCATCTATCATGAGAATGAACTGTCACTAGAGGGCATGGAGCAGCACCACACTGAACCAAACTGCAAAGGAGAGGAGCATCCCAAAGGTATGCACCCCATCTTCCCCGCAAAGACTTTGCCCAATGCGAAGCAGGTGAGGCTCCCACCACCCCTGGGAGGGAGGAAGGCAGATTCCCTGTGTGCCTGCCCTGCTGCCCTGCTGGGACAGAGGAAACCGATGGTCCATCTGCTCTCATCCCCTACTTCCAACACCAGAGCGGAGAGGCTGGGAGGCAGGTGCAGGAGCAGCTCTGGGTGACAGCACGGCCTGCGACAGCCCCTGCACCGCACAAGCTGCAGATGGAGCCGGCAGGATCACGGTCCCGTACGTGGGCTGTGCTGCCATGGGCTCCTGACCCTTCCTGCCCTGCGCGGAACGGTTGGTAGCTCTGCGGCTATTTTAATCCTAGTCACTGCATAAGCTCCTCTAATGTAGATAATCATTTCTAAGACGGGCTAACTGAAAGCAATGCTAAATGTTTTCGTGCTCCATGGTCTGCCTGCAGGTTTTTTGACTAATAAAAAGGTTCTGTTTGACACAGACGTACTTAATTTACTGAAGTAGGTAGAATAACAGCTGATGCTGTTTAAAAGGAAAATGGTAATTTTATTTTTTTTTTCATTCAGTCTCTCTGCATCTGGATGCCATAAGTTTGGCTTCTAAATGCTCAGCAAAAAAACCCCTGGTTTTCAGGCTCAAGACTAGATAAAGTCCATCTCTCTACTGATAATCCTTAACATTAACATGCTCCTAATTTTAAGCTTAGATGAGTCTCATTAAAATCCAGGAAGCTCTGTCAGTTTCTAAAGCTGGGATCACGGTATATCTATATTGATGAAATGAGACTGAAATAGATTTATATGGATAAGAATTCAGGATGAAAAATAAATTTATCAGAAACATGCTGTGGTTTCAAAAATATGCACATATTTGATTTAGTATTCAGAATAATGGCAGATATTTATCCTTCCAGAAGATGGCAATCTTTCTCCAGCGTTCTTTTTTGTAAGTCTGCTGCTCACGTGTGTGCTGGGGGGGAAGCAACACCCAGATTTAGACTTCTGTTCCTTCCTTTTATTTTTTCCCCCTCTATCTTCCTCTTTTCTTCCTTTTCTATGAACACAAGTTCTTTACCTTGCGTGCAATTTGGGGGATGGGTCCTTCTCTTTGAGTTATCTGAACCTGGTAAGACTTCTGAAATCATTGCAGAAAGAAAAAAAGAGGAATGAATGCAGGAGCTTAGTAGGGCTTTTAGCCCACCTTCTGCCTTGCACAGAACTATATGTTCTAATAGATTTTCCGATATTTTGTCAAGCAGCATATTAACTTTCTCAGTGTGTTTCCCTTCCCGGATTGTTGCACACAGCTCGTAGAACATCAGCACCAGAGCACGCTTCCTGATGTTCAACAAAATTCCCTTAGCAAAATTTTATGGGTGGCTTTTTGGTGTTTTTTTTTTTTCTGTTTAGGGGTTTTTTGTTTGGTTGTTTTTTGTTTTGTTTTGTTTTGGTTTTTAAATCTCCATTCCAATCTCACCTTAATCTGATCAATTACGGACAGGAAAACCAAGCTGTATCTGTCTTTTACCCTTAGTGTGTCTTCCAGTTTTCTCCTCTTTGTATCTGATATTTCCCACCATAACTTGGCTTGGCTAGGGGTTTTTAGATGTCTCTTTCTCTTTGAACTCAGCAGCAGCCAGTCCCTGGTGGCTCGTTTAAAGTTCGCCCATTGAAGTGAATGCCCATAGCAGTTGATTTCCTGCACAATCAGCCAAGCACTTGGCTTACAGAAACAAAACAAGGAAATGAAATGCAAAACACAATTTTAGCACAGCACCTCTATGGAGATTGCCAACTCCAAGAAAGCCCGGGCGTTTACAAGTGATGCATTTTTATCCTGGCCGTATCACATATATACTTTGGGTGTATCCTGACCCAAAGTGACACCCTCAACTCCCAACGATGTTGGTGGAAAAGAAGGGTCAGGGGCCCTTACCAGATAGGGCCCAAAAATTGCAATACTTAACTGACAGGTCTCAAGAGGTGCACGGCTCTTCGTAGACCTCCACGCAGGAATCCTCCCCAGGGATATGGGGGATCATATGCTCTCCTGACATTGGCTCTTCAGCTGCCCTGAAGAGGAAAAGAGAGGAGGAAGAGTGGCTATTTACATCCATAAAGTTGCTCTGTGAGACCTGGACAAAGACAGGCCCATACTCACCCCTCATTCCACACATTCCTCGCACATGACACTTCCCACTGCTCCTATTTTTGCTGTTTTTACAGGAAGACCGTCCGGCACTGCAGTCCCCTCCCTTATTGCCACACAGAAAGCAGGGTGTCTCTGGGTGGCAGTGACACTGGGAGAGCCAGACTTCTCAAATCCAGTGACAGACTGCAAATGCCAGATTTCTTCCTGAGCTCTGAATAATTCCACTCAGATTGTAACCTTTATTTAGCTGTTTGCATGATGCATTAACTCTTGCTCTGCAAATGACCTCACCAGGCATATTTTTCTAGTCTAAGCACATTTAAAGGTGAATTCTGTTTTTAAACATGAACAGCTTACATTGCTAACATTCTGTGTGGCAGAACAGAAATAAAGATTGAATTCAAATAAGTACATGCATCTTAAAGATGAACAAACAAGCTTGACACCAGTTTGGAGCTAACTACTCTTTTTTCCACCGTACCCTACCCTACTTTTTTTAAAAAAAAAAATATTCTTTTTCTTTCTTAACCCAAATCTTACTTCACTGGATTTTTTTCTAATCTTTATGGTTATGAACCGTTCAAAACCACATAGAAAGTAGACATGAAAAGAAAAAAAAACCTCAAATGCAGCAACACAGACTTTCAGGACTCACTAGAGATTCTAGATGTCTCAGTTTCTAGATAAGCAACATAAGACTATTTAAAGGGGGTTGCTTTTCACAGAGTAGAACTCTGGCAACTGTAGGATGCATTCAGTTCAGCACACAGAAAAAAAAAGTTATTTATTAAATTATACCAACCATAACTGTAAGCAGACAAGAAAAGGACAACTTTTTATATAGATCTATAAGGATATAGGACCCAGGAAAGGGTCCATAGAAACCCCCAAGTAGATAAACACTTACCTTATCCACTGCTCACTATCCCCATCTGCTCTTCTGAGACATTCAGTGAAATACTACAAGGTGACCATGGACTCTTCCCACTATTTCTTTCTCTCTGACTGAACACATAGTAGCCAGTGAATTCCATGAGATTTGACCAGATGCTTTGAAATGTACCAAGTCTGTCATTTTATTGAAGGGTTAATTCTTTCTGAGCTTGCTAATTCATCACGGTACATTATATCAGCCGCAGGATTGGCAGGGAGTCCACTTCTGCAGAATGCGTCTTTGTAATTTGGTAGTCCCTTTTATGAAAATTGTTGGCAGTTTTAAATCTCCCACTTATGGGATCTCAGTCTGTTACTCCACAGAATCACAAACACCCAGACTCAATCGCTGTCACAGGCTCATGGTTTTCTTATTGTCAGGAAGGACCATTACGACAACATAGTCTCATCTTGCGTGTAACAGAACCCAAAGAACTTCAGACAATTATTTCTAATGATACACAGAGCTCCTACTGGAGCTATTGCATGTATTTTGTGCAACTAACTAGTATTGACTGTGCAACGGACTATGATGGAAAACCCATCACATCCTTAGAAAAGTTATTCCAATGGTTAATTAACCTCATTCTGAAAATTTTGCTCTTGATTTGTAAGCAAAATGTCTGCTTTAGTTTTCCAAACTCATCAGGCTGCTCCACCACACAAATAAATAGGCAGTGAAATGATTTCCTAAAAACGTTATTGTAAGAGTCACAAATCAATGCATTTCATTAGAGGCACACAGTGTGATCTAACAAGCTGGCTGAGGGCCCAAATTCCTGGTTCTGTACTTGGCTCTGACATGTAATTTTCCCCTCCCATCAGCCAAGTCATTAGTGGTGCATTTACACTGCAGTCAAAGCAGTGGCAGTGATGGGGAGTAAACATTCGGTGCTTGTTTTAATTGGGTGTTGCTAGCAATTTCACTCCAGCAATATGGAGCACAATGCGAGGTACAAACTTCAGTCCAGAAACGGGGTAGAGTAAGCTGTGCTGAACTCCACATTGCCATGGCTGGACTGATAGTTCAAAAATAGCACTTGTTTCCCTACACTATAAAGTTGGGTCTTCATAGTCATTCCCACAGACACAAATCTACAGCACAGCTGATCCTTGTTGATGTTGGCATCAGCACAAAGCCGGTGGGAGACACTCTGTTTTGATAACGACAAAACTTGAGGATCTAAAATTATCTGTGTAAAGAGTACATCACATATGCAGGTGATCTTGGAGTCAAAGAAATGTTTAATATCAGTTTTAAAGCAAAAGAAAATTGAAACAGTACAGTGGAACCACACTGTACTTTGGTTTCATGTATGGAAACGAGTAAGTCAGAGCAATTGTTCTTTGCTTCAATTTATCTTTTACTCCATTTCACTACAATGAATCAGAACAAGCAGAGCTAGACAAAGACTCCGAGGATTATCTAGTCAATCCACCTGCATCAATACAACCTAGGCACACTGAAAACCTTCAAGACTACTGTTAAAATTTTCTGCAAGGCAGATACTACTCCATCCTGAATTGAAGTCAGTATATTCCCTTGTAATATCTTGATTCCAAGCAAATCACAATATCCAACAGAAAACTTCTCCATTTCTGATAAATGCCATGGAGTCCATCCCACATTTGAATTATTTACTCACGTGGATTGTCCCCTTGAGGCCATTGGAACTACACGGTTTACCAAAGTTATACTCACGCGCTAGTATTTGAGAAACCAGTGCTTCAAAGGAAGACTCTAAGCTAGCAGGAGAGGTTTGGAAATCAAAGAGTGAGTAAGACAGAGAGTTAGCTTTTTTGAGGTGAGGCGTGGGAGGTGTTTTCGTTCTTTAGCTATTAAAAACTCCTTGCTTTGGCAAGAAAAAAAAAAAGAGGGGAGAGAAAACTGGGAGGGGAAGGATTCATGAATAAAGAGGCAGCATGGCAAGAGGTGCAGCAACCAGGGTGGCCAGAAGGCACATGCGAGTTTCTCAGGCTGGCTTCCCTGATGAAGCAGAGATGTTAGTGAGTGCAGGTCAGAGGAGCCAAGGTCTAATATGCTGGTCTGAAGGGAATAATAAAACCAGCTTTCTTTACAACACTGAGCAGAAGGGTTATGTTACAGTGGGTGTTTTTAAAATGGTTCTAGATATTATAATTGCACCTTTTATCTTTCTGGATGTTCTGGTATCTATGCAGGATTGAGGGCATCTCCTTTTTTTCCCACATTTAATGAGTATTTCAGATCCCTTTCCATTCCTTCATGGCATTTTAAAGCTGTGGCTTCACAGACAGTCCTGCTGTCGGGTACCATCCCCGGTGCTCATGTGTCCCGTGCCTTTGCGTGCTGTGGTGGGCAGCACTGCTGGGCTGCCTGTCCACCGGGGAGGGGGCATGTTGGGACAGGGCAGCAGTGGCACAAGTTTGGGCCCCCGGCCCTGTGCCTTGGGGGCCCGGAGGGAGCAGGCGGTGCCGGGAGCTGGCGGTGTTGCTGCCGCCGGCCGGCGGGTGTGGGGTGGATGCAGCACGTGTGTGCCATGGCCGGGGAGCTGTGAGGCGCCCAGGCTTCCCTACATGGCCTGGGGCAAGGGAGGGCCCTGGTCGCTGGAAACGGAAACAAGAAATATTTTGGAGACAGCCAGCAGAGCACTTGGGCGTCTCCCTCTCCTCTGTTGAGTTGGTTTTGGGTTTTTTTTTGTTTTCTTTTCTTTTCTCTCTCCTCCTCCTGCTCTGTACCTCCCTGTTTCCTCACACCCAGGTTTCTGCTTGTCTGGGCTACCTTAGTCCCATGCGAGGAGCAGGGATATCGCCTCCCCAGGGTGGTCCCAGCCGTGGGCAGGAGGAGTACGGCAGCAGTGACACATCCTGGGCCAGGGGAGGCCAGAACTGGTGTCCCTGGAGCCACAGCCAGAGTCCTTTGTGTGAGTGCATTGTAACCTGGGCCTTAATCACGAAATCATGTGCTATTAAATCCTTCAGGCCCACAGTTAAAAAAAATAGTAATAAACAACTGTCCTTCCTGACCCCCCTTATGTTTTTCCTGAGCAAGCTCAAGCTGTAATTACTCAAAGGCTCATTATTGGGCCAAATTTGGGGGTGATTTTGCCATAGATGACAAAAGGCGTATTCCTGACAGGAAAAAAAATAATTATGATTTATTTTAAAACAAGACAGTGCTCAGAGGGTATTTTTTTAAAAGAAAAAGTCATCAAGATTTTTTTTAATGTGGATAAAAAAGAATATTCCCCTGCCAGCCTTGTTCTCAGAAACAGCTATGTGGTTTTGACTGAAATTAAAAACAAAACCAAAAAGAACCCAATAAAACATCTGAAGCAGACGTGAGCTAGAAGATTTTGGCTCCAAGTCTGGCAAAGTCAAAAGCAACCGAAGCCAAACCTTGTGATGGGACGTGTCAAGTGACTATTACAATAAAGAGGCAACGCTACTAGCAATATCTTCTGTGTTCTGCTCACCCATTAACAAGCTAATGTCAACATCAGTCTTTCCCAAGTAGCCAATGATTATAATTGCTGAGCTTTAGAACTAAATATTAAGCGTCATGGCTAAACAGCTTGGCTGAACAAGAATCATTTGCCATCACCTGAACAGGGTGAGCATGAAGAAAAGAGAACATTTGGTCAGTGTGTTATCATGGGCAGAGCTTAGAGAAATTAGGTCAAGCAGAATGGAAAGAAATTTTCAGAAACCTCTTCCAAACAGTGAAAAGTAGTCATCTGTCTGTGGAACGGTTTCTAATGGGAAGTAAGGGATGCCCATCGCTTAAATCATACACAACCAGACTGGATAATTCACTGGAAAATGTACTGCAGGAGAGAATCTTGCAGGAACTGGGCTGGGCTAGAATGTGAGAAGATGGACTGGATGATCTGGCAAGATTTTCCCATCTCTAATTTCTATGGGGGTTTTGTTGTGTTTTGGTGTTTTGTTTTTTTTTTTTAATTGGTTATAGTTTGCAGTGTTGAAATTCCTTCACACAAGTTACAGAATCTCTGAGCAAAGCAGAAGATGGGGCTGGAGAGAGGGAGGTGGGTGTGCTTCCTGGATGACACAAAAAAAAAAAAAAAA
>VWZZ01005580.1:149497-182198 GCA_013399095.1 Psophia crepitans
AAAAAAAAAAGAAAAAGAAGAAGCTCGCAGCCTTGGGGAGGCTGTGAAACTAGAAAGACTAGCTGGAGAGCACAGGAGGAAACACAGCTTAGAGGGACTGCTCCCACCAGGCTGATGCATGTGCAGGTGAGCTGTGCTGAGGACAAGGTGGGTGAGGTTTAGGGGTTAAGGTCAATGGTAAAGACTGGAATTGAGAGCGCCATGACCCTACTTAAGCATGCTGCTGCAATGGTCAGTCTTCAGCACCGGGCAAGAAGTGGAAAGGCTCAGCTCTAGCTCCTTGCATGACTCTCCACTGCCAGTTTCCACCAAAGGATTTTTGAGTTAGCAGAACTTTTAGTTAGGGGCTTCTCTCCCATCTTCCTTCCTTTTAAAGGAAGAGTTTTCTGTTTTGCTTTAGTTTGAAATCAGCTTTCAGAGGGTTGGATTAAAACAGAGATTGCAGAGCTGGTCTTTCACTCCTTCATTAATCCAGTGCTGGACACAACAAACATCCTTAATTACTCCCATCAGTCCTCAAGCCTCACATGAGGCTTTACCAGTGCAGCATAATCCTGACTTTCAAAATCCCTAGCATTTCAGTTCATGTCTGGATGCAGACACAGGTCAGCCACTCCCCTTTCATGAGACTCAAAGCAGGTCACTGGCCTTTACACAGGCAGGTCACTACAACCCTATACCATTCCTGGTAAGTCTGTCTATGTTGCAACCCTAAGGATGCCCTAGGGCTCTGCTAATGGGCACCTGAAGTCCAACCTGTATTGAGCAATCATCAGAAAAAATCCTAGGAAAGGCTGTCTGTCCTACTGTACCACAAGTTTTACTATTCCAGCCTCAATACACCTCCTGGTTTGGGCTAACACAGCAGTTCAGGAGAACACCTCCCTCTGAAATCGTCATGCTTCAGGTTTGGGACAAACCTGGTGATGTTTGAAGTGCAATATTGCTAAGATTCGAAACAAAACCATTCTGGAATGTACTGGTGTTCCTTTCCACCCACAGTCTGTTACAGACCTTAAATGTGTGTGTCAGCTTTGCTGGAGCAGATCTGCTGTTCCACTCTATAGATTAAAATGCATTTAATAATTATGACAATAAACTTTAAAATCAAAGCCATTGAACTTCCCCACAATCCTTCATAGCTATTTTTACAGATGGCTTCACATCTTCACTGAAGACCAGGAAACTGTTCTAAAAGCCCAAGTGTGGTCCTCAAGAGGCTTTGAGATCCTCTAGGATGGAAGAGCTACTGATGTCTTTTTGTTGTTGCTAAAGGAAAAATCTGTGGGTCACAGATCACATCCGGTAAAGTAGAAGGTGTCCCAGACAGCACCAATTACTGTCTTGGGGGTGTATCCTGGTGAGTGAAGGCAGGGATGTTAGAGGAGCCATATCTCCAGTCTGGCCTTCTTTACTGTATTTCCTAAGGGGAAGATGCCTGTACTATTCCTTCTCCACCTCCTCACTCCCAGTTTTTCACTGGGGCCCTGACTCAGACACCCGGCTCGCTAACGTATAACCAAAATGTACATCCAGGGAAACTGACTTGATGCCTGCAGGATCTCAGCCAGCTTTTTCCATCACTGATTGGAAAATAGCCATGGATAGGAATGCCTATGTCCACCCCCAAAAAGCTTCTCTCTCTTCTTCTGAGCCCCCACAGCCTCTCTCAGCTACTAGGTTATGTGTAGGCGCTGAGGCTTCCCACAGAAGAGAGCAGCAGGGAGTGCAGGGAGTGCCGTTTCCATCTCCTATCCTGGAGGCAGAGAGATTTAATCAAATGCTTTCCACAGAGCTTAGGGCTCCTAGCAGTGATGATGGAGCCCTACGATCATTAGGAAGTTCTCACAGAGGCTTTCCCTGCAGTGATCACACCCTTCAGGGATACAGGTGCATCTGCTGAACACTGCAGATACCTGCTCTGACCCCATGCACAGCATTCACCTTTGGTCTCTCTGCTGCCTATATTAAGGCCATGGTTTCTCTTACATCTCTGTCTTTTTAGGATGACATCCAAGTTGGACTGAAAGTCTTCAAATGACAAGGAACTAACCATCCCTATACTGTCCCACTGGCTAGCCAGCCTCACAGTTCAGAGTGCACACCCTATTTCTTGATGGCCTTCAACTGCCAGCCACTGAGGTGACTTCTGTATTAGTAAGCTAAGCAGTTCAGACCACGCACTCGAGCCCTGACATGCAATTTTCTGCGTTGTTGAGCTGTTAGCATGCTTCGTGGCAAGTTTTGTCTTGTGGCTGCTAGTACTTTATTAACAACAGCAGGGTTGAGTCTGACACCACAGGTCAGGGCATTGTTCCCAACAGGTTATTTGGACAAGGCGACTTTCTTTGGGGGAGAAGAAATTTTTATTCAGAGGGATGCTCTGCCACTTGCCCTCAGGTTCAGAGAACTGGCCCTAGATCGCTTTATTTACTAGTGTAGGTGTAACCTAGATTTCAACGAGACCTTTTCTGCTAGCGTTGTTTACTATTAGAAATCTCTCTCCCAGGTGAAGTATTTATAGACTGTGATTAAGTCAATTCTTAACTTTCTCTTATATAAACTACATTTTGAGTCCTTTCCAGTTTTCAGCATCCTTTGAGAAATACAAACAGGAAAACAGAAGACAGCAGTCCAGTACGATCTCACCAGCCATGCCTGTCCTCCAAGTTCTTTCCAGCTTCCCTTCCCCTTAGGAGCACAGCACAAGGCACAAGTCCTCCTGTCCTCACCTGTGTACATCATTTCCAGGGTCAGAAACCCTGCAGATGTGGGCCAACTGGACACTAATTTGGTCCCTGACACGAGCTCTTAGGGGACCAAGCGTTTAAAGGGTGCCAAGTTACAGTTCTGCTGCTCGGCTTGGACATAGACGTTAGTGGGACTGAAAAAATTAAAATGTCCCTCTTGCTATTCCCCTCATACATTTAGGAGTGATGTCGTTCCTAAACTGCTTTAGTTTTTAATGTAAAGATTATTCACTGTGATGCCTATATCCTCTACAGTGATCCTGTGTTTCAGGATACTGTCTCCAATCTCCATGGCACATCCCACATACACACTTTGCTACAAGAAGGTAGCCATGGCATTTCGTTGTTGAAATGCACTCAAGAGATCCATCTCTGCCTGTGCAATCTGAGCTGACCTTGCTGTTGTTGCCCTCCCCACTATTATTTGTGTGACATACAAATACACCAGCAATTAATTTTTTCTGATAAATCAGTTCAGTATCACCAGGCTAAAAATTTACCTCTGTAGGAACACCACTAGAAGTACTTGTTGATAATAGGATTTCCCCCTGGTGGCTGTTTTCTGAAGTCTAACCATTGATAAGCTTTCAAACCATGCAACAGAGGTGGTGTTGATTACCTTTGCCTCTAACCCTGCCATCCACAAGACGGTGTCTGTATCACAGCCCATGGACTCCTAGATGCTACAGTCTTGATCTTTACATCATAATGCAAAAATAACTGTACTACACATGAAAGGATGGAGTTTGTACGTAAGACATTGCTCTTGAACACAGCTCCAAGCCCAGCTGTACAAGTCTACAGAACTGCCATTCAGCTACTCTACTGCTCATCTCTATGAGCACAGCAAGGCTCGGTCATTCCTGTTCACAGGGATGTTGGTAACACCAAACCAGGGAGCCATGGCAAGGCACTCAGTGATAGAAGTTAGGTTAGCACGTAGACAGTGTCAACCTCCCACTACGCCCACATTCATGACTTGGGGATCCACTGATGCAAACACTGCACAGTTGCAAAACAAATATTACAGGGTTTCAGCCTCACCAGCCCTCTGGTGTGACACAGCTGTCACTGTGCCTCAGAACAATTGTCACCACCTTGCTAGGCAACCATCACAACATGGTAATGGCCTGTCAATATACAGCAGGAAGGTCATAAGGCCAAATCTTCAGCAGCATGCACCAAAACTTCTTTTGTAAAGCTCCCCTTGGTAGGCTAGCTGAGGAAACAAGAGATTTTCTCCAGCAAGTGGTATTTACGTGGGTAATTAAAAAAGAAAAAAGGGAAAATAAAAGCTTCAGCCTGCTTTGCAAGAACAATTGTAGTTTGCAACTATGAAGGTGAATTTCCCAGCCATCAGAATGAGTTTTTCTCCATACCTGTCCTGTTTTTCTCCTCCCCCAGACAAATCATAGAATCATAGAATGTTTTGGGTTGGAAATGACCTCAAAGATCGTCTAGTTCCAAACACCCTCCACTAGACCAGATTGCCCAAAGCCCCATCCAACCTGGCCTTGAACACTGCCAGGGATGGGGCATCCATAACCTCTCTGGGCGATCTGTTCCAGTGCCTCACCACCCTCACAGTAAAGAATTTCTTCCTAACATCTAATCTAACTCTACCTTCTTTTTCTTTAAAGCCATTACCCCTTGTCCTGTCACTGCACTCCCTGATAAACAGCCCCTCTCCATCTTTTCTGTAGGCCCCTTTAGGTATTGGAAGGCCATGATTAGGTCTCCGCAGAGCCTTCTCTTCTCCAGGCTGAACAACCCCAGCTCCGTCAGCCTGTCCTCATAGGAGAGGTGCTCCAGCCCTCTGATCAGTTTTGTGGCCCTCCTCTGGATGTGCTCCAGCATCTCAAAGACTGCAAATACGACACACTCTGAGTTAGGGACAAAGTTTTAGGGGTTAAATCCAACCCTCTTGGAAAACACCATACCTGCCACACTGGGAGCTTACTGTCAGGACAAAGACTTCCCCTTGAAAAATGACAGGTAGCTTCTACTGGGGCACTGCTTCTAAGAGGGACAAGACTTTGCCTTCAGTAGAGAGCTAGGTGGCATTAAGTGCTGAGCACTAGATAGAACTAAGAAACCAAGAGACTTATTGTGCTAACCCTTATCTCCAGAAACACCTTTGACATGCAGAATGTTTGTTCACTGTGATTACCTGGGTGGAGAGGTTATTGTTGCTTGAATTATTTACTTTTAAAACCACAGTTATGTACCTCCACCCTTCTCACACTGCCCTGTGCACCCCAGCACTAAAACGCCTTAGCATAACTGGGGAACAGTGCAGAGGACTGTAAAGAGGGCTAGGACAATGGCTCCCAGGGGATACATCTGGCAAGAGACAGAGATGTCCACTGGGAGCAGTCATCAGCACAAAAGAGCAAAAAAGTGCCACCTGCCTCAGCCGTGAGGGCTACTGGGCATCAGAGTCCCAGGAGAGCAGAGGGCGTAAGTGAAGTAAGACCTAGCCTGGTACAAAGGCATTTATTCATTCTCCTTTCCCTGCCTCTGCCCGATCAGAGACCAGGGTGAGTTTCGATTAATCAAATAACTATGGCTTTACAGGCCTCATGCACTGTATGGCTGTGCTGCCTCCAATCCCTGTTGGTGAGAAGATGATCTGGCTCTCTCGTTCTAATGCTCTGTGCATCTCAGAGACTCTTTGGCTTAACAGCTGCCTGAGGGGAACAAGCGGCAGAGTTGCATGGAAAGGCATGGTTTTGGATATCCTGGTGACTCTGCCACCACCACTGCACTGACAAGAAACATGTTCAAGTGTAGAAGAGAGATGGAAAATCAGCACTGTATTACTGGTTAGAAGGAGCCTGTGTTCCCTGAGGTCACTAGCAACACTTGCATTGGTTTTTTATGATGTGGGGTCACACCCATAGTCTTCTTCCCAGCCAAAGCAAGTTCATTTCCTGGCCTGCGGTGTGTTCTCCTGTGTCCAGTCCAGTTTTGGAGACCAGACCTGATAGGCTAGGCTTCCATTACTGATTTTTCCCTTGGGAAGCTATTCCACCACCACCACAAGTTAGTTGCTAGCAAAGATTTCCTGATATTCAACTGAAAATTTCCTTTCACTCAAACTCTTTCCATTACTCCAGCTATTTTCTTTTGGATCTTCTCCCTTAAGCACCATATTCCATTTGTCTCCATCCTTCCAAGGCGGTTTCATCACTGTGTAGGCAAGCCTAGGTTTTCAGAAGAACTGTCTGTCCCAGTCCTGCCCTGCCCTGGTTCACCCCCCTGTCAAAAGGAAGCACACCACTTGCAATGCTGGGAGCAAGAGCCAGCTTTTCAGAAGTGCTAAGAAACCACAATTCCAAAGCAGTCTGTGGGAGCAGCAGCTGTGACCATCTCCAGTTGCCAACAGCAGGCAAAGGCCTACAATCCTGGTGTGACAGGACTGGTTGCCTCCAGAGGCAGGTCTCACTGCTCCTTACGACTTCCGTGTGGTCACCAGCAACAGAATAACCAAGGTGGGAAGGTCAGGATCACGTCCACAAATATTCCCCAAAGTATCCAAACTGAAGAGCACATGAAAAGAAAATGACTTGCTTCCAGGCCAATCCTTGCACTCTGAAACAGGGACCCAGATCTCTTTGATGGCCACACCAGTGATCACAATTGCATTTCAGCATCACATTTACCTCTAAGGATGGCGGTGGCTCATTATATAAGGGACCAGCATCTAGCACGTTGGGGCCCTAGCTCTCAGCATTGCCATACAATAATAACAACAGTAATGTGATAGTTTTGTTTGTTTCCTCAAACTGTTAGAATAAGGTGTCAGTAAGAGTATTGAGCACTGAGCTTGTCTTTCACACTAGTGAAAGTTTAATCCCAGGACTACAAAGGGTATATGAAGCCTTTGGGACACTTTAGCTCTAGGCACAAGCAGCCATATCCCCCAAAATACATGTCTATTCCAGATGTTCTAGTGATTGTATCACACAAAGAACAATTCTAGCTTCATAAAAGAAAAAAAGTCATTTACTCCCCAGAGTTATAAACCCCTTGTTCCCTCAGCATTCTTCTCAGGGAAATAGTCACAAGTGAGTCAAACTGAGGTAGCATGTAGGCTGACTATGGTCCAGATATGTGCAGACCATTATATTACATTACATTATATGGAGCAGCCTAGAAAGCTAAATTGAGTCAGAAAAGTCCCTGTAAAATGTGTCATGGTTTAGGTTCTGCTTGTTCAGCAGTTTATTACTCTCAGCTGAGACGTAAGAGCTGAACAGCGCCCGTTGTAGTATGAAGTGTAACAGGACAGCATAAATCATATCTTGCAATAGTTAACCTTTAAAAAGGTGAATGGATGCCTTTCATCTCTCAGGGGCTAAGAATTAGAAAATTCATACAGCTCTCTTATCCACCTTGAGTGCATGCACATACACATACATCTATTCTCAGAATAAAACTCACGTTAAGAGTAAAAATTCACCAACCAACCACGAACAGTTCCCAAATTATACTAACACAGAAGAATATATCCTCTCTAATCTGCTCAGATTTTCAATACAAGAAGGAACATTGAGGTGGGTGTTTCCAGGCAAGCAGACATAGAATATGAGTGCAATAGTACCTTGGTGTGATGCCAGAAGCTAAGGTAGTTGGACCCATTTGGGTCCCAGAGACCCAACACAGTGTGAATCATGTGAGGCTGTTTCACAGCCAGACCAGTGAGCTCCCCCAGGAACGGGACATGTTATGGGGTGCAGGGAGCCGCTGGCCCTTATCAGAACATAAAAGCAGCCAGAATCCCATTGGGAAATAAACAGGACACCCCCCTCACTTTTTTCTTTTTTTTTTTAAGGGAAAAGACACACCTATTTCCTCTGTGCCAGGTCTTAAATACCAGACCAGAAGCTCAACGATCTTTGTCCGATTAGTCATGACAGGGGCATTTACGACAATGATGAGTGTGGTTGCTAGCATTGTAAAGCACTCTGAAATGCAGTCATAGCTGAAAGCATATACAGGCTAAGAAATGCAGAGATAACAAGTGTGTGTCTGTTCCAAGGTGTTTAAAATGGAATTACAAATTATCCACCTTCCTGGCAAGCAGGGGTCAGATTACAGCAGTTTAAGTGGGCAGGGAGGATGCAAGAAACCTAAAGTTTTATGCTTCAGTGGTGGAAAAGTCACTAGGAGCCTGGGTGAAGTGCTCTACAGACAAAATGCAGCATACAGGTCACTGGCTGGACTGTTCGGACAAATCAGTTGTGGATGTTGGAACCTACACAGTGCTTGAGACAGCTTCATTTAACTGTTGCTGGGTATGTTTAACACCTCAGAAAAATAAAGTCCCTTTTTGAATTGCTTTCAAAGTATTTGGAGACGTCAAACCTAGGAAGCCCTAATCCCAAATAACAATTGCCTTGTGGGGAAGAAAGTTTGTAATCTTCAAGTCTGGCACTTGCAAAAGGATGTAGGGGTCACAGGCTTCTTCATGGACACCCCTCACAAAGCCCCTTCCTGCCATGCCTGCACAGAGTATTTAGATAGAAGGTTACATGGGTTGGATTTCAAAGCAAGGAATGTCAGAAGAGATCTTCCAGCTGTGAATGGCCTCCAGATGTGGGCTTTTTTTCTCCAGGCCTGGGGGAGGGGATGAGAACGCCTTGCGTTTGTCTCATTAAATTAAATGGAAAAACATTGTCTACCGAGGAGGGTGGGCAGACAGAGGAGGTGGAGTCGGAAACTGGACAGAACAGGAAAAAAAAAGGCAGAAGAACAGCTGAAATTGTTCAGGACACGTACCATCGTAAAAGCTGTAGTCTCTGAGTAGAGATTGGTCATTAAATGATATGGCAGACATCTGCAATCAAGGCATTTGAAATGCAAAGGGCCAAATAAACCAAAATGCAGTTTTGTTTGCAGAAAGTGTATTTTGCCTCTCCCAGAGCAAAGACAGGATCTTACACTGTGAAACACCCCCAGAGAGGCTGTGGCCAGGACCGCTTGCTGGTTGAAACTGTGTTCAGCCACAATCAACATGTTTCTCTTACCAGCATCCCACAGTCCTGGACTTGTAGCTAGTTATCTTTTCCTTTGCAAAGACCGTCTGTGGACAGTTTATACCTTCTTCCAGCTTATTTATGCAAAATTATTCTCCTCAATTGAAATTCGGCCCCGAGCAATGAATCTGTGCAAGCTGGAAAGACCAGAATCCCTAGGGACAAATTTTACTCTCAGTTATTTCTGCAAATGTTCTACTCACGGTTGCAAATACGCAGAATCCAATTTCATTGCTGATATGGAACTTGGCATTTCCTGCTTGGACAGGTGTAACTGTTAGGATCAGACAGCCAGAGCATGTTTACTGCTCATCCAGCAAGGCAAGACTATGTCTCTCCTCTGTCTCCTAAATGTCATCTACTGTCCTGACAAAGCTAACAGGGAAAACAATGCTTTTCTCATTTTAAAAATATGACCCCAATTTTTGCTTACTTTCACTCAAAAGTCCCTATTTCTGGATTATGGCACGGCCTAGCACGCCAGTGCAAAGAACATTAGGAATGTCCATATCTCCATCTGGAAGCTTGAGGTCTTCTCCAGCTCATTGGTTCACTTTCCACTTCTGTAATATCTCACCAGCTGTCAGATAATAATTTGGGAAATGACTGTAGCAAAAAAAAAAAAAAGAGTTTTACTAAAAATGTAAGATAACCTGTACTAGCCCAGACTAAAGAACCAGTATTTCTTCTCTAGCAGTCACCAGGTATTAAGGAAAGAAGTATAATCATAGAATCATAGAATCACTAAGGTTGGAAAGGACCTCTGAGATCATCAAGTCCAACCGTCAACCTAACACCACCATGCCTGCTAGACCATGTCCTGGCGTGCCACGTCTATGCGTTTTTTGAACGTCTCCAGGGACGGCGATTCAACCACCTCTCTGGGCAGTCCATTCCAATGCCTCACTACTCCAAGGAAACATAAACTAAAATGCCAGTACACATGCTCACCTTCCAACAGCCTGCTGCTTAGGACACTTCTCATGCAAAAGTAGCATCTGTGCTGCTGCATTCAACAGTCACCAAAGGAAATACGCGGCATAGATGTTCCCAATCCATTCACGCATTATCTTCCACCAACAGTCTGTGGCAATGAGTTCCATTATTCCTTGATGCCTACGTGGAAAAGTCCATAGTTTGTTTTGAACCTGTTGCCTAACCATTTTATCAGGTGCCATTAGTATTTGTGATATGGAATTGCATGAATGTTAGTTCTCTGTTGACATTCTCCATACCATTTGTGATTCCCTTTCAGGCATCTCTTTTCCAAGATTAGCAATCTGTGCTTGCCCAGAAACTATCTCCTACTTCTGATCATTGTTGATGTCCTCTCTATTCGTACTAGTGTTTCTCTGTGGTCTTCAAAGGAGTGACCAGAAGCACTCACAACTTTCAAGCTTGCAGCAGACCATGAAGTACACAGAGGCATAATGACGTTCTTTGTTTCTTCTGTACTCATTCCTAACATTTCTGTTTGGCATTTTGACCTCTACAGAGCCTTGAGAGTGTGTTTTCAGCAGGCTGTCTGCAATGAATCCAAGATCTCATTCTCTACTGGCAGCGGCTGACTTAGAGCCGTTCAGTGGATCTGTACAGCCAGGCTGTTTTCTTCCTCGTGGAATTCCCTTGCATTTGCTGCCACTGAATTTCAACTGCTGGGGAGTGTCCAGACACTCAGTGCCAAGAGATTTTCTGCAACCGTTTGCAGTCAGCTTTATATTGCCTCTCTGGAATAATTGTGGGCCACAAGTAAACTGTTAACTTACATGCATTTTCCTCTCCAGATCACGACAAGTGTGTTGAATGGCACTAGTGTTAGCACAGAGCCCTGTGAGGTCCTTCTGATGAGCTCTTTGTCGAGACTGACCATTTGAAGTGCTCAGGTTGACGCTTGTGATCCCATTTAGCAGAGCTCTCCACAGTCAGAGCTCACCTTTGAGAGTGGTCCAGCACACAGGACTGCCTGGCACCAGCCTTTTATAGATGCAGTGTGCTCAGGCAGCAGGTATGTGAGGACACTCTCTGTGATAACTAGACCTAACTGCTTTAATGGCCTTAAATCTAGCAGTTCCAGGGACAGAAGAAACTGGACATAGATTCTTGCTAGTTTCTGTATTACTGAGTTCCAGGGGATGTGAGGGCTGCCGTAGGAAAACCAGAGTTACTGCACGGGAAAGGTTGGAGCTCTTCACATCCGTGGAGGACAGGGCGCAGACCTGCACCATCCCACTGCAACTCCTCCCCTCCCTTGACTTGGATCACTCCTGATACGTCCCTTCCCTTTCTCTGTGGGGCTGGTGATGGCAGGCAAGGGTGCCTTGGGCAAGTTTTCACCAGCTGTGAACAAGCCTGAGCACAGAAGGATCCTCCTTGAGCCATCCATCAAGAGTAGGATGGATCAGAAAACAGATCAGTGGGCCAAGTGTGAGCACAGCACACCCTCCACTCTCCTCTGCCAAACCACAGGCAATCTGAGCCAGGATGTCACCCTGGTATCTTCTGATACACCCCAGCCCTTCAACAATCAGCCCCTCAGACTGCCCCAAATGGGATTCTGGTCTGCAAAATATGTCCTCTGTGCCTGACTTTGCAGCTGTAAATAACCTCATGGTCATGTGGCCCATGGTTTCAGGTGCCACACTGTCTCCAAGGTAAGAGGGGCCACCTTGGGGGAAAGCAAATAGGAAAGCATCCCAGGCATGAAAATGCTTCTTTGGTTCTTGAGACAGGAATTTCTCTCACACCCATCCCCTCCCCTCTATTCCTCCCCACTCCTTGATGTAGCTGAAATCCAGCAGCAGTAACAGCAGGCAAGTTTAGTGCACCACCTGGGTATCGATTACACTTGCAGGTGGAAACCAAGCAAACAAAATCAAGATGTCATCTTTGCCTGAGGATTCTCCTTGACTCCTAGTTTGGGCCTGGTGCCAGTCCTCACCCTGTTGCATTTCAGCATCCCAGATCTTCCCATGACAGTCTGGCAGGTGTTTATTCAGGCAGAGACATTTCACTTCATGTGTCTTCAGCATTCATGGAAGGCAGAGAAATTCCAGAGCTGCTTTCCTGAGAAGTATTGAGCAATCCAACACCACTGACAGCTGGGACAGGCAGAAAACAACAGCTTTTTTGTGTCTGGGTCAAACCCTCTCATTACTTCTTTCTGCCTGCTGACATTTCCCTAGACGGCAAAAGGGTTTTTAAATTACAGTGACGTGCTGGCCTTTCTTGTATTAAGAACTCAGCTTTACAAATAGCACATGGTACCCAAGAAGGCACTGGCTGAGCAGCAGCCTGCCTTCAGAGACTGCGCTCCTGGGAGGAGAAACCCCCACAGATCTCCTGTGACTCAGTGCCTCTCAGCTCGGTGACTTTCTCCAGGCATTTTGGGAAGGACACAGTGCACACCCAGTGACCCATGCTGTTGAGCAGCATCAGCTGCTGCTGGGAGAGACTCAGCTTCTAGCCAGCATGGAGAGTGGAACAACCAGCACTTGCCACTAGTGTGAGTATTGGGTGGGATCGGTTTCCAGCAAAGAGAAAGGCTGGGAATTCATGTCTCCAATGCACCCACATATCCTTCTCTCCCGAAAGAGGACAGCAGAGACAGCAGTAAAACCCCTCTGAGAGGTGGAGATACATGTCAGCTACTTTGCAGCTTCCATTTTTCATTGCTGTTTCCACCTTGGTTTCACTCTGCAATCATGTATTTTGGTAGCTGTGACATGCAGAGGTCTCTGTTAACTTTCAGAGCTCCATCATGCCCACTCTTTGGCCCATGGCACAGATGTCACCTCTACATCGAGCCATGAAGATGACAGCACTGGACTGGAACAAGCGGATGGGAGGCAGCACAAGAAAGCTCCTTAAACAGCAGTGCAGCCCAGAAGTGTTCATTGCCTGATCAGAGCCGGTCTGCCCAGCTGTACCACTGCTTCTGAGTCGCACAGAGCCCATCCTTGCCATGAAACTTGGCGAGTTCAGAGGAGATCAGTACCTCCTTTCTCCTCCACCCTGGCCATTTTTCTCACAGAGAAAAGGACTCTGCAGCCAGATGGTGATGCCTGGTGGGAATCGCTGCTCTGCAAGTGGTCCATGAGGCAGAAGGGACTCTTTCCCCATCTTCTGTAGAAAATGTGACCAGCTTAAGGAGTACAACCAACGATAAGAGATGTAATTCAAGTACAACACAGGAGTTCCTAACACGTGGCTTGCTGTCTCTGTAGCCATAATAATAGAAATGGGATGTTGGAGTAGCCTATCACCCTGCCTGCACTTTGCTTACCTCAACACACAGATCAGGACTGTGAAGAGGGTCAGACCCTGCACTCAGAAGGATTTTGCTGTGTTCTTCTGGAGGTGATGAAGATGATGACACCATCACCTTGCTCCTCTGTGTTTCACCTTGACCCAATAAACTCATCATTCATACTGAACCTGGCCACCACAAAACTATTGTTGCAGATTATTCAGCCTGTGCCTCATTTTGCTCAGTTTCACCCTCTAGTCCAATTTGCCCGAGTATTATAGATTAAACCCACTGTCTCGCATATCGCAGGAGATGTGACATTTGTTCTCAGCAAGACAGTACCTACATCTTTGGGGTTACCCTTAAGCTTCAGTCCAAGGTTCAAAAATCCCCTCAAATAACCATATCCTCCTAAGCATTTCTTCAGTTCACCTCCAAGAGTCCTTATTCTTCACCTGGGAGAATTCTTTACCACTCTATCATGTCCTTTGCTTCAATTAATTTATTCTCATTTTTTGTCCAGTTGATCTCACAGGGATGGCGATGCTCAGACACACCTACTGAATCCAAGCAATCATTTTCTGCCATTGAGACATTTGGCTGATCTTCGTCCCACACTTGCAAAGCATCACCCTTTATAAGCATACTTGAAGTAAAAAAACCCAAGCCTTTAATTCTTTGTGCTATCTAATCATCTTCAGAGCCAGGCAGTGTGGTGAATGCTCTCTTTCTCCTCCCCCTCGTCTAGCTCATGTCTTCCCCCACACTCCCAGCATGGAGCTGCACCAAGGGACATGATGCCTCTGACTTTGACTAGTATGAAGATACCACAGACCAGCCAGGCAATTCCTCAGTCCCACAGCGCTGTTGGAACTACACTAGAGCAATCCCTTGCCATAGGATTTGAGGCAAATCCTCTCAGAAATGAGAACCTTTAGCTTTCACTGTCATTACCACTGATAGGGCCTCTTCGGGGGGTGAAATATGGCTCTGAGCTTTGTGGATGTGAGAAGGACATCAGCATTTGAGGAGCTCTAAATGACATTAGCCGCCTTCTCCCCCACTAAGTGCTATATCACGTTGCAAGCTCTTCTCCAGTTCTCTGTCTGCTGTCCCTGTTAAGTTGCTTCCAGCTTTATTTCTCTTGCAAGTTCCAAAGGCTCCCGCCCTCTGAATAGCTAACTTTGGGTTTATTTTCCCCCAGATAATAGGTTTGCATTTTTCCAGTTTGAATCTTGTGTTATTATTTCCTGTCCATATCCTGCCTCAAACACAAGGGAGCCACGAAAGTGGTGACTGTACATTACAAAGGGGGAAGGAATGGAGTCATGAAAATTTTTGTGTTTGTGCATGCATAAGGCTCAGAAAGGGAGCACGTCTGTGTGAGGGGAAGCAAAGCATAATTTATATTCTCTCTCAAAAGACCAACGGACAGCTGGCAAGAAGCAGGGGAGCAGGTAGCAAGGAGGAGGAAAGAGCTTAGTTCAATGCTCAGTCTCTGTGCTGAGGTGGGAGGTTTTTCCCCCTCACAAATTCTCTATTTACCACCAGTTCCTTGACATGGTGGCACTGCTTCAATCCCTGATTCAAAATCAGAAAGATTGCCGTGAAGTCAATGCGACTTGTTCCAGTTCTGTGCTGCTGCAAATAAACTGGCCCATAGTGTGACACGTGTAGATGTTTCCTCTTTCAGAAGAGAACCATGCCTCTGCGGTCACAGGAATCGTTTTCCTCTTTGTCACGGAATGAAAATGCAAACCTAGAGATCGTCCTCTCCCTTCTGCCATGCAACAGGAACAGGAGAGAGAGGACTTCCCAGCCTCCTTCCAGCCCTCTCTGCTTTGCTCAGGAACTTGGAGCTTGGAAGTGCTTTCCTTATTGGCTGCATCACACATGGTGTTCAGCCCTCTCTGCCCTGCCCTGATCCTGTCAGTGTCAGCCTGTCTTTCCATCTCAGCTACACCTCCCTTTTTTCCTTCTCCTTCTTCCTCACTATGCACGGAGCTTGGTGCCTTTTGCCTCCCACGAGCCCTTCTCCTCACTGGGAGACCAGCGCAGGTACCACTGCTCTCCCTTGCAAGCCTTTCCTGGGCTTTTATTTCAGGTTAGTTAAGTGATCTGCCTGCTTGGTTTGCTCATATGCCAGGTCCCTTGCAGTCCCTGCACATTTATCTTCCTAGTCTTGCACTCTCCCTTCCCGCATACATGTAGAATGTGTGATGCTACAACGTTACTTACTTAAATGCATCCTGAGATTAAAAAAAGCAAGATACTGCAGAGAGTGAGGAGCAAGTACAGTTAGCCATCATGCACCCTCCAAACCTTATCTCTGGCTGCAGAGACATCAACATCTATTCTAAGAAGAAAGTCCAGAAAACCTTGAGTAGAGCTAACACATGCAAACAGCCCATGGGAGCAGCAGGTAAATAGAAAAATGTTCCATTATCAAACCTCAACCACAGGGCAAATGGCACCTGCCCTTGCCTTGGCCTCTTAGCCAAGGTCCGTTTCTACAGCCAATGGCACAGTTGCAGTCCAGGACGCAGGACAGTCATGTAGCTAATTCCCTCTATCAGCACGGAATTAAAAGAGAACAATAAGGCACTGTCAACTCATGTCATTTCTTGGTGCTTGCAGGATTTTTTTTCCTCCACGAACATGGTAAAACCTGTCAGTGAAGCCATCAGTAGTGTGCACTGCACAACACAGCAACCACAGAAGGCAGAGGTAGAGATGAGCCAGGAGCAGGAGAAAGGATTAAAGAAAACCTCCATGGTTGCCAGAATGGATGAGAGAGGCCTTCATATGCAGATGGAGAATACCACCAGCCACTACCTCTTTGTTGTGGAATGGGAAAGGTTCTTGAGGAAAGTGACAGCTCAGACACATCTGCCAGGGCAGAGGTACCATTTGCACATTATGAGCAAATGTCTTCAGCTGGGCTGTTTCCAATGGAAAAAAGGAAGCGATTGAGGTAGAGGTCGACATAAGGGAAAATGAGATGGGGAGTGCAGTTTCCCCACTCTCATAAAAACAGGGGAAGACCACCTCGTTTCAGATGGCTCTCATTTCACCACACCTTCTTTTGCCCCAGAGCGTGGAAGAAAGTTATGCTTTCCCAGGTTCAGGTCTCTATTTCCAGCACCAGCCAGCTCATGCTGCCTCCTCCAGGTGTTCAGAACCTCAGCCTGAGGATCACATTCAGCCCACCCAACAGCACCTGGGAAGGCAAGGCACTCCTGGGCTAACTGATCCCCTGGGAACTAAACCCCTCAGCCAGTTACGAGTGGATTGCCGTTTACCCAGTCTGGCAGAATCTTCAAATCTGCTGCAGAGACCACGATGTGAATGTCAGTACTCTAAGACAGAGTGAGATGCCAGTCCACCCGCTGCACAGAGGAATCATAATCCACCCTCATCTCCCTTTCCAACACAAAAATCAAGTATATGGTCCTTTTCGCGTGGTCGGACTACATCTAATCATTAAGCAAATTATGGTAGGAATGGTCTCCTTATCTCATGCCCATACTAATTTCTTATTCCTTTTAAGAAACAGGAAAAGTTTTGGGGCTTCCCAGATGTGGTAAGTAGTATGCAGGGAATGTATTCTGGCATAGACTCTACTCATAGTGCTCAGGTCCTGGAGGGAAGTATTGCAGTTCTTGCCTGTTAAAGCTTTGTGACAAACCAGTCCTACACAAATACTATAAACCCTGGGCATTTTCATCTCTGTACCTATCACTCACTTTCAAAAGAATAGTCAGTCTGACAGTCCTTAGTGATTTTGGAAAAATTGGATGTAGATGTTTCTGTAGGTTTTGTTCTTCGTACAGTTTACCAAAGTACTTGGGCCAGAGATAATCCCTGCCACCAAAAAAACAAAACGAGACTGTGCACAGGAAGAGTTACAGCTCTTCAGTGTTGGCTGCAATACGCCCTTTTCTTGTACCACTGAGCTTGTAAAGCCAGCTTCCCTAAGTACTGGAAGTCTAGCAGTCCTTGGGTGGACAGGAACATGACAAGACACATTAGAGAAATGACCAAAACCATAAAGGTGTGACTTCCAATACCTACTTCCTCAGAACTGAGTGCAGCTGTAAATAAGGGAACCATCGCCCTTTCCTCGCCAGTGGATGAATGCTCCCATTTGAAGCCCTGCAGGGTCATGCGTGACAAACGCAGTTTATTATATGTCTCTGCGATGTATCATATGTCTCTGCAAATTACTGTATCACATGGATAACCCCAGGATACACACACAAACACATCAGTTACACCACTACAAAGCAGTATGAAACTTGTTGGTTTCTATTTTTTTTAAACCCACACATTAGCTCAGGTTCAACCCCGCCTTCTCCATGTCATGACAAGTGGAGAAGTAGTGAACGTCATGGACCATATCACTTCCACTTGTCTTGCAACCATCCAGGGGGATGTTGCAAGAGAGTAAATAGCATATATAAAAGAGAGGAAAGGATTTAAGTATCTTTAGGTGGAAAGACATGCTGTTTAGATGGGGGGGGGACTTAATATGCAATGTGTGTTTGCAGATAGTTATCTATGTTGAATTCCTGCTGAATTTGTAGTTGACACATCAGAGAGCCTGGGAACTCAGCTGCAGACCTCTCCCAAGCATAGATTCTGGCATCTGAAGAAAGTGCATCTGAGAAAGTGGCCTATTTGTCCTGGCACCCCCCTTTCTAGAAAGGATCTGTTCTGGATGCTTTCAGCCGAGCCTGACCATGCCTCCTTCACCCCTAACTCCACACCCCATCTCCCGCTCCTTATCACCCATTCCTCCTTTGATCCGGGCTTGTGAAATCTTAATGTTTGTCTTATCTAATGTCACTGTGAATGCTCATCTTGTTACACCAAGGCTACTGCTCACACACAGTAGTGATGTCTGCAAATGTGTGGGACATGGCAAAACAAGCAGACGTACAGCAGCTGCAAGCTGCTTGTTTAGGAAGAGCTTTAGCAAAGGCATGGCACGCATGGGAAAGCATCACCCTCTTGTTGCCCATGGAAATGCCAGATTCCCACAGCTTAAATTCTCATGGCTTTGACCCGACCAACTCCTACTAGTTGGCTGTAGGCATTCAGAAAAGCCTGTGAAATAAGTGATGCTTAGGTCAAGGGACACCATGAATTATGGTGTGGGGATCTTAGGCAATTCAACCTTGGTGTGTCAAACTGGCAGCATGCTTTAGACTTTTGACCTCATGATGACACTTTTCACGTCATGACTTTTCTGTTGCAACCTGCCTTGTGAAACCACACACCCTAGAGGAAGAAGTTGCTGGAGGCACACAGAAAGACCAGCCTCTCCTCTTGGTGAGTGGATAGAGCTGATTCTCCATCACGCACACATAAAGGCTTATTGAGCTAATGCTTCACTCACAGATAAACAGGTACAGAAAACATGACAAATCTTACCAACTTGAAATGTTTTCCTACTGGTAGGAAGTTCTCTCACTTCTATCCTGTCTTACTATCCAAATGCAAGGTGGAAATACCCCAAAGAGCTACCAATCTTCTCAGTGGAAGCTGAGCTCTCCCCTGACTTCATCATACCCTGACATTGGAGGTGGTGGTGGGGGGCTACCCTCACTTGCTTAAACCACAATCTTGCCCACATGTAGCATTGCTCCCAAAAAGGGGCAGCTACCCGGACCTTTGTTCGCTTGATGAGCGCTGTTAACCCCCTCTCATACCTGGCTTGACAGGTATAGCAGCAGGGATGAAGCAAATTGCTGGCAGGGTACCAGTGCTCTTCCAGGGCCACAGTCACAGC
Organism: Psophia crepitans; assembly: GCA_013399095.1. Taxonomy (NCBI): domain Eukaryota; kingdom Metazoa; phylum Chordata; class Aves; order Gruiformes; family Psophiidae; genus Psophia; species Psophia crepitans. The sequence goes on from VWZZ01005580.1 coordinate 168,329, forward strand.
CTATGTGGCCTGTCCGGTTACTTTTCTTTACTCTGCTGGATAGGGACCAACATTTCCAGATGGAGAGCTAGGAACCAACACTCCTGTGGGCAAGCCGATGCTGCAGAACCCCACTGCCTCCCTGCAAAGCATCTGATGATGGCCATTGCCTGACATGGCCTCCCAGGTTAGATTTGGGAGCAATTTGTACAAAATGAGTTTGGTCTCTCTGGACAAATAATGCTTTTCCAGTCACGGGTCACTTCATACCCAAATTCTCAGGGGTCTCGACTGTAGCTGAATGTGTTTTAGACGCAGGTGTTTTGGCTGCTGAGTCTCAGAGAAGCAGCTCTGCGAGTGTGCAGGCAGCTGCCCTCTGGCAGGGGGGCAGTCACCTGTGAACAGGTCTGGGGCAGAGGGTGCTCCACCACGGCTGAACTCTGTTCCACAGAGTCTGCGCTGGAACCGTGCGTTCCAGTATTTTGTGCAGAGCTGGGCATCCCTCACTCCAATAAATCCTGCTGGGGGAACAGCGAAGGGCGAATGGACAGTGCAGCTCAATACAAATACAGCTCCTTCTGCAGGGTAAGCAAATATATTTTCCTTTCCCTGGATATCATATTCATGTATATTCATGTATATCACCAAGAACCATGTTCTAAACACAGTTAGGCTTATTCTACCCTTGAGAAACAAAAAAATCTCTATTTTCCATCAGTGGCAAAACTTCCATGGGATTGTCTGGGCATGATGTCTTTGTCCACCATATATGTCATCTACTATTTTAACCATAGATCTGTTTTTAAGCAGGTTGCTATAGCCTAAAATTAGACCAGACACGTATCAGTAATACCAGAGACAAAGAATAATCTGAAAAATAGCAGAGTCTTTTAACTTCTGTAGGCTTCAAAGAGCTTTGTCTTTCAAATAAAGTCAATCCAGTGTCCTCATTAAAGTGGTAAAGGCCTTTGCCAGGTATTTTATCAGTATCTATTTATCTCTTTCTGGGCCTCTGCAAAGGCAGGCTTGATTCCTTGCACTTGCAGATCACTAGTTACCACAATATGGATCACATTCTAACCCAGATGCTTTCTGACAAACCTCCTTCCCCTTCACTCACATCTCAAGCACAGATCTACTCGATCTTGCCTGTAGCACCCACGAGACAACTACGCCAGTGAATTCTTCGCACATGTAAAGGATCTATTTTTAGAGGTCTTTAAGATGACAAGAAATGCTGATCTCAGAAAACTGTGAATCACAAACTCCTCATTTCATCGCCCTTGCCTGCTCGCTCTCTCTCTGTGGAAGCAAACCACCACCATCTGGCCAACTTGCTCCAGAGTCACCACCAGGCCAGGGCTGCATTTTGAGCATCTCTGCTCCTTGGTATATTCCCAAAACTCTTGTCCATGCTAACCTCACAGGTCCAATTTGCATTCCCCCCCTCCGTGCTGCCAACCTCGGGGACTTCTTCCTGTGCAGCACTGGGAGGGGACGCGGTGACTCACCCAGCCTCAGGATGCCCCCTGCCAACCGGCTGTTTGTTTGGTTGGTTGTATTGCTGAAGTCCCGTTGCCACATTTGTAACTATACAAGTTTTGCTTTTTTTTTTTTTTTATGACAACCAGAAGTTCAGTTTTCCAAACAGATGCTGTTGTGGGCCTCTATTACTCAGCTGGATCAGCGTCAGTCATTTTTCCAGGCTGCGGTCTCTGCTCTGCACACTGAGTCAGACGCAGCCCTGCACAGATTTCTTTGAATCGCTGGTTTCCTCCCAGAGCTCTTGACTCCCGGCCAACAAAACAGGGCGTAGCTCATTAAGGTTTTTTTTTTTTTCCCCTTCTCCCTCTCTTTAAAGGCAGACTGATTCATAGTAACTCCTTTAAAACAGAGTGGGAAGACACCACCCTCCTGCACCACCGGAGTAAACTTAAACCGCCACGAGGTCACTCCCCTTCACTACAGCTCTGCACTCCGGGCCGCCAGCGCCGCAGCCCAGCACGCTCCTGCTGCCCCGGGTGCCAGGACCGGCCCCAGCCCGCACGGTAAGACCTGCTCTCAAAAATCCCCAGCAACTTTCCTCCCTCACCGGCGGCCGCTCCCTTCGCCCAGCAGCTCCAGCCTGCCTTTCTCCCTCGCTCCGCCACTTCTCTTCGGCTGGGCACACGGGCTCGCTGCGGGACGCACCTCAGCCCTCAGCTTTTACTTCGAGATCCAGCTGCGTTATGGGGCAAAGCGGCACTGCAAGGTGCCCCGTTTGCAGGGGTAGAGCACGGACTGGCTGCAGCAGGGTTATTCTCCCTCCTGGAGGGCATGTGCAGTCAGGGCGCGGGCACGGGGTGCCCAGCAGGGACCAGCCCCAGCTCGGGGAGCACCCAAGCTTTTGGGGTGGCGTTGTTTACAAACGTGGGAAAACGCCTGCTTGGAATTAGGGCTGCTGGTTCAGTGTTCCTGGCTCTCACTCGTGTTTTTCTGCGTGTCTGTCTCCATCAGTAGTTTGCCAAGCCTTGATTTAAAACAACAATGATAATTCCAAGTGAAATCTAAAAGGTCCTAAAGGTTCAGGCTTTGGGGTACAATGGGCAGGAGCTCTCCTTTCCTGTTGGGGTCCTGGCTCCTGAGACTGAAGCTAAGCCCCGGTTCCTAAGCAAGGCCACGAGATGGGTAGAAACGCGTGCTGCGCTTTCCTTCGCAGCACAGATTCTGGAGGGGGGAGCACTGAGAGGCGAAGTGAAGGAGCGGGTGGAATTGCTAAGAGCACTGAAGGCTGCACGGTGGGGTGTGGTGGGGGGAGGCACTGATGGGAAGTGTAGGATTGCAGAGACTGGCAATTTTCCCTTTTCACCTGCCTTTTTCCATGCAACCACCTCCTCTCTCCTTCCTCTTCTTCACCAGTTCTCTCACTTCATCTGTCTGATATGGTTTGTATCCTGCGGTCAAATCTGAACTATTTTTGAGGTCTGAGAAAGGGAGTGTAGCAAAGCCAGTTTGTTGGCACCAGGCTTTGGTTCCTGTTGCAGGAACCCAGCCCGCCCCTGCACAGTTTCGTGCCTCTGGAAGAGACTGAAACAGTATTCAGCCCAGTTCCGCTGAGAATGGCTGGGGCTCAGGCTGGTGCTGTGGACAGTTACTATGTGAACGGTCAAGAAGCTGAACTGACCTTATCCTTGCTGTAGAAGTATGGATTTTGTGAATTTTGAGGTCCCCTCTGGCCCTGTTGCTTGCTGCTCGATCATGCAGGGGGGCCTCCTGGCTGAAACATAGATGTGTGTGAGTGGTAGGGAAGCTGACTGAGGCAGCGAGTGTTTCCAAGGCAGTCAGCAATCAGTGTTTTCGGAAGTTGTCATTAACCACGATTAACAATTAAATCAGTTTGCAAAAAAATACGAATGCTGTGGCCACAGAGCAACTTTCACTCAAAAGCTTTGAATTCCGCAAGGCACCTCTGAGAGCAGCTTTGCCCAGGAACTGCCTACTTGACATTTCTGAACGGAGTGGGATTCTTCTCTGAGCAAACACACAGGAGTGAGCTGGGCATGAAAAGAAACTTGGAGCCTATTAGCTATTGTTCCTATGATAACAGGGGTTTAAGTCAGCCAGATGCCTCCACCCAGCCCATCTCACACAGCTGCCAAACCTGGGGACTGTGCACAGAGTGTGTGCGGGCTTAAAGGCAGCTTATTTCTATTTGCTCCCTCGGGGATCAGCACAGGAAAAAGATCGAAATTGAGGTATCATACTATCACTGACAGTACAGTGCCTGGAAGCGCACCCTGACATGGAACTCCTTCATGCAAGGCACTGCACACCCACCTAAGGAGTTGCTCCCTGTAGGCTACTGCCGAACCCCCCCCCAGCTATGACTAACTTCAAACATGTGGCACACAGTCTGAGCCATTCATCCAGGCTGCCCTCCTGTGAGAGCTGGGCATCTCCACCCAGCACGTGCCATCCCGAGGTAGACATCTGACAGAGATGGAGTCCAGCCACACCCAAGGACATATTAATGGAGAAGTGACTTGGCATCTACTGGAGAAACATCCAGTTTTGGAGTGGGTGCCTCAGAGCTGCAGGGTTTCTAGTACTCCCCAGTACCCTGCTGAGGACACAGAGCGCTGGGCTTGGAAAACCGGCCCTGCTGGCCTAGCCGGTGGTCTTTGAATTTTGCAGTGTGAGAGCAATGCAAGTGCATGCAGCAATTACTGTTTGGTGGCCTGGGGTGGAGCAGAGGTTGTATTTTGAAACAGTTCTGGGAGATCTGCTGATAATAGCCAGTGGTTTTTTGTTCTTGGTAAAAGACCCACCTCAGGGCCTTGTTTATAATGAGATAGGGGAGATTTGCTGCAAGTAGAAATCCTGCTCTCTATTCGTCACCCTCCCAGCTGCAAGGCTGGCACATGGCGCTCAGCCCGGGCCTGCTTGCATTTCCTCAGAGCAAAAGCGGGAGGGGTGGCGGGGTACAGCGTGCTTCCTTAGCCCTGCCCACTCCCATGGGGCTTCCTAAGTCCCATCAACCCCAGGAGGCAACCGCGATACCGCTTACACGGCAGGTTTCCACTTGCTCAGCCCCCCCAGTTCCCTTTGGCTGCTGGACAGGTGCCCTCTTCACTGAGTGCTGAGCGCTAAACCCGATGGCACCTGATGTTGGGCTGGCATTTGCCCTTGGATACTCAAGTGGCCCACAGGGCAAGAAATAGCATGACTAGATCCTTTTGATCTCAATGGACGCCTGTGCCTGTACCCTTCAATAGGGAGGTGACAGCACTGTCACCCAACACAAGAGAGGGCAGGCTGTGGGGCGTGGCACTCCTATTTTTTTTTCCTTCTCCTGCAAAAAAAGTAATGAAAAAGGACTAAAAGATGAGATCTCTTTACTCTTCCTTCAAGGCAGGGAGAAGTAAGAGACCCCAGGGTGCTCTTTTACACCTTCAAAAGGGAGGAGGGAAATCTCCTATCTCCCCATCTGAAGACAGATGCTTAATACTTCATGGGTCTTTTCTGCTGATGCAAAGCACCGTACACAGAAAAGGAGACTCTTCTCCGTGGCCTTGACCTTTTGACAGCCCTTGCTAGGACTGCTAACTAACTGGTAGCCACAGTGCTGCAATACTGGTCCTGAATAAATGTGCTGAAGCACCAGCTCTAATGTGACTATACAGATCTTCTGTCAGAGCCAGTCCACACCCAGTCATGCAGCAGTATGACAGAGGGTCCAGCAGCAGTTTCCCGTACCATCTGCCCAGAGGGAAATTTAGAGTGTATCCTCTCTCAAACTGCCTTCTGCTGTTTCACTACATGGAGGGCAGCAACGCAGCACATCTGGGGGCTGCAATCTAGAGCATGATTTCTTCAAACCCCGCTGGGAGAGTTTTGGAACACACCTCCCGAGTTAGAACAGCTGGACAATGAACAAAGGAAACCCTGGCCAAATTCGAAGCTCCATGCACTCTCCTCCTGAGCTGTGTGCATCACGGCGGAGAGTACATGGAAGCTGTTCTCTGAGTAAGACCAAATGTAGCCTATGCCTTGTCATGGTAGGGAGGGACGGGTTAGGACAACTCAGCTCCAGAACCCACGTTCCCCAAGGGAGTGACCGGTTTGCCAAGCTCATAATTAAGATCTATCCCCTTTCCCCTGTGAAAACCAGACTGTGCTGCAGACACAGGGAGACACCCACAATGAGAGCTCAAGGACAGGTCCTGGGCTAGGCCACCCCCAGCCATGCAGAGAAACGCAATGAACTATGAGCACTGGAGTGGCTGATGGCAGGTGAGCAATGACTCATGCCAAAGGCTTAGTTCTTGTGATGTGGGGCCACCTGGAAATATGTTTGGATTAGAGGAAATCCGGGGCGAGGGCCTTTGCTGTCCTTTTGCCCTCACAGGGCAGAGTCTGCTCAAGGAGGGGAGTTGTAAAAGCAGCTGCCACAACTGGGTCCAGCATCCACATTCTTCTCATTCCTGAGAGACTTTGCCTCTACAGGCCCCAGCAAGCCTCTGGAAAGGACAGTGAGCCATGGGAGTAAGAGGGGAGAGCTGCAAAATGCTCAGAGCTGGAGCAGGCTCATCAGGGGAATGCTGAAGACCAGCTCCAGGAATGTGGACCACTGCTGAAGGAAAGGTGGGCTCTGAAACTGGCACAGTCACTGGTTGTGCCAGGTCAGGCAGCTGAGTCAACCTGCCTGCTAGCTGGCCTCCAGTGGCTGCAGCCAGGCCAGCATAGTCTGCCCTGACAAGAGGAGTCCCTAATGCCTCGTGGAAAGCCATTTCCACATGTAAGATGAGCTAGAATGACCCTTATATCATTCTGCCAACCCAGATTAGTAAATCACGGGTGTAAGAAGCCCTCTCGAAGCCAGATGGGGCATTTACCTCACAACCACCTTTATCCCACCCTGCCCAGAGCAGCAACCAACTCCAGGCTGCACAACATCCTCTTACTTCTGCTTTACACTCACGCTCCTGCTCCATCACTTGTGCACTGTGGGTTGAAAGAAGGAGCAGTTTTGCAATATGATCCTGCATAGTCTTTTCCAAGCTGGCTTGAAGAAACAAGGACACCCTGGAGGCAGACTGACCCAAAATCTTAGACTCTTTAGGTGCCTAAGTCACATTGACCACACAGTGTCTCATAGGCTGTACTGGCGTGTTCAGAGGTTTTGCAGTCTTGAGAGAGAGGGATGCTATCTGATAAGGAGCCACTTCTTTTTCAGAGTTACTCTCCCTTGAAAAAAAAGGGAAAATTTTACAAAACTGTCTGTGTAAACCAGAGAATTGCAGTTTTAATTTAAAAATGCAGCCAAAAGCACAGCTGATGTGGGCTTCACAGAGCTTCCACCTCTATCTAACGGCTCTTGCAAGGAGGAAAAGCAGGGAGTCCCACCAAAAATGATCTGTGCACTTTTGCTTACACAACACTGTAACCTGAATTTTCCTGTCAGAGCTGTCAGATGGTTTCTCCCACGTGGGCACTGTCAGCGTCAAAGTCGCACAGATACGTATGTGCACCCATAAGGAAGCTGTGCACGAGCACGCACACGGACAGACTCACACTCACTTGCGGTTTTTCTCTGCTCGCAGGGAAACCACAGAGGCACACTCCCATTCATAGAGGGAGCCACGCAGAGCTGCAGATGCACACCCCTACACACACCACGTCATCGCCCAGACCGTCAGTCTTCCCACAAACGTTTCTCTCATATCTCAGCATCTTGTCTGAACCCCTGCAAGTCTCAGCAACTCCCGCATCTAATTAACCCACCCAGGGACCATCCAACGAGCTAAGGGGTGAGGGTGCTCCCCATTGCACCTCCAAAGGTGCAGAGGAGCACTTCTGTGCTTCCATTAGCTCTGAGGCCCCCTTCCCCACCCCTACCTCACTGCCATCAGTCCTAGCCCTTTCCTGGCGTGTCTAGTGTGAGGAGTGACAGCGTTTTCCTCCAGCAGCGGCTGCTGGATGCCTGCCAGGCCCCAGGCAGCGGTCTCTTCCCCTTCCTACTACCAGGCGATCTTTGGAGTTCCTGTTGATGTTGTCACATGGCTGAGCGCTCGAGGGTGGTTCCTTCTGGAGAAAATGCCAATTTCTCACTGTCTGCCCTCGGAGCTCTGATATTTCCCCACTCTCTCGTGAATCATGAGCATGAGAGCTGGAAAGTCCTTGTGTGTCATCATTTGTGACTCCCCCTTGCATCTCTCAGTGAGCGCGGGTTCGTTTCCAAGGGTGGATTCTTGAGGACTCTGGTCCCACAAGAAATGATTCACATGCTGGGGCTTTACCATTCCCCTGGGAAGGCAATTCCCCCTGATCCCTGGGAGACCATACTGCCAGGAAATGCTTCCCAAGAACCAGATGAAATCTTCCATTTACTTAAGCTCATTTTCAATTGTAGCTCCTCAGGTTGTTCTACACTCTCAGTTCATTTTCATCTGCTACTTTTACAGCCTCAGTATACCCTGTGTGGTCACCACAGCTACCACCCATGCATGCACAAAATCTTCTCACTGTCGTAAAGCAGGGGCCTCAAAGGTCTCTGTGTGCCCACGCACACCTCCTGCCCAACCCTTTTCCCACACATGTGAAATCTCCTTCCAGAGGCACCAGCCTACTCATCCTCATGTCTATAAAAAGCACCTGACTTGTAAATTGAGTCAGGCCAGTCTGTCAAAACCACGTTGTCAACACAGTGCTGGTGTACAGTGGTTTATAGAAGTCTGGAGTCAGCAAGGACTGTGGATTCAGCTGGATCTGAAGCAAGAAACAGGGCAAAAGGTGAAAGCAAAAAGATCCGTCCCTGTCATTGTTGAAAGTTCTAGTGAGCTTTCTAGTAACAGTGTGACGGGTTCAAAGTCACCATGCCACAAAATATCACAGAGATATTTGCATCCTGCCAAACATCTTTGCATCCTGCCAAATGGCCCTGGGCACAAGGAGGACTCACGCTCATATCGCACGCAGTGACAAGGCGTGCAGTTGTAGCACAGCTAAGATGCAGTCAGGGTCTCAGATCAGTCAAAAGGCAAATCTACAAATTCTGCAGAAGGTTTTATCCCACCCCGAGGTTTCCCTTACTCATTATTTCATGGCAGCATTTCTATTTATAGGTTGGCTTTTTGGTGAGGAATGCATCAGTGACAGGTGGCAGTTTTTGCCTGTTTCAAACAGTATAAAAAAGTTTTTACTTCCTGTCCCATCCTCTCCAATTTTTCCCTTCCTTTCCAAGTGGCCTTGCCCCTGATTTGAACCACAAGTATTCCTGCTGTGACTCTGTGTCACCTCAGACAGTGGCCAGGTTCATGTACTTTCTCTAAATATTGGACCCCCTAATGCCACCATCAGAATCAGAAAGCTAGGTGAAACAAACCACTGGTGGCACTTATATTCTGTGGTGGCAGCTGAGGAAGGCAGAATTTCTTTCATCTCAGTTGCTTTCAGTCTATAGAGATTTGTATTGACATTCTGGTCAAAAGCATTTGCTTTCTCCCCAAAATGCCATTTTTCCTGTGTTGAAAAATTGGATGTTTCAAACCCAGGAACTTCAGCTGAAAAACTGTTTTAAAGGAGTCAGAGGTCACCATGGTGCTCATAGGTGGTGGAATTTAGATGTCCTCTACTCCCCAGACACTATAGGGTGCTATAGGGTGCTATAGGCTATCGACTGAGTTCTCCCCTCGGCCAGCATCTCTCACGGTACAGCCTCACCAACTCACGCTGGGAGAGGCAGTCCCAAGCAGGAACCTCAGTTCAAGCAGGAGAATAGGAATGTAAGTCAGATGAGCTACATCCCTTAGGGACACTTCAGATCTGAAATATTTCAGATTTTGTTGAGAGTTGTCTCATTTCTCGCCCCAAACAACCCGATCATTCCTGCAGAAACATCCTGTACCCTTCCCCTCTGCTCCTTTCACTGCAGTGCACTTTCTGCCAGAAGCACAGGACCACTACCTAATCTGGCTTACCCTCTTGAGTAACCCACTCCCTATATTTGAGGAACTATACCACTGACCTTTGTCATATCTCCAAGTGGCACTTTGCATTCCATCCTGATGCTTTGCTAAGCAGCAAACCAAGGGCGAGGACTTCTTCGGATTGTCCTCCAGATAGAAGGATCCAAAACACTTATCACAGGGATGGTATGTGTGGCTACACTTTGCCTGCCCAAGAAGACTTTGTCTTAGCTTTTAATGGGTAGTGCTTGCCTGCTTAAACTTGAACTAGGGTGCAGCAGAGCTGTGTGTTGTTCCCCAGTATGTGTACTCCTGCACAGCAAGAAAAATAATGTCTACACAGGTAAGAGTCTGTCATGCTTATCTGTGGGCTTTTTTGTGCTGAAGGCTGCTATGGTGGTTGTTATTCATGGTTACTGTTGGTGTGGCTTGTTATTTCTCCTCATCCGTCATCGCAGGAAAAGGAAACTCAAGTCTTGCTGTCATCAGTGTAAAATCTTCTCTTGACTGAGGCAGGCTGTTCAGCAGGTGTATGACCTTCACTCCTTCTTCCTCATCAGCCTGTCCTGCCTCAGTAGTCATTCTACTCTAATGTCTCAGCTCTGTTTTTCTTGGCCTAGCTGGGGTATCTGCTCTGGAAGACACACCAGAAGGCTCAATGCAGGATTCACAACCTTGTTGCTTGACTGGTTCTGGAGAAGCAGTCCTAAAACTGACAAAGTGTCCCGAACACTTGCAGGGTTAAATAATTGTGGTTTTGAGAGCTTTGGGGTGAGTCAGTGGAAAAAACTGGCAGCTCTAGGAAGCCTATGACTGACTCATAGCCCAAGAAGAGCCTGAGGAACTCCAAATCCAGCTGCAGTTTAGGTAGGGGGGTGGAAGAAAAGGCATTTGCATGCAATTGTGTTCTATTGCTCCAACAATGTGACCCCACCCTGTAGCGGAGAAAGATGTCTCACACTTAACAAATGGAAAGAGTATGCTGTCAGTCACCAATGCTCTGCCAGCTTCTCTGTCTACAGAAGAAAAAGTGTCCGCGCCGCACCATCAGAGACAGAGATGACTCTTATTTCAGTGCTGTTCGTTCACCCACTGCTCCTTTGGGATTGTTCTCTAGTGTTTTATTTAAAGGGCAGGGAGAGATGAAGGAAAGGGAAAGTGAATGAATAGAGAGGGAGGTTTGTGCTTTAATTCACAAAGAATCAAAACTAAGCTGTGAGCACATATCCCTGGGAGAGTTTGCGTTTGATAGCATGTGTATTCAGGGACAGGTGCTGACATTCTCAGGAATTAGGTGCACTGAAAGGACCTGAACTAACAGTACTCTCAAGCAGTGCGAGGACAGGGCAGAAAAAGCAAAGGGAATAAAGGATTATTTTTTTTCTTAGTGTATTGGTCAAAGTTCTGGGTGGTTTTTCTTCTTACATTGAAAAGTAACGTTCATCCCTCATTTTCATTTCTGAATGCAAACAGAAGACACATCTAAAAGGACTGTTCCAGTTCTTTAGGGTGTCATGAAAGTATGTTTTTAGTCTTTCAAGCACAGGGCTTTTTTGAAGCTCCTTAAAAATAAACGGCAAAAAAACCCCTGCTGAATTAATTTTTAAAGAGACCAGAGAAAAATACGTCCATTTAAGAAAGAAGAAAGTTTAGCCACTGTTCAGCAAAGGCAAATTTCATAGCAGGCAAATTTGCCACACTTTGTTGTGTGCATACCAATACACTATGGTGGTAAAAGCGCTTGTTACAGTTTGTGTAAGAACCAAGGTAATCAGAAAAAAGGATGACAAGTAGTCAAAGGGATGAGAAGATTTGACTCAGAGGCTCGATTCAAGGCACCTGCTGCAGATATGTAACTTAGTCATGGCAACGGCAATGATTTCTCAGCTCAAGGTACAGTGGCGATATCCATATCAGCTGCCATCCAGCATTTTGAAACCCTTGTTCCTTTTGCAGTCAATGGAAAGAAGGGGTTTAACGCTCAGGTCAGGTGTTCATGTGGTAGCTTGCCTATAGAATTGAGAACCTGGATTTTAGCAATGCTGAACTCATAAGCGGCTGTCACTATAGTCAGAGAGAAACTCCGAAGAAGGTTGTATTTTCTCCAAGATCATCACTAAGGGAGGTACTGTGACAAGAAAGGGCACAGTGACCAGGCCATCCAGGCAAATCAAGCCTTTGAGCATGAGCAGTTTGCTAGGACACCCCAAAGCAGAGAAGCAAGCCTGGCCCATGTTCAGCAAGCCAGGGCTAAACGACTTTACAGAGTTTTTCCAGGCAAAGGAAACTTCACAGTGAGCAAGTTCTTGCTGAGGAGGTAGGACCAGTCACTAAACCTAATCTGTCCCTCTAAGGAGTGGCCTCTTTTGGGTGGGAAGAGTAACCTAGCAGAGCTGGTTCCTTGAGATCCTGAACTCAAGGAATTCTTCCTAGTCATCAGCTAATGCTGAACTGGCCAAAGAGCCACTGATGGAGAACCCTGCCTGCCCGCTGTGGTTTGGGAAACTGTAACCAAAGCAGTGCAAGGAATAGCTGCAGCACTTTACAGGAATACACTCCCACACATGGCCACAATGAGAGGAAAGACAGGAGTGAAGGAGGTGGAGTCATTGAGTTAAAAAAACCACACTGATGGGGCTTTACAAAGCCTTTTGTTACAGTTTGTGTGAAAGACATCATAAAGTATAATTGTGTTGTTCTATGACAGTGTTACCACACCCTACACAAATGGTGACAGCATCAAGCCTTACCCAAGTCACCTGGACCAAAATAACTTGACAGTCAACATTAATCAAATACTTAATACTGCCCTTCAGTACCAGCCCTACCAAGAGAAAAAGCCACATCAGCTCTGTGAAACTTTCTAGGCAGCAGTCTTTCGCTGACTAAAGTGGACCCAGTAAACTCTTTTGCCTGATTTCTGTAGCTATGCTGCCCAATTTCTAATAAATGCTGGAAAGTAGGGGAAATATGCTCACACAGTTTGTGTGAATTGCTTGCACTCACTCTCACAGTGTAGAATTGCTTCTTGTATTTCACATTTTCAGGGGAGAAGTCAGCAGCCTTGATGAACAATGTCGTGACAGCTATCTAAAGCACACTCCCCTCCCAGAAGTCTTGCCTTTCCAATTAGATGCTCATCAATGACAGGGAATTTTACAAAAAGTAAAAGCTTGCAGGGTATAAAGGCAAAAAAACCCCAAAGAAACCCAAACCAAACCAAAGAGGAATTTGCATTACAAGTGAATCTTATTGCTGTAATAAAGTGATCTGCATGCTTCAAGTTTTAAAATGGAAACAGGCAGTTATTGCACACCTAAGCATCACCCTCTGCCCCAGAACACCTCAGTGGTGTTCCTGTTGTGGTTATCTCCTCTTCCCATAACACAGCGGGCCCTTGAGTAGCAGTCGTCTGCAAGTCCACTCTCCACCACTGCTCAACACCTGATGCACCCAGGAACACATAGTCCTCCGCTCCACACCATCTGTCTGTGTCCCAGACCAGGTTGAGGGCGCTGTGCTGCAAGGGAAAGGGAGAAGAGATCTCTCCTGATCTCTGAGAATCCTGTGGGCAAAACTTCCCCATCCCGGAGTGCAGGCCTGGAGTATGCCATTTTTACTTTACATAACCACACAACAATTTAAGCAACCTGTGTATATACTCAGGCTATTTTTAAAATGCCCCCAAGCTCACTACCCCTGCTCTATATCTCCTCCCAAACTGGTTCCTTTACCTCCAGGCTTTCTTTAACCTCTTGAGCAACTCCCTTGCAGATTTTTGCAAAGGTTTTAGCTATGATTTTTGTGACTACATGCTTCCAGAATGGATTTAAGATCAACCTGTCTTCTCACATGTAAATCAAGTTTATAGTAATGCTTTCTTTGGTTCAGCCCTTCCCTTCACCTTCTTCCTCTGTTCTTGTTCTCCTCCAGAGCTCTCTGTATCAGTGACATCACCTCAAAGGAACCCAAGATGTTGGTGCTACTGGCTGGTATCTTTGTGGTTCACATCGCCACTGTCATCATGCTCTTTGTGTCCACCATTGCCAACGTAAGTAGAGACCGCCCAGGATGAGACACGGCTGTTGCCTTCTGCAGCAGTAGCCACCCCTTCATATGGCTTGCAGGGGGACAAGCGGGTGGGTGCTCAGCTCTATAGGTGAGAGACACCCGCTGTCGGCCATGAGTAGATATGAAGGCGGGATGGGTGTGCTCAGGGAGCAGAAAGGCAACGGGGGCAGGAGGCAGCCTCTGCCAGCCTTACCCAGCTCCCCAATCCCAGAGCCAGCAGCACCTCAGTACTCTTCATCCAAGAGAGTGAGATGAGGCGCAGGCAACATCAGCAGATGACAGCTCTGAAGTGGTGTTCATCATCCCATCGGGCGGCCAGGCTGCTGCACAACTGGGCGCTCCCCCATGCCTGTCTGTTCTGACCGCAGCAGTCC
>VWZZ01005580.1:182256-213495 GCA_013399095.1 Psophia crepitans
GCTCCCCGCGCCCCGCTGGGGCGAATTGCGGGGTCCCCACGCACCAGCCGCGGTGGCTTGGACGCCTCATCGCTCCCTCCTGCCGCCTCGCACGGGGAGAGGGAGGGGATGGTCCGAGCGATTTCCCTGCCGATCATGGGAACACGCTTCCCCGGCGTTTTTTGCCCGGACCAAATGCCCCCCAGCTTTGGGAGCCTGCGTCGTGTCCCACCCGCATCAGCGGTTCGTTTGTTGCCGACACACGCTGACTGTTTCAGTGCTCTGTCCTGTGGCACTTGGGCTACTGTTGCTGCCCTTGCAGTTCAGTCTGGCAGCTGGCCAGAAGAGCGAGGCAGCCTCCCCGTGACACGACTGTTTCATCCTGTCTTAGGTTTGGATGGTGGGTTCTTACGACACAGCTCGGATCTCAAGGGGACTCTGGCTGCTGTGCAACAGTAACAGTACCTGTGAGAAGCTGACAGTCAGTCCTGATGAGGGTAAGTTAATTCTTCGTTTTCATTGTGGTGATGACTTGCAGGACGTTGGTGCACAATGTCAAGGCCGAGTCCTGACCTTCTCAAATCCGTTCCCTGTGTGTTCACAGCTTCCCTCAAAGCCGTGCAAGCCTTTATGATCCTCTCGATCATTTTCTCTGTCATCGCGCTTGTCATGTTCATTGTCCAGCTGTTCACCCTGGAGAAAGGCAAACGTTTCTACATCACTGGAGCCATCATGCTGGTTTGCTGTAAGTATGCACACCTTGCGATGGCTTTGCGAGCGTCCCACTGCCTCTGCAAGCACAAGTAGCTGCACGTGGCTGCCACACGCAGCCGTCAGGGGAGGTTGTCAGCCGGTTAAATGTTTCCAGTGGCCCATATTTTTGGTGAAACAAAGCACTGAGGAATTGAAAACTGTTGTGGTGTTTTTACTGTATATAATGAAAATATTTTCAGATTTTCGTTTGAAAAACTCAGTGGGTTTTGCAAAATACCTCTGAAAGACAACAAAAATGATTCAAGTTATTTGGGGTCAGGGGAATAAACAGTTAGACAGCTACTGCTCATAGCATTCAACATGTAGCACCAAACGGTCTGCAGATCTTATTACTGATTTCCTCCTAACAAAGGTTTATTCCCCACGGCACCCACTAAACAAGCCCCGAGTGTCTTACGTCATCACATCTGCAAGAGAAATCCTCCATAAATAAGCCTAATGGGCAGCAGCCGCTCTCTCGTGTGGCACAAGAAATGCATTACAATCTCAGGGGACAACAGTACTTCAGAAGTCCTGCAGCAATGCTGGTTTCTGTGCGTTTTCAAACTCCTTTTCTTTTTCCCATTCTTTCCCACAGGGTTGTGCATTCTCATTGGAGTCTCCATTTACACAGCTCGGTTCACAGGCAGCATACCCGCGACCACAAATTCTCACCACGGATACTGCTTCATATTGGCCTGGATCTGCTTTTGCTTCAGTTTCATCATTAGCATCCTCTACCTTGTTCTTAGGAAAAAATAAGGCTGATGGGAGTCCAGGGGAGAGGGTTGGCTACTGGGAATGGGGAAGAATTGGTCTGCTGAGAGAACTGTTGGGCCAATAGACAGAAACAGCCACCATCATCACCACTGCCACCACCACAGAAAAATCACTAACAAAGCTAGAATCCTCAGAAACTCCTTCACCAGAGAGGGAGAAACAGCTCCAAATGATCTAGCACTCCTGGGGCTGTTGCACCAGAAATCTGCAAGTGACCCAAACAGCTCTTCTACTTTTCTGCAAAGTCATGTCTTATCTTCACAAAGCTTCAAGCTCGGCAGTGATGATTAAGGACACCACAAAACCAAGGGCTACATCTTTTTCCCTTCCTAGAGCCCTTCTCACTTACCTTTTGATGTGCCTTTTGGGTTGGACAGCGAGGCTTATGACCCCTTTTTTTGTCCATTGAAACAAACGGGATGGGTCTTTTGTTACTTTTATATATATATGCACACATACGTGAAAGTTAGACACTAAATTGAGAAGCAACCCAATAGAAATCAGATTAAATTTGTATTAAAATATCTACAGAAATAAGGCAGCAATATCTTTTTTCTGTTCTGTTTACTCTTTGACATTCCCGTGGTTGAACCATATACAGGTAGGAAGGGCAAATATACAGGTATGGATGATGGAGAGAGAGAGAGAGAGAGAGAAAATGTGAGGGTGAAGATACACAGGGGCTCCTACTTAAAGAGGATGCAGTTGCTCAATGATGCACATGCAGGGAGGGAATCATTTAGGTGTACGTCTACACTAAAATCTTCTGTTCATCTCCAGAACATGGTAACAGCAACACAACATCACAGATCTTTAGTGAGACAAGTCCTTATCTGTAGGCAGTTTTTTTTCCCCACCATGTTATCACCCAGGACATGGTATTAATTGAGAGCCCCACCTCATAATACAGCTCATCTCAAAGGCAGAGGATAGTGGTTAGCAGAGGAAATGTATTTGCTAATGAGTGATTTGGAGAGATGAGGCAGCGCTTGTGAGTCTTCTCCTTGCTGCACAACCTGAGGCCAGTTACTTAACGCGGTGCTTTTCCATCTGCTGAATTCTTCCATAAAACTATAGCTACCTCCCAGGGCTGCTGAGAGATTTTGAGTCCACTCTGTAATACAAGGTCACCGTGTGAAAGGCTGGCATAGAAAAGTAAGGCATTGGTACTGCTACAACCCACAAATTTTTGTCAGTTTGAAGAGTATCAGTCACAAGTGGCATTTATAAGGGACAAGAGGTCAAATCTTCCTGTGACTCCATCCACAGCTAAAGGGCAGAGAATATCAGAAAACATACAGGTGCAGATTGTGCATGGATGCTATTTACCTCTCTCTCTCTTTTTCTCTCTTTCTGTTACATTTTTTTCTTATGTAGACTTTATCAGTTTGGTGGATATATTCTAGTACTGTATGTTGCTGTTTCATTAACAAAGGTTATTTCATATATAGCCATTGTAAATATTTTGAAATGCATATTTTTAACTTTGAGGGTATAAAAATAAAATCTGATTCCCTTTATTAAAAAGCATTTTGCTCCTTTTTTGTTCGTGTTTCAGATATTTGTTAACAGATGCATTTGCTGTTCCTACTGAATCAAAGCTCACCCCTTTCAGATGATGCAGAACTACCATGTTCACTTGCTTGTCAGTATATGAGATTTCCTGTTTCTGGAAGAGAGGAGGGAGCAGAACAACTCACAGAGCTTCTGTTTCAGGCTCCTTGCAAGCTCAGGCAGATAGTGTGAGCAATGGTGAGAGTCCGAGAGCCAGACTTTGCTTCACACCCAGGAGAGCTGGAAATGTACTGTCTCACTGGTGGAATCTCATCTCTGTGGAAGCCGATATCTAAGATGCTGCAGGATTTATGTCTTAGATCAATCCTCAGCACAAATGAGTTCCAAAGCAAAATCACAGAGACGTTTGCCTGGGCTACTTGAATTGATATAGCTGTTGCCTCTTTTGAGTTATCTGGCCAAACTTTGTTGAGATGCCCAGGACAAGTCACAGGCAATGGTCTCAATTTTTGAACCATGGTCTCCAACAACTTTTGCCTCACCACAGACTGTTGTCACTGGCAACTCAGAAAGGCTGTAAAGGCTACTGAACACGGTGGGCAGCTTGGTTTGCCTAATAAAACACTTGGGCTTTTAAAGGATCAGTGCCCTAATCTGCAACTGGAAAAAAATCACTGGATTCTCTGGCATCTGGCAAACCTAGCTGATCTAGTCCCTGAAGTATAACCCATTCCAAATGAGACAGTCTTTGCTCCACACCTGGTAGTTCCTACCACTCTTCTGAGTCCTGTTATATTAGGGGCTGGCAGGCAGGTAACTGCACTGGGCACCAGCAGGACAGAACACACCAAACAGAAAAGCAGATGCCAACAAAGACGAATCAATTACAAAATAGAAGGAAGCAGAAAAGGATAGAAGAAAATGGCACTATTTGTTGTGTCATATGATGGGTGTTTGCTCAAAAAAATAATCTTCAACACAGCCTGAAGGGACACTGACCCAGTGCACGCAGACTGTGAGGCACAGTGTCATGGCACTCCTGCAAGAGCCATCACAGGGATTTCAGGGATCAAGCCTCACAAGGGCCAGGACCAAAACTGACTCCATTACTTCACAGCAGAGTCCTTGCACTAGGAAGAGAAGAGTTTGGAAGAGGAGAAGCAGAGGAATAAAATTATTCCCATGCCTGAGACTCCACGGTGGAGCAAAGGAAGGATTCCCTCTCCCTCGTCCTTTTTTTCTGAAGGTCACAGTGCATGGAGGGATTTTCCACAAACGACTGGCTAATTCAGGGCATTTGACTAGAGTAAATCAGTTGCAGGAAGCACTAAAAATGAGGGAAAACCAAGGGGGCAAGAGCAAGAGACACTCCGCTCTGACCAGAAAGTCAAGTTATGCAGGCTGGGAAGAAGCAGTCCAATAACTGCTCACACTAATGGATTTGACATTACCAGTACATGTTCATGGGAGTGTTGCAAAAGCCGCTGCAGACAGCTCAGGCGTGAGCCCCACTCTGTGAATCGCAGAAGCCAACACTGGCCAAGCAAAGTAACTGACCCCTGGGCTGATCAAGGGGTGATGACAGCACTGCAAACACAAAGGCAGCAGAACCATTACAGAGTGCGGCTGCCTGCCAGCCCACCCAGAGAGGGAGAACGGCTTGATTGCCTTGCAGCAAACATGACAGGGAAAAAACAAACCAACAACAAAAAAAAACCCAATCCCAAAAAACCCCAACCCCCCAAAACACCCCAACAAACAAGTGTGCAAGGAATGGGGACATCATGGGAAGCATAAAAGATAATGCTAAGAGTGGCATGAAAGATTACAGGTCACTTCCAGCGCTGGAGTAACTCTCCGCTGCTGGCGTTCAGGGTGCAGTAACTGCCCAAGAATCATTTAACCAAGGAAAGCAAAATCAGCATGAAATATTATCCCACTCAAAACATATCCAGCCCAGGGGGCAGCCCAGAAATGTATGCTGCAGTTGTACTAGTTGTCTTTAGAAAGCTGCCTAATCTTGTGATTATTTAAATTTGAAGCTCTGCCTGCTCAAATAATAAGAGCAGTCAGGGTACCAGTTGATTGCTGGAGGAACTGGGGAGGAATTTTAATCCCAGACCCTCTGTTCCCGCATTGCACAGTTGGCGAGCTGCATTGCTGCAGGCAGCTCAGCTCTCCAGACATTGTCAGAGCCATGGTATTGGATTAGATAAACCAGCGATCTGATGCATGATGACAAATCTCGTGTTGCACAATTCACCCAAAGTATGTGGGTATCTGGTATAAATATACACCTTGTCATCTGTTACAGTGCTTAGGAAACTTGATTGCCTTTCTGCTCAACCTAGTGTGGAAGGCTGAGCTGGCAGCCTTCCTCCATTCCACCCCCTCTCAGGCTTCTCTTGTAGACCAGGCTAGCCAGGGACCAGCAGCGTCAATCCATTGGGTGATGGGCCTCCAGGCAGCATCTTCAGGCAAGAGCGGGAGGCATGTCCCTTAGCAGAGATTCATGAGAATCCAAGATGCTTCATCAGGTCTCCTAGGCTAATTCTAGTGTCAGGATTTGGGCAACAGAGCTGGATCTATCTGCACTGAGATCTAGGGAAAGAGGCAGTGCTGTGGAACTCTCCCCTGTGAGTATGGTCACTCTCATACAGATGACCTGGAGAGCATAACGTGTCCGAGGTGCTAAAGGAGGGTGTCTTGAGGGTGGTCCTGCCTTTCTCCACCTTCCAGAGAAACCTGTGGGTGGACAGAAGCCTGACTTTCGGGGTTCACAGATGGTTGCAATCTTTTTTCCCCTGAGTTTCGTGGGATGTCACAGATTATTTCTTGCTTCAGAAGCAACTCCCAGAATAAAAGGTTCATTTCATTCACATGCTCACTGTAGAGCTTTTTGGGTCTTGCTATGATGATAACATGGAGCTGAGGGTGCTGAGCTGTTATTCAATGAGTAAAAACACTTCCTAGGGCTTTGGGAGGGTATGGTTCCATAGGCATGGCCTGTGAGAGGAGAGGTCAGCATGCAGAGACAAGGTGGAGGAGCTAGCAAAGAGGCTTCCATGTGCTCCTCACACTGCAGCCATGGCAGGTCCCAGCCATGCTCCTGGGTAATGCAGGGCTCCCTGGGAGCTGCTGACAGCCTGTGAGTCCTTCTGATGTCTGTAAAATTTGTGGCTGCTCACCATTTTGAGCATGGTTAGCAGCTCTTAGCACTGGGTCCACAGATCTCACCATTTTTGTTTAGAGACATAGGGAAGTAAAAGATAGCCTCAGCACACCCTGAATATATATTTTTAGGGGGTTCTGTTACTGAATGGCATTCTGAAGCAGGATTTGCTTCATGTGCATCACATAGAGGATGTACAACCATGGAGCACCGCAAGCAGCTTTATAGCAAAGAAACCAGAACCCTTGCACTTTACATCCCATCTCTGGAAAGGCTTTGTGAGAGAGCCAGGGTGTGGGCAGAAGGGGGCAGAGGTGAGAGGCAGGAGGGAAGTACTCAGGGCCAGTGCAGAAGCAAGGAGCATGGACACTACCGAGACAAGAGAATGTGAGTCATCAGATGGCATGCAGGAATGGGGCAGCACAAAGAAATGAGGGATCAGATGTATGGACAGGAAGGAGAAAGAAATGAACAGGAAGGACAAACACCTCAGAAGACCTAAAGACTATCATTACCCTAGTGGCTTGGGGGAGGACAAGCAGTTCAGTGGGGAGATGTGTGGAGGTTGGGAAACCCAAGATCCACTACAATCGTCTACCAAGCAGACAGATCCTGATCACTCCGTGGGATTGCTTCCCCAAGGCAGTACTTGAGGCTTATGTGCACAATCCTGCCAAAAACTGGGGCAAAGCGTTGTAATCCACCAAGGACCAACGTGTGTCTTTTCAACCCCTCAATGGCTGAAGACCCTGGTCCCCTGTATTGTCACTAGGGGTCAGTGCAAGCCCAGCAAATGCCTCTGCTGAATATATTTTATGATCCTATGATTTGAGGCATGGGCATCCCCAGCTAGGGACAATGCTGCTTTATCATAGTGTAAGTCAGGAATGGGACTGTGCCCCAGCCTTGTCTGACAGCCCTCAGACAGGTTCCCCGCTACCCTGTGACATGTCATGTGTCAGAATCATAGAATGGTTTGAATTGGAAGGAACTTTAAACACCGTCTAGTTCCAACCCCCCTGCCACAGGCAGGGACACCTTCCACTAGACCTGGTTGCTCAAAACCTTACCTTGAACACTTCCAGGGATAGGGCATCCACAACTTCTCTGGGCAACCTCTTCCAGTGCCTCACCACTCTCATCGTAAAAATTCACTTCCTTATATGTAATTTAAATTTCCCCTCTTTCATTTTAAAGCCATTACTCTTTGTCCTATCACTACAAGCTCTTGTAAAAAGTTTCTCTCCAGCTTTCTTGAAAGCCCTCTTCAGGTACTGGAAGGCTGCTATAAGGTGTCCCTGGAGCCTTCTCTTCTCCAGGCTGAACAACCCCAGCTCTTTCAGCCTGTCTTCACAGGAGAGATATTCAAGCTCTCTTGATTATCTTCGTGGCCCTCCTCTGGATTCGCTCCAACAGGTCCATGTCCTCCTTATGTTGGGGGTCCCAGAGCTGAACACAGTACTCCAGGTGGGGTCTCATGAGATTGGAGTAGAGGAAGGGAGAATCACCTCCCTCAACCTGCTGGTCAAGCTTCTTTTGACGCAGCCCAGAATACAGTTGGCTTTCTGGGCTGCAACCATATATTGTCATGTCATGTTGAGCTCCCCACCAGTCAACAGCCCCCAAGTCCTTTTCTTCAGGGCTGCTCTCAACCCATTCTCCACCCAGCCTGTAGCTGTGCTTGGGATTGCCCTGACCCATGTGCAGGACCTTGCACTTGGCCTTCTTCAACTTCATCAGGTTAGCACGGGCCCACCTCTCAAGCTTGTCAAGGTCCCTCTGGATGGCTTCTTTTCCCTCCAGGGTGCCGACCGCACCACACAGCTTGGTGTCACTGGCAAACCTGCTGAGGGTGCACTCGATCCCACTCTCCATGTCGTTAACAAAGATATTAAACAGTGCCGGTCCAAGTACCAATCACTGAGGAATGCCACTCATCACTGGTCTCCACTTGGACATCAAGCCATTAAATACAAATGAATGGCTTTGAATGTGACCAGCCAATTTCTTATCTTCTGAGTGGTCCATTCATCACATCCATGTTTCTCCAATTTAGAGACAAGAATGTTGTGCAGAACAGTGTCACAAGTCCAGATACACATACACCAACACCACAACCCCACTGTAGAAGGCCACCAAATTTGACAGGCATGTCTTGCCTTTAGTGAAGACATGTTGGCTGTCACCAATCACTGCCTTATTTTCCATGTGCCTTAACATAGCTTCCAGGACCATCATCTCCATGACCTTGCTGGGCACAGAGCCTTTGCATCTTCCTTTTTTTCTTTTTTAAAAATGGGGATTATATTTCCCCTTTTCCAGTCAGTGGGAACTTCACCAGACTGCCACAGCTTCTGAAATATGGTGGACAGTGGCTTAGCAACTTCATCCATCAGTTCCCTCAGGACCCACAGATGCAGCTCATCAGGTCCCATGGACTTGTGCAGCATTAAGTTCCTTAGATGGTCTCAAACCTGATCTTCTCCTACAAGTGGGCAGTTCATTATCCCAGTTTCTGCCATTGTCTTCTGCGACTTGGGCTGTGTGGCTGGAGCACTTGCCAGTAAAGACTGAGGCAAAAGAGTCATTGAGTACCTCAGCCTTCTCCATATCCCAGCTAATCAGGTCTCCCTTTTCCTTCTGGAGAGGGGCCACGTTTTCCCTAGTCTTCCTGTTATTACTAATGTACCCACAGAAGCTTTTCTTGTTGCCTTTGATGTCCCTGTCTAGATTGAATGCTCTTAGGGCTTTAGCTTTCCTAACCTGATCCCTGGATGCTTGGACAGTTTCCCTCTATTCCTCCCAGGCTACCTGCCCTTGCTTCCAGCCTCAGTAGGCTTCCCTCTTGTGTTTGAGTTTGTCCAGGAGCTCGTTGTTCATCCATGCAGGAGTCCTGGTGGTTTTGCCTGACTTTCTCATTGTTGGAATGCATCGCTCCGGAGCTTGGAGGAAGTGATCCTTAAATGCTAAACAGCTTTCTTGGGCCCCTCTTCCCTCCAGGGCTTTGTCCCACGGTCTCTGCCAAGCAGATCCCTGAAGAGGCCAAGTCTGCTCTCCTGAAGTCGAGGGTACTGAGCTTGCTGTATGCCCTCCTCGCTGCCCTAAGGATCTTGAACTCCACCATTTCATGGTCACTGCAGCCAAGGCTGCCCTTGAGTTTTACATTCCCCACCAGCCCCTCCTTGTTGGTGAGAACAAGGTCCAGCATGGCAGATTTCCTCTATCACTTGGAGAAGGAAGTTATCATCAACATATTCCAGGAACCTCCTGGATTTCTTATGCCCTGCTGTGTTGTCCCTCCAACAGATATTGGGGTGGTTGAAGTCCCCCTTGAGGACCAGGGCTTGTGAATGTGAGGCTGCTCCTATCTGTCTATAGAAGGCATCATCTACTTGGTCTTCCTGGTTGGGTAGCCTGTAGCAGACCTTCACTATAGTGTCACCGGCCCCTGCCTTCCCTTTAATTCTGACCCATAAGCTCTCAGTCAGCTCCTCGTCCATCCCTAGGCAGAGCTCCATGCACTCTGGCTGGTCAGTGACCTAAAGGGTGACACCCCCTCCTTGTCTCCGTTGCCTGTCCTTCCTAAAGAGCCTGTATCCTTCCATTCCAATGCTCCAGGCATAGGAGCCATCCCACTGTGTCTCTGTGATGCCAGTGAGATCACAGCCCAGCAGGTGTGTGCACATTTCTAACTCCTCTTGTTTATTCCCCATGCTACCTGCATTTGCATAGAGACATTTAAGTTGGACTCATGCTGAAGCTGACTTACTGGCTGGAGAAAAAGAAAGAAGAGGCTTGTCAGGGGCATCTTCTCCTACATAAGAGGTAACATCATAGGATGTTATTGCTGCTGAGAAACCTACAGGACAAATGGAAAAAGAAACTACAGAGGAATGAGCAAAAGCATTCTAGCCATCAGGCCTGGACAATGAGAATGGAAGAGGTGCTGGAGTAGAATCATAGAATCGAAACATAGAATCATAGAACGGTTTGGGTTGGAAGGGACCACAAGGATCATCTAGTTCCAACCCCTCCCACCATGGGCAGGGAGAACCTACACTAGGCCAGATTGCCCAAAGCCCCATCCAACCTGGCCTTGAACACTTCCAGGGATAGGGCCTCCACAATTTCTCTGGGCAACCTGTTCCACTGCCTCATCACCCTGTAGCCTGAAGATGAAAAGAATGCAGTGCTATAGGACCTCCACAGTTTCTGCTTCAGGGAGGGACCCTTTCCAGCTTGCTCCCCTTCATTCCCAGTGGATCTTAAAAAAAGAGGGTCTTTTCCCAGTTTCCAAAGAGTAAGCCCAGGTTCCTAAAGACTGACAGCAGCAGGCCAGTAGCTAAATCTGTACTAAGGTAACCAGCTTTCAGAGGTATGTTTTTAATACTGATAAGCTTCCAGTGAAATCTGTGGGAGAGGCAGAGGTCCATCAATTCAAGCATCTCATTTCAAACACCCAAGCCAGTAGAGACCTCGAAACTCCATAGCAGAGAGGCAAAGAAATCAGAGAAGTCATTGCTTTTTTTCGTCACATGCCCACCAGAAGTTTTGCAATGACCTTGCTGCAATAAAGGCAAAGTTTGTATTTGCAGTGCAGTAAATGTAATGGTCCCTGCAGTATAATTGCATGCCCATAGAGAGGCATGACTGCTCTCTTACTGGGGAAAAGGGAATTGGGTGGAAGCGTGGTAGAGCCCAAACAACAGGAAACAGATGAAGGTGAGCACAGAAGGTGAGTTTTCCCACTCAGATTCAGAGGATTCTCCAGGGAGACCTAATTGTGGCTTTCCAGCACCTAAAGGGAACCTACAGGATAGATGGAGAGGGGCTGTTTGTCAGGGAGTGCAATGATAGGACAAGGGGGAATGGGTGTAAACTGAAAGAAAGGAAATTTAGATTAGGTATCAGGAAGAAATTCTTCCCTGTGAGGGTGCTGAGGCACTGGAACAGGTTGCCCAGAGAAGCTGTGGAGGCCCCATCTCTGGAAGTGTTCAAGGCCAGGTTGGATGGGGCTTTGGGCAACCTGGTCTAGTGGAGGGTGTTCCTGCCCATGGCAGGGGATTGGAACTAGATGATCTTTGAGGTTCCTTCCAACCCAAACTGTTCTGTGATTCTATGATTATAGAGCATTTATTTGATCCAATCATCAAAGCTCTGACAGAGGTGAGAGAGGTCCAAGAAAAGACTATGGCTTTGGGGAGTTCTGGAAGTTTCTGAGCAAGTGTCTCCTTCTGCCCTCTCAGCCTAACCTCTCAGGTGCTGGGAAGGAGACCTGCCTTTCTCTCCAGCCATTTGCACCCTTGGCACACAGCCCTCTCAGCTGTCACCTCCCAGGCTGCCTCTGTAGGAATGGGAAATCAGAGGGGACCTGCCAGGCTCCTTCTGCGACACACTGCACTTAGGGCATGGGAAAGATTGGGGTGCATAGAAGGCAGCAGAGATCTGGGGGGCAGTACTGATCCAGCTACCCCATAGCCTTCACCCATGCCCTCCCAGCCAGCAGAGAGGTCTGACGGCAAGGAGGGGATGTCCTCCCCACCAGGCAGGAGGGGGGATCAGGTGTTTAGACTGTGCTTGCTTCCTGCCAGCACAGGTAAAGCTGGTGGTCTCCTTCCCCCTCCCCAGCTGCTGGCCTGGGAAGCTGTCTGCTTCACCTGCGCCTGCAGCTAACGAGCAGCAATGAGCAGTGAAAGGAGACAGGCCTTCAAAGAGAACCTTTCCGACTTATTTTCACAATGTGACTAGCAAGCAAGGGCATTCGGGTCAGGATTCGTAAACCCTCAAGTAGATATTGGTCATGAAGAATCAAGCACAGTCACATCCAGATCCAGTGTGCTTCGGAGCAGAACCACTGCAGCACAAGGAGCAGGACTGGGCTGAGCCGCAGTGACCCATAACGGAGCAGTTACTGCACACTGGCCCCTACGAACATTCACATTCAGATGACTATGGCTTTGACACATACTAAGCACCTATGATGAACTTCTCCCATGCTGGGTCTCTTTGTGCCATTTTATTTTTCCACTCACAGGGAAAAAAACAGATTTTTCCACTATCTGCTTCCAAGGCAAAGCTTAATGAAAAGCAGATGGTTTCCACCATGACTTTCCTTTCATTCTTCCCTACATGACTTCTACCCTCTCCTTACTGCAGAGATGGAAGCAAAACTTGGCAGAGCAGCAAGCTGGACATCATGCAGGAGCCCTTTATTGCCCAGGAGAAAACCATTGCCACTTGAGCCAACACATATGCTATAGATAAAAGCATTACTTACTTAGAGAAACCACGGTCAGGAAAGTTAGCTCGTTCCTAACTTTCTGACCATTCTAGCTATGTTGCACAGGTCTCCAAGTATCAGGAAAGCTTTTGTGTCATATTAGAGTCAGATCCAGTTGCAATTCAGGTGGAAAACACTGCACAGCCATGCATGTGTTACACTGGTTGGAGCTAAGAGAACAAATCCATGTCCCTATTGTGTAACCTTACCTATTTCCCCAGGATCATTGAGCTTAATGGGATCCAAGCAAAATGAAGCTCTTCTTTAAGAAGGTGCAATGAATAGGAAGCTACAGACCCTGAGCTCTTGCTTCTCATCTCTTTCACTGTCTGCAATTGCTCCATTTATGACAGCATCCTTCATACGCATGGATTCATCTCAACATTCATAGCTTCATGTATCCTGTATTACAAAGGTTGAGAGCATGGCTGCAAAGTCACCTCCAGCAAGTTTGGGAAGACACATTTCTAGTATGAGGGAGAAAAATTATACTACCTCTGCCTTCTGGATCTACCAAAATGTTACGCCTGACTGTTCCCAATATGCAAAACAAGGCTACTATCTACATTCCCACCTTCAAGACCATCAGATTAACAGGCACAGTGCAGGTGCCGCTTGTCATTATTTAACCAAGAGCACCCTTCTCCTGACCTGATCCCCAACTCTTCCAGGGGTGGGCTGGCTACACATCCCATGTCACTCCCCATCACACTGCTTCCTTGGGCACTGCCTTCCTGCATCTCAGTGCTGCCACCTTCCAGAGCGCCCACAGGTAGTCAAAGGGCAAATGTCTCAGCTTTAATCCTCAATGCCATCGGCAATTATCTTGCATCACTTTTGCCACTCTATCGTGTGCGCACTCCTAGTTCCCACCAGTGTTGAAGGCTTCCAACAGTCCCTGTCTTTTCAAAAGGCATTGCAGTCAGCCATTTACACTTTAAATAGATATTAAAATGAAGCCACCTGCATGCTTTCCAGTTCCCAAACTGCAGAGCAGAATGATCGATAATGGAAGTGTACCAACACATCCACAGTTTCCACTAGCAACTGCTGCAGAATAGCATGACACCAACTTCAAATATGGACAGGAAATGGCTTTTGATATCAAATGAAAGTCAACCCCATAGGAGTCTCTAAAAATATGTATTTTATTTCCACTCGCCCTTGATTTGATACCAAATAGATTGTGGAGAAGGACCAAACTCCAGAAACAGAAATAATAATATAGATACAGTTTTAATTACATGATCCTATATTCTTGTCCTTTCTATTGGACTTGCTACCTCATTCAGCACACAAGTGCTCCATGGATGAGGCTATCTTCGTTATTCACTCTGTGGCTGTATTTATCTGCACACCAGCAGCGCACTGCACAGCATACAGATCTCTGCTTCCCTCCTGGGCTTTTCAATTTGCCTTGTTATTATTACCACTGAGCAGTTCCCAAACTCAAAAAGACTTTTGTCTTCCAATCACCCATACAAAACCAAACCATTATCACAGAGATTTTAGAGACAGGGGAATTGATTCATAGCCAGATCACAGCTAAAAATCTGTAATGCTGACCATTAATTTTGTTCACGACAGTGGCTGGCCGCTTCTACATACAAAAGGAAACAGCTTGTGGCTGCTACTGAAAAGTTGGGTCTATGTGATTTGCTGAGCATCACAGTCAGAGTCCATGGTAAAGGCAGAGAGAGAAGAGTGGGTTTCTACAACCCACGGTAATGTTCTCAGTACAGCTAGCTGTATTCATCTTCTTCCTTGCACACAGAGGTAGAAGGAAGGTTGCACACATCACCTTAAGCCACCAGTCACCTCAGGTCAGGATTCCTGATCTGGGAAACACCAGGAAACTTCCCATCAATGTGAATCCTCTGGATGGGAAACACAAGAACATAGAGATAAATGTCAAAAGGATCAATTAATCTTAGGTGCCACTACCAAGACACCAACAGCCCATGTATAGAAATCTCCAGGTCCCATTGGCTTCAACTGTAGTGGCGATTTCTGCAAAGCAGACCCCAAGGGCTCCCATCAGCCCCTTTCCTCCCCTGCAATAAGTCATGTCTGCATAGATCTGCTTTTAAACAATTGAGCATAAGCTCTGTCTTGGCAGAGAATCAAGTGCTGCACATTTGCATCCCAACTTTACGCCTTCTTGCGCATGAAGCCCATCCAGGGGGCAGGCTGTATTCAAGGCTTAATGATCTGCTTCCCTTCCCCTCCCCCCATTCCCCACTACAGACACAGTAAATGACTGGCAAATCTGTCTGATGGTCTTTCAGAGGGAAGGCAGGTCAACACATAGAGTGTGTTTCAAAATATCAAGTCCTCCGGAACATTATGGTCTGCAACATTGGTGCAGAGCATGGATTCAACTGGATGGCTTTAAATGCTTGCAAGTAAGCTTTGCCTGCCAGCCCTCCCTTCCCAAGTCCCCATGCCTAGGACTCTCTCCTTCGCCAGGCAAAGACTTTGCCAGACTTGGCTTGCTCACTCCACTCTTAGTCACTGCAGTTCCCTGCCCCCTCAAAAAAAAAAAAGCTCTTTGAGCAGAGACAGGCAGACCAAAACTTTCAGAAAAATCTCAAGAAGAAAAGCTAGAGTTTGGTCTGTTTGAAGGCTGGGTGCTGCTCGCCACAGAGTCCACTGGAGCCCTGGCTTCCAGGGCTGAATTTTACACATCGAAGTCGTGACCAGGAGATGTACATGTTCATGACGCGAGACCCTGCTGCATTTTCTGCCCACGGAGCACAGTGCATAATACAGGGATCTGCTCACAGGACCAGACCTCAAACATCAGACAGAGATCTTAAGATATCTTTGTGTGGCCACATTTTCTCATTTGATGAGAGGGTAAAGTGGCGCACACAAACTTAGTCTCAGCAAATGGCCACAGTGATCTGACTGCCCCCCACACCATCACACAGAAAGCCCTGGCAGAGACAGGCACTGCCTCTGAGCTGTCCTGACAGCACTTAACAGCCTTAACGAACGTGAAGATACCTTTGTGCGCAGCCTGGGGACCTCCATCCTGTTCTCTTCAAATTTTCCAGTATCTATAGTAACTAAGGCAAAGGCTCCTCACACTGCAGTCCTTATCGCTACCAAGCTCTGACCTCTCCCAAAAGCTGCTCCTGCTGTGCTTGCTCACCAAGGCATGGTCTTGTGTTGAAACACCACGTGCTCTTATATTCAAAGATCGGTGGATGGTTTGGGAAGCCAAGCAATTAATTCAGGCTCACACCAAACTTAGTTGTAACATTTCCTGCGTACTTGATTTTGGTCCTCAAATTAAGTGTTTTTATCATCAAAAGATTGTTTTCCAGTGTGTGCATTATACTTACGAGAAGAAATTCCCTCCTGTGGAGTTCAGTGTTTCTGTCCACTTAAGCTGGATGTGACAACTTAAGTTATGAGCATGCCTTGAGCTAACCATCTGCATGGGAATAAGCATCAACTATAGTTTACATGTAACATACTGCACAAAACATAAATATATCCACATGTGCATTCAAAGAAAATGTCAATGCTATTTCTCAAAGAATATGGGAGCAAGGGCCGTGGGCCGGCAAAATAATTTTCAGTTTTTAAGTGACAGACAGTGGAAGTGATCCAGTCTTATATCTCATAAATACTGGCAGATTGGCCAGGATTTGGATGCTAACAAAGAGATTCAGTACATGGGCCTGATTTCAATTAATGAGCATGTGTCCATATGGCTCTGTGTGTGTATGTGTTTATACTGAGTATTCTTTCCTGTTAATGGGTGTTGCGTAAGTACGAGCATGCATGTGCGTGCCTGTGAAGACAGATCCAGAGATAGTTCAAAAATGCCCAGCAGCAAAGTCAAAAATTAGTGTTGACACTCAGGACAACAGGTCTTGTGAAAGACCCTGGGAATACAGTATTTTAAACAGAAAACCTCTCTTCCCTGGTAGGAAATCAGATCCATGCAACAGCAGTGAAAGCACCAAACCGGAGCCGCTGACCACGCAGGATGTGCCACTGTGTTGGGGCAGGGGAACAGCAGCTGATGCTGGAGGAGAAGGACCAAATACCATCAAACCCGCTCCTGGCAGACACACCAGCCAGGCTGCCCCGCTCTGCCCGCAGTGTGAGGAGGCGCAGGCTGCCCGTGCTCGCTGCTCAAGTGGCCGGTACCAGCCTCCTCTTGCAGTGGCAGGTCCTGCCTGCCGCTCCGCTGCGCTGGACAGCCTGCCTCTCTAGGAAATGTCCCGCTCTGCCCGCGCCTGCATCAGCCCACCTGCATGCGTGTCAGACCAGGCACCTGCCTGAGATTTGGCAGCAAACAACATGGCTGGCTGTCTTGCCCACGACACTTGCTTCTCCTTTAGCTTTTTTTTAAAACCAGTGTAGTTGTCAGCTCAGTTGTTGTCAGACGGGTAGAGGGAGAAATAAGCAAATGAGATAAAATACTTTGTACACGATAGAAAATTCAGACCCAGCAATTTTTAAACAATTTGTGCATCCTTAAGCTTAACTCTTTATCCCTCCCTGCCCAGCCTCAGTTTCTGAAGTTGTATTGATTCTGCAAATGACAGGCTAATTCAAAATTAAGATGTACTTACGAGACTGATGATGACCATACAGAGCCCCAGACTCTGATAATGTGCTCACCTACGATTTTATCTTGCCTTTCCAGTTGTACATTTCTTTGCCCCAAGATGCAATGAACTTTGCGCTGTTCTAACTAATGCTTAATTTAAGCTGGTGCACTTTCATCTCTGTTGATATCAGTGCCTAAATGTTTGCTCTAAGTACCCCATCAAGCTCTTCTCTCATTTTATTCCCAGCAGCCACATACACAGGACTCAGGACCTGGCAGTCCTGGCATATCTGTGGATCCTAAAGAGAAAGACAGTGGCCTGCTATCACCAGCGCAAGACTGAAAGCTACCTGGAAAGGAGAGGGTTAGGACAAGATATGCCATGGAATTAGGCTGAGTTGAGCGATAGCTCAACTGCTGGGAAACAAGTCTGGACACAGATCCTAACAGCTCTGGGACTATGTGTAAGACATTCACCATTGCCCTGCCAGACCCCTGGTAGCAGTGCAGCCATTGCCTAGCCCAGTTCTAATCCTAACTCTATCTGCAATAGAGTTAACCAGTTTCTGCATTAGCACCATGCATAAGACGTTTAGTCCTGCCAACGCCAGCCCTTTTCCATTCTGGGGAGCATGCTGGATGCAACAACAGTACGAGTACTTCAGCATCTAATCCTCAAAACCATAGCCTTAATTGTTACTCATCTCTCACCTGCTGCACACTGAACCTTTTTGGACATTCTATACTGAACAGTTATTTTAGTGCCTCTTCCAATGCAGAGATAATCCCCTGTGATAATTAACAGTGAAAGTCACAAAGTAATCCACAATCAAATCATTACTCCACATTTTCTTCACAGAAGCACTTCCAACGTCTGAGTGCTTCAGAAACACTCTCTGCATCTAGTGTTAATTTTCCTGCCCAATGCTGTGCCCACTCCATCTCCCCACAGGATTAAATATACCTTGAATTATTATTTTCCCCTCAAAATAATTCTATGAGGTAGGAAAGTCTAATTCGGAGTGCTCAAACACAGCTTTAAGGGCTTTCATAAATCACTGTCTAGAGCATCCTGCAGTGCAATGGCAGAGCTAAGTACGAATATAAGCTCTTGAGGGAACCAATACCTGGAAACGGATCTACACTGCCAGAACACAAGCTCCAGCAGCACTTCTGAGCCCAAAACCCAACACCACAAACCTTGACTGGACTGAAGAGCCCATTCTGCGGACTCCCAGCTGGAAACATTGAGAAGTAAGGAATCTCAAGAGTCTCAGATCCTTCTAGGATCCCCTGACTTGGATGTAGTCCAAATGACTCAAGCATCTGGCTACTGCCTGGAGCCTCTCAACCCACCAACAAGTCTCCCAGAGCCAGCATCTACATCTTTCATGCCTCTGTGCAAGACCTGAGAACCTCTGTGCATAATGCGACTCTTCAAGCCCTCACAGTACAAGCAAGTCATCCAGTCCTTTGTGAAGGCATGGTGCCTTGAGGAAAAGAGGTCACTAAAGTCCTCAAGACAGCTTGGCAGGGGGGCAACTGCCCACTCCTCTCTGTGCACTCCTTCAGCACTATGAAAGCTATCCTAGAGAGTCACATTGACAAGGAAGTTGCTGGTTAACTCCACCAAGGCTAGATGGATAAAGGTGACCAACTCCCATCTCCTTCCTCCCGCAAGTGACCAAGAAGAGTGTCTTTAAGAGGGACACTTGTCTCAGAGACAAGGCACTTGGGAGGCTTCCAGGAGGGAAACCATTGCATGGGTTGTGGGATGTCATGCAGCTGAATGGAGAGAAGCCTACTGAGAGAAAGAAGGGTAGAAAAACAGTAGATGTCCAGCCATTGACTATGTAAAAGAAAACCCTGGTCTGCCATCTTCCCTTCAACGGGAGCACATCAACAGCTCAAGGAGACCTCCATGAACAAAAACCACATCACAGGCCCCTGAGGTCTCAGCTCTGCTTAGGAATCTTCAAGGCAGTGCACAGTCAGTGACATGAAGACATGTGGGCCAGGAGGACAGGTGCAGGGTCATAGAAGCATGGACAAGTGAAGTGAGAAATGCATGGAAGTGTATCTGTCTGGCAGAGCAGCAAAGCCAGGAGTGGGACTGGGGATCAGAGCTGAGGGATAACAAGAGGACTATAATGTTTTATGGATGGGGTTAAATTCCAACACTCATTTATTTTAAAAACCTTCCCCCTCCCCATTGATGATGGGATGCAATTACAAGCCTAAATTAATATGCTAAGTCAAGAGACAACAAGTGGATACCAACCAGGAAGGGAATAAGAAGAGACATTGAAACAGTTCTGGTCAGTATGACAAATTGTGAGCTCAGCAGCCTCCTACCCACCCCTATCCATTCATAGGCACAATGATCTTCATCCTTCAATCTCTGGTTTCACTCTTCCCAGAAGTTGTTTACTACTGTCTTTGTCCTCATCAGCATGTTTACTATTTATTTACTCCAAACCTGTATAGGGACCAAGTGTCTGAGTCTCATGCTAATGGAATTCCCAGCCTAGAAAGACACCTGAAGGTTGTTAGATAAACCAAGGGATAAGGCAGAAAAACAGCTCAGAATTCATGAATGGGGAATCCATGTGGCATCTACATATCCAGAGCTGGTTTGAAGCTATGAATTTGCAGCTTCCAGCCTGACAACATGCTGGGACCATGAAGGCAAAGAAACCCAAGCAATTCTTCCACCCTGGTGATTCATTCTTCCATGTCTCACATATCACAGAGCTGAAGCCAAGCGTATCTTTTCAAGAATTTTCTCCCTCAACTAAATACAGTCCTAGATACCCAGAGCAAAGACTACTATCTTTTAAGAAAAAAGCTAACAACACTAGATATCAGGTTTCATCCTTGTAAAATCTCTGAGGCCAACACCAAGCATGTGATTGATTTAACTCTTTGGAGAGCATGAGGACTTCAGGGCTAAAACATAGAAATCACTTAGCTGAGCTGAAATCATTATCTTTATGGAAAGTAATGCAAGCTGATAATTTTGATAAGAAAGACAAATTCACTTCTTCCAGCATAATTCATCCTAGAGAACCTGAGATCACTTTCTGGATGGCAAACAGCAGCTACTACTAAATTTTTGCAAATGTCTTGACAAGCAATTAAAGTTATCACAGCACTTAGGCATTTCTTCCTCTAAGAGTATGGAATAACCTGAATACCTGGTAGCATCAGTAACTTGCAAAGGCGGGTGTACTGATCTTAAATGAACATAATAGGATGGAAAATATAGAAGACAAAACTGTGATGCACTTTCATTTGAAAGAGCACTCTCCCTCCAAGCTTTTGAAGTGCAACACAGGCACTAACAAAACCATCCACTCATTTTGTCCCTAACTTCAGTGGGACCAGGATATCAAGAAAGACATCACAGAAACCAAATCAGAAACAGAGGGGCAAAACCTCACAGGAGTAAAGAGACTGTGGCATAAAAAGAGATGAGAATGATTGGTTTTGCTTGATTTCAAGAGGCAATAAATGAGGGCTGCAATAGATAAAAATATCAAAGGAAGGAGAAGGCAAAATTACTGCCTTGTCCAGGAAATGGAAGGTCATTCAATTACAACAGAGGCAGGTAAAATGAAATGTTTTCCACATGGCCTCTAAATAACTTGTGGAACTTATGGTTGGAAGATGTTATTCAGGTTAAGAATTTAGCAAAATGTAGAGCAGGATTCATGCATCTTGAGATGGATGGGAATTTTTAGGACCTTTGTGTTGATTGCAGGACATAAAACCCAGCTTCTAAGTGGCAGGGATTAAGCAGAAAGTATCCCCCTGGGAAGGTTATCCCTAAACAGTGTCCTGTGGGATGCTCTCTGGTCTTTTGAAGTGCTACAGACAAGCCAGAGGTAACCTACCTCATCTTGATAATTCCAGCGAGGTGTTTTCATAGCCGAATGGAGAAATTGTATGCTGTACAATCTGAGCCCATTGGAAATGCTTAGCAGCATCTCAGGCTGCACTGTCAGGAGATCAATTATTATGTCAATAAAAGGAATTAAGAGCTTTGTGAGAAAAATATCAGGAAAGCAACTGCCATAAAAGATGTGTAGACCAAATTGTCATGCTGTTGTTGCTGAGATGGAAGAGGGCCCTCCCTTCTGTCCCTCCCCCAAATCTGTCGCAGCAGGAGGAGAGCAGATTACAAAGAGCAATTCCTCCTAGTCCCCTAGGTGTAAGTACCACAGTTCCCAATAATTTGACTGCAAAAGTTACTCCTGGGCTGATTTGCATTGACTTACAGAGTCATATATGTGAATACAGTAAGCATTGATGTCAATGCCACAAAGTAAGAGTAGCAGCCACAGCGTAATCGCTTAAGGCTATTGTGTAGTTTATTGAGGTTCTGCCTGCCTGCTGGGAGCTGGTTTGGAAGCACTACAGTGGTTCCAGCAGCCCCCAGCCCCACAGCAGTTGGAAGAAAAGAGCAGAGCTACAGGGGACAGAGACCACTTTGTAGAGGTTGGCACCCCAGTTCTTCTCATCAGCAGGTGTGTGAGAAAATGCG
The DNA here is from genome assembly GCA_013399095.1 of Psophia crepitans. Lineage (NCBI taxonomy): Eukaryota > Metazoa > Chordata > Aves > Gruiformes > Psophiidae > Psophia > Psophia crepitans. The sequence continues at coordinate 203,855 of VWZZ01005580.1, forward strand.
ATCATGCCTGACTATAGGAAAAAAGATGGAGGTTTTTCTTGAGTTGGATCATGAAGTTTTGGTTCATGAAAAAGGAACATATATTCTGGGGATGAAGCTACAACATCTGAATGTAAGGCCATTTGCCTGTAGGATGTAAATCACAGTACTTCTGCAAACTCCAGTAGAAAAACTCGGTGGCACACTAGTCTTTAATTCCAGACAACAGAGGAACCACAAGATTATTTCTATTTTAGAAGGAGTTCTGAACTTCCCCCTCCCCCCCCTCCCCCCAATGTTCAAAAGCAACAATATAATGCTGCTATTTCTCTGGAGCAAAATAACATCTCTTTCCTCATGTGTCCCTTACCACCCCGGAAATCTAAAAGATGACTAGGATGGGGAAGAACAGCCAGCTGCTGTGTAAGAGAATATAACAAAGAATGGACAGTTGGGCAAGCTAGTTACCTGCTAGAGGACTTGGACAGACTTCTCTACACCTCGTAAGTGAGCACAGACTGCCTGCACAGTTGCTGCAAATTGCTTAACCCAGCGCACTCTGCTCCTGATAGGAGTCTGCAGTCCTACACCAGCCTTGTTCCTTGCCCCTCCTTGCCTGCCTCCCTCACACATGCATGCACACACTGAAGAGGACAAGTTTCCACCCGTGAGTGAAAGGTGGCATCTCTTCTCTTCAGGAAGGTTGTTCAGCAAGTTGGCAATGAATCCAGGCTTTCAAAGCTCTCCTTCTGTCCAGTGGCCTGACTTGGCTTCCTACTGCTCTGTAGCGCTTCGAGGTTCTTTATTCTGTAAGGATTTGACTTATATTCTCTCTGAGATCGGAAAAGAAAGAATCTTTTTTTAGCACGTGTCAGGGGCTGGCTTAGGAGACTAAAGAAAGGCAAGGTGATCAGTTCAGACCAAGCCATATCATCACGGAAATACTAACAAGCCTATGATAAGAAGGGAACTAAGACTCTCTTGCTAGACAAAAATTACTGGACCACAGAAGGGCCATCAAGTCCATCACCTCTGCACTATGTCACAGACAGGATCCTAATGTCATTTACTGTATCACCCAGATCTCTCCGTGAAAGGTAAATCAGGCCCAGATTTGCTTGGCTTGCAATATCATACCATCTTCAAATGGATTAACTGTTCAATTTTCTCAGCAGCCTGGAAGAGCAGGTAACAGCTATTATTGCTATTCAATGCAAGAGAGAATTGTGGCAGAGGACAGTGATCTGAGAACCGCCTGGCTCCCAGGCCTCCTCCTGACCCTTACAGATTCCACCCAGCTCAGCAACAAGATGAGGACTCAACCCATGTCATGAGAAAATGTATACGAACTGTCTGCCTTCCCAGCTGCTTCTTCAGATGCTTAGTGCTGCCAGAGTGATACTTTATAAGTGACCACAATAATTCTTTTACCCACTTACGTGCAAAAAGGCAGCATTTTAGTAATCAGTTTGGGGTGGTGCCTACCCAGAAAGCAAGCAATCCAAATGTGCTACAGTTCTCAGCATGATGGCACAAGCAGCAGCACCAGGTTGGCCCCAGCTTCACAGCAGGTCTCCCCTCTGGCTGCACCTTGGCTGGCCTTGGACACATCACATCATTCATAATCCATCCTGCAACCACTGAGCAATGAGCTCACTGCTAGCACCCGAGAGGGACTACATGGCTGCCTTGCCCCCAAAGGTTAAAAGGTGTAACTTTATCTGAGCCTTCTGGGAACAGGTTTTTGAGTTCCTCCGGGTGTGCATGCACATAAACACACAAACAAAAGCTTATTTCATGCTGAATAGCAGAAAGATCACATGTGCCCTCTCAAGGAGTATTTACTCTTTTCCTGCTATGAGTCATTCTCCTTCCTTCTTTCCAAGCTGACCCTTGCCTCTTCCTCCCAAGGGGCAGCTGCCTCCTTCCTCAGCTGACAAAAAAGGAAATATCTCGTTGTTCCCTGATGGGTTTCCATTGCTAGCAGCCTTTCACTGGCCAAACCAGCACACAAATCACAGCTCCATTCATTCAGAAGGCGGCAGTTTCTTCCAGAGGTCCTGTATTTGGGTTGAGTCCCCAGAACTCTAGGTGGGGGCTGGAGGAGCGGAGTCCCTCCCACTGTAAGTGAAGAGCAGGTTCGGGACCTCCTAATGCAGCTTAAAAACTGCAAGCCTATGGGGCCTGATGACATGCATCCCAGGGTCCTGAGGGAATTGGCTGATGTAGATGCCAAGCCACCCTCCATCATATTTGAAAAGTCCTGGCAGTCAGGTGAAGTCCCCGGTGACTGGAAAAAGGGAAGCATCACTCTTGCTTTTAAAAAGGGTAGAAAGGAAGACCCGAGGAACTACAGACCAGTAAGCCTCACTTCTGTGCCTGGCAAGATCATGGAACGGATCTGCCTGGAGGCAGTGTTAAGGCACATGCAAGACAAGGAGATAATCCATGACAGCAAGCATGGCTTCACCAAGGGCAAATCATGCCTGACCAATATGGTGGCCTTCTGTGATGGAGTGACTGCATCAGTCGACAAGGGAAAACCGACCAATGCCATCTACCTGGACTTCTGTAAGGCTTTTGTAACAGTCACACACGACATCCTGATCTTTAAATTGAGAAGATATGGATTTGAAGGGTGGACCGTTCAGTGGATAAGGAATTGTCTTAATGGCCACACCCAGACAATAGTGGTCAATGGTTCTATGTCCAGGTGGAGGCTGGTGACAACCGGTGTCCCTCAGGGGTCTGTCTTGGGACCTGTGCTCTTCAATATCATTATCAATGACATAGACAATGGCATTGAGTGCACCCTCAGCAAGTCTGCAGACAACACTGAGCTGAGTGGCGCAGTTGCTACAAAAGAATGAAGGGATGCCATTCAAAGGGACCTGGACAGGCTTGCGAAGTGCGCCCATGTGAACCAAATGAGGTTCAACAACTCCAAGTGCAGGGTGCTGCACCTGGGTTGGGGCAGTCCCAGACATGAGTACAGACTGGGAGAAGAATGCATTGAGAGCAGCTCTGTGGAGACAGACTTAGGGGTTCTGGTGGACAAAAGGCTCGACATGAGCCAGCAGTGTGCGCTTGCAGCCCAGAAGGCCATCTGTGTCCTGGGCTGCAATAAAAGTGGCATGACCAGCAGATCAAGGGAGGTGATTGTCCCCCTCTACTCTGCCCTCGTGAGACCCCACATGCGGTACTGCATCCAGGTCTGGGGCTCCCAGCACAAGAAACGTGTGGACCTGTTAGAGTGAGTCCAGAGGAGGGCCACAAGGATGATCAGAGGGCTGGAGCACCTCTCCTATGAAGAAAAGTTGAGAGAGCTGGGGATGTTCAGCCTGGAGAAGAAAAGGCTCCAGGGACACCTCATTGTGGCCTTTCAATACTTAAAGGGGTCTTATAAAAAGGATGGAGAGGGACTCTTTACTCAGGTAGATAAAGATAGGACAAGGGGCAATAGTTTTAAACTAAAAGAGGTTATATTTAGATCGGACATTAGGAGGAAATTCTTCACTGTGAGGGCGGTGAGGCACTGGAACAGGTTGCCCAGAGAAGCTGTGGATGCCCATCCCTGGAGGTGTTCAAGGCCAGGTTGGATGGGGCCCTGGTCAACCTGATGTAGTGTGTGGCGTCCCTGCTTATGGCAGGGAGTTGAAACCAGATGATCTTTAAGGCCCCTTCCAACCCAAGCCATTCTATGAGTCTATAATTCTATATTGGTCTGTACTGAGATGTTCCGGGAACACACAGATGAGGGAACCTGCATGACAGACATCTTGAGGGGAGTGTTTATGTCACACTTGAGTGTATTCTGTGATTTCTTAAAGGAGATCAGCTCCTGTCCTCTAGACAGATCTGCAGAGATGACCTCCATCATGTTCTGTAGAATGTAGGAGGATCAAAGTCTGACAACAGCACGAAGAGGATGGTTTGGTTTTCAGATCCAGACAGAGAAGTTCTCCATAGCTTGATATTACAGGGATCAGCATACCTGGAGAGCAAGATATGAGTCTAATCTGGGAGAACCACCTTCTGATCATAACGTCTCTTTAAGGCATGACACCAGAAGAGATGTTCCTAACCAAGCATGGACTATCTTATGTTTTTAAGAGTCTGGGGTAACCAGCCAGTCAGTGGTGCTGCTTCAGCTAAAGTGCTTAAGAAGAGAAGGCTGAAGGAAAGGTGCCATCTAGAAAAGGCGGCAGCACTCTGTTGTGACACTTCACATGTCCTTCCTCTTCCCCTCCACCACTTTCCCCGTTCTCCTCCATAGTCAGCCACCCTTGGAAAGTAGTTAAAAATCTGCTTCTGAGCTGGAGGTTTAAAAGGAAATGTTATGGTAAAATAAAAGTTTCATTACATGCTGATTTGAAATTCAATTCCAACTCCAAAACGCTCCCTGAATTTTCTTTAACTGCACAGCAACAGCTTCCATTGCCTGCAGAGTAAATACGGCACTTCTTGGGCCAAGCCAATTTTCCAAGCAAACATTATTGGGCAACAGAACAGAACCATTTTTAATAGACAGAACTGGTGAAAAAGGGGTGGGGGGACGGGGAATGGAAAAAAATTAATTTACACCAATATTTGCAAATTTCCCCCTTAAAAAAACACACGCACAAAATAAATCTTACAAATGGCCATAATCATTTGGATAAAACTCAAAAACCAGAAATTTAACATCTTCAGTGACTTCAGTGACCACCAGAGGGCTCTGGGTATGTATGAGAAGTGATCAGCTTAAGTCAACTCCTTCATTCATCCCAAAACACCTGTGTATGCAAAATACCAGGCAAGTCTCCCATTCATTGCATTTCCTCCTATGTAATTAAAGAAAAAAACAACAAAACTCCCTCCACAAAAAAAACAAACAAACAAACAAAAAACCACCAAAGAACAACAACAAATTTTCTCAACAGGTTTTTTGGAGAAAATGCCCATGACTGGCCCAGTAACATGACTGCTGTCTCCATGCTTTCACATGCAGGACAAGCCACCTTTGATCTTCACAGACCGAATACCAGAAATCAGCAGACACTTCAGAAAACATGAAGAGAGGAAGGGAGGATGGGGAGCAAGGAAAGTGAAAAGCGAATGTTTCCTTGGGAGAGCATAATTCATGCAATATGCAGGGCATCTGTCAACAATTCTCAAGGGCACTGCACTTAGACACAGCCATTCACCAGCTGCCTAGGGGAAGAATGTGATCCTAGACCCTCTGAATCTGTGTGAAGACATTATGAAAGATCTTTCTCCAGCACAGCAGCTTTTAGGCCCCATGCAGGATGCCAGCAGCTATAACCAAGCTGCATAGCATGCACTGTTCCACTCAGTACAGAGGAATAAGGCTGGTTTCATCAGGACCAACAGAAATAGCTGCTTTCCAGTCCCAGAAGACACCTGCACTTTATTGCAGCGAGTAATGCTGTTTTGGTACGGTTTGGAGTAGCTCTTATTTGACTTTTGCTTCTTTCCAAGGATACAGATTTCCCCCCTGACAAGCCCAAGGGATGTGTAACTAAATCAACTAATCTGGAGAAATGGACAGTCATGCATTCAGGACTACACGCTGCTTGGGAACCATGAGAGAATGAATGAGATGCTCCTAAGGGATTATGTCTCTTACCTCTCAGTGATTTTTCTGGTGATTCTGACACTCACTTAGAGAGGTGGCATTTAATCTTTAAACTGCTGGCAGAAGTGAGGTCTCAAGGTGAAACTCAGCTGTATGCTGAGCAGCAAATTCCCTTACTGGTGCACATCCTACCATCTGCTATGACGGAGGATGATGAAGACAGAACAAAACTACTGTGGGAATGGTAAGTATCCAGGAGTCTCTACAGTATCTGATTAGTGAACAGTTAATGCTGTGCTTTCTTCCAACTTTTTCAAGCAGAGCCATGTCCATGTATCAGCTAGTAAGTGCCCAAATGTGGAGAAGACACAGAGAAAGGGGAGGTAGTTTGAATTGTCTGTTGTGCACTGGGATCAGCCTGCAGTGCATAAACCGAGACAACAGCAAAGACAATCATTCCTACCATCTGGACTGAGCTACTCCATCACCTCTCCATGTTAGAAGCAACCTTCAGCCAGAACCAAGAGGAACTAGAATAGATGCTTGCTTATTCCAAGTTAGGTTTTTCAAACTGGATCTAGGATGATAGAGATGAGACCAGCTCATATCTACAAAAATATCCAGAAACCTAAAAATGCAGATGAAGTTATTTATTTTTAAAAAAAAAAGTTTCTGAGAAAGGCAGATACCTCCTCATCAGCCTTCTTTAACTAACTTACCTGGGGGCATCTAGAGATCACATGAGAAGCCAACCTTAGGCACATGTATCTTTTTAAATCTGATTTGATATCTAAATTACAGATGCTGACCCTTAGGTGTCCAGCAGTCCAGGGAAGATGAGATTTCCATTCCATAACCACCATTCACATGGATTGTCCCCACTGTGTCTCAGTTACTACAAACTGTAGTAAACTCAGCTGGAAAGCTTGCCAGAACCCAGCACTGGGCAAGCTCAAGGTACATATATTGCTACAAGTCTATAACCTGTGGGCCTACATGAAACAGCAAGCACTGAGGAGTCTTCCAGTTTGATCTGTTTCAAAGACAGTGTCTACCTGTACGTCCCAGAAAGCATCCAAGAGACCACAAGGCAATAAACCCAGGAGGCATCTTGCATAGATATCCAGCAGATTTCTATTCTTAGAATGATTCTACCATAAAATGTTCCCCAGTTTGTCTTGCTGATGAAGATACTTCTTAAAACTGGACATGATGAAAGATGCCATCACAGAAAAAGTGCTATCTAGGATGCCCAAGGGGGGCACAATCAGCGTGTGTGAACACAGCATGTGTCACAGTGTATAAGCAAACAGCAGCATTATGCTCATGAGCAATATCTCTCCGAGAAGCAGAGCAATATCTCTTGAAGTAGCCAAGCTTCAGTTATGCATACTCAAGGGGTATGGAGAGTACTGAGGATTGCATTTACCAGTGAGGACAGTTTTTAAAATGTCCAAATTACATAAATATCTAATTCCCATTTTGAAATTTGAACTAGACCTGTGGGGTAACATTCATCATACTAATTTTAGCTATCTAACAATTAGTCATCTCAACAAAACTAATCATTTGGGTTCCCTCTATAGCAAAAGGGGAGAAACAGAAACATCCAGAGGACAATTCAGTGCGTCTGATCACAAAACAAACAAGAATGGGGCAGTACTACTCACTCAGTGCTCTGCGAGACGGAGGTATATCTCTGTTTGCTCAAGTTACAGCTCGGCCTCACTGGAGCATGCTGTTGATTAATGTTTCTCTCCCTGACTGTGAAAGGACTCCAAACAACAAACCGTGCTTAAATGCTTAACTTTTCTATGAGTAAAGTTGAACGAGATGAACCCATCCTCCCTTTCTATCAGTGTGTTAAAATATGTGCTATAAAAGAAACAGAAGCATCTATTCCATAAAAGGGGTTTCAGGAGATACTAAGAAAAATCCTCCCTTTAGTGGTTTTGAAAATGAAATAAGAAAAATAGTTATTTCAACTGTTCTGGCATGAAAAGATGTTAGCAGCATGGCACTTTTAAAGAACTCTGAGATGACAAGACTGATTTTCCAGAAGTGATTCTTCAGTTTCATTTTGAAAATACCCTGCAGAGGGAAAATCAGAAATACTGCTTTTCATTCCCACTCACCAAGAAAATTGTCAAGAAGCCATCAACTTTGGCAAAGCCAAAGCTTCCAAGCCCTGGCAAACTAAAATCCTACAGCCAGCACTACCACAGCACAGAGGCAGCTGCTTAGGAGGAATTATTCTGCAAGTCCGTTGTTGAACTGGGCAGTACGTTTACATATGGGACATGGCAGAAATGTTGCAACAAGCAAGAAGACCTGATGCTTGCTAGTCTACCCCGAGATGATGGGAGTAGGGGTCAGCAGAGTGAATTCAGCCATGAGGGGAACCGGAGATGTCACAAGCAACACTAGCTGAACAGAAGCAGACATGGGATGACTGTATGTCCAAGCAGAACTAGCTTGCAGGTCCTGAGTACTCCTGGGTGCACCCATTCATGGGGTCTACCCATATCATTCTTAAGAAAATCTTGCATTGCCTTCATTTTGTAGAAGAAAGGCTTTTTGCTGGGAACAGCAAATCTATAATTTTGTTAACTAGAGGCAGGGGCAGCTTAAAGAGTGGCTGCTGAAAAAGTGGGTGCAAAATGCCTCTCAGCAACAAGCAAGATTTATCCCAGAGGAAAGGGAAGCAACTACTCCCACTGGATGCTCTCCTCAGTTGTAGTGCATCAGGTCTTGTTTCTGGGGCACGGCTGGGGAGTCGGAGGGCAGAGGGCAGGTGAAGGCGAGCACAGTACAATGCTCCTGTATTGCCACCTGTCCTGACTCCCAAGAACCTGATGCAGACATGGGCTAGTCTGGCCTCTTGCCTCCTGTCTGTGCCTCCAGACAGCAAGGTAGCTAAAGAGGTGCATAAATGCAGTACTTTGGTTGGCATTGAAGTCTTCCCTATGCTATCACCACCTCCTGTGTGGTAAGGTTTGGCTCTCTCCCCAGAGGGATGTAGCCAGATGCGAAAGAGTGCAAAAGGCCAGCAATAAAGTCTTCCAACATCTTATATTATTGTAATGAGAAGAGTAGTTATAGTTTCCCTTAGTCCTGGATTTTCTTGTGGATGCGATCAGTTTTTACTGAGAAATCGATGCTCACATGACAACTCACACTCTTACCCTTCCACAACACAGCCACGTGGATCCACTATGCCACACATCTCCAGTCAAAATCCATGTTCCTTCCTGTCCCTGTGCAGGCACCAAGGCAAATAAATGGGCCAGAAACACCACAAGCAAAGGCCTCTCCCTTACCCCCCTTCCAAGGACCATCTTCTCAGAAGAGCTAAAAGCTGAGGTTTCCCTTAAATACCCCTCTTCCTAGCAGTGCCCAGCACCTCTCCAGCATTGCTGCCCATGCACAGCCCACCATACAACTCAGATCAGCTGCGTGTCTTTCAGAAGAGGTGCAAAGGGCAGGTGAAAATGTCTTCCTGGCCTCACCAGAGTCTTCTGCCTGTATCAAAGAGCCAACACTCCTCACTTCACTGCCCACTATAGGAGAAGATCAGGTTCGAGAACACCTAAGGAACCTGAAGGTGCACAGGTCCATGGGACCTGATGAAGTGCATCCACAGGTCCTGAGGGAACTGGCAAATGAAGTGGCCAAACCATTGTCTATTGTATTTGAGAAGTCGTGGCAGTCTGGTGAAGTTCCCACTGGCTGGAAAAGGGGAAACATAACCCCCATTTTCAAGAAGGGAAAGAATGAAGACACAGAGAATGATAGACCAGTCAGCCTCACCTCCGTGCCGGGCAAGATCATGGAGCAGATCCTCCTGCAAACTATGCTCAGGCACATGGAAAGTAAGGAGGTGATTGACAACAGTCAACACGGCTTGACAAAGAGTTAATCATGCCTGACAAATTTGGTGGCTTTCTATGATGTGGTCACAGTGTCAGTGGACAAGGGAAGGACAACCGACGTCATTTACCTGGACTTGTGCAAAGCTTTTGACACTGTCCCGCACAACATCCTTGTCTCTATATTGGAGAGACATGGATTTGATGGATGGACC
>VWZZ01005580.1:215044-230257 GCA_013399095.1 Psophia crepitans
CGCTCCCCCGGCTGGGGCCCCCCCGCCCGGCCGCGCTGCAGCCCCGGGGCGGCTGTCAGTGCTGCCCCCCTCGCACAGCTCTTGTCGCAGCGTGATATGCCGGGGAGGGGCTGTGTGTGCTCGCCCCCACTCAGCGCTACCCCAGTTGTCTTCTGACCCTGGGGCAAAGAGGCTGCTGGTGGGTCCTGCTGGAGGGAGGGCTGCCCCTGACCCGCGGCCACTTGCTGTCAGGCTGTTCTCCTGGGTAGGAGGCCTGGGAAGGTCCTTCCCCGTGTGCCCGCCCCAGGGTCCCACCGAGTCCTGACAGGGTGCTGGGTTTGACGGGCCCGTGGGTCTGCTGGCACAGCTTCATCCTGGCTGGGTCTGGGACACCACCACCCCTGCACCACCTACAACAGGTTGCCACAAAAGTGCTGCTACCCAGACACCGGCTGACGGCACAACACGTTTCTCCTTCCTAATTGAATGCCGAAATAAATGTTTTTTAACGGGTGCACTTGCCATGCTGCAGGAAAGCTGCAGTCCACACTAGCACATTCCCCATTTTTCCACGCGGCGCCGCCGCCTGCCGATGCCTGGGTACACCCACGGCTGATGCACCAGAGGACACGCTGTGTGCCAGGCAGCTGACCCTCTGGGATGGGTGCTGGGAACCGTGTGGCTTCACCATGGATCCTGGATGCTGTTTTTCTTCCTCATTGCACATCAGCCATAGGTCGAGGCTAAAATGCCACCTGCTAAATATGCGGGGACTGGCAACAAGGAAACTGCAGGAAGGTGCAAAAACACCAGGGATGTCCATCAACACAGGTTGGTTTGAAAGGGGCACTCGCTGCTCTGCACCTCACGGGAGCCCATTCTGCAGAAGCTACTGAGGAATCCTTCTTCAGGACGAGTCAAAGGCAACCACCTAACAGCAGCATCACTGTGACCTGGACAAAAAGGTCACATTTTCACAAAATATTTTGGGGCAGGGGGTAAGTTAGCCAGCACAGAGGGAAACATGAAGAAGTGACATCTTCACATGTACTGCTCACTTTCCGGGAAAAAACAAGCAAACCAACCAACCAAAAAAAAAAACCCTAACAAACATACGAACAAAAACCCAACCAAAACCAAAAAACCCAACACCTTTTTTGCTTGGGTGTGAGCTCCTGTGACTAAATTGGCTGTTGGGAGAGCAAGCGCTCTACCGTAGTCGTCTGCAAGCTGCATCTCTGAGCTGATGCAGGCATTGCGTCTGCAAAGCAGCTAGCACTCCTTTCTGCTTCTTTTTCCTCCTCAGGATCCACCTTCCGAAAAGCCCACCGGGGAGGCAGGCCTTCATTCAGCCTGTCCTTCTACCATCTCACCGCTCTGCTGCTGCAGGGGTCTGGGGTCAAATTCCAGAGGGAGAGAGGGAGGCAAAGCCACCTGCAATGCAACCAAAGGGCTGCCGTGGGAAGAAGCTGGGCAGCGAAGGAAGGATGATTTACTGACACAAGCTAAGCCAATATAAACACTTCAACTGATACAGGTGTCTGTGCTCTAAGAGATTGTCTGGCTTAATTCAATTGTTTTGTAAACTCATTTAGTTGAATCTGTATAAAACTGGTGTTTAAACAAGCCCAAACAGTGTTTAAAATGTCATTAATAAAACATATCACCATAAACCAAATGCACATTACCAAGGCTTCCTTTTTGCTGACAGGATATATCCTTTCCCCCTATATTTCTTTTTCCTTCTGTTCTTTTCTGTAGAGGTTGTACATTCTTCTGTGCCATGACTGACTCTCCCTTTCTGTACCATACAAAAATAGGGTTATCTCCATTCAAAAGTGCGTGAGTCCACCTTCAGCATTTTTCATTGTTGTGTAAAATAGAGATGGGGAAACATTTATTCATTTTTATATAGCCTCCAATAACCTTCAACGCAAAACAATATTTTTAGGCAGATTTTAAGCAAAATAATTTATTCTGGATTCAGCCTGACTCCTTTCATTCTTTCCAAATGGACCTCTCTTACAGTTTGGAGTTATTTAATCACTTTGAAAAGATGTTCCTACTTGTTTTCAGCAAGGTCAGAGGTTTTTTTTAAATAATATTAGTAATTTTCAGTATTTTTGAGTCCTATTTCAAAATCATAGAATCATAGAATCACTAAGGTTGGAAAGGACCTCTGAGATCATCAAGTCCAACCATCAGCCTAACACCACCATGCCTGCTAGACCATGTCTTGGAGTAGCACGTCTATGCGTTTTTTTAACGTCTCCAGCGACGGCGATTCAACCACCTCTCTGGGCAGTCTGTTCCAATGCCCCACTACTCTTTCCGTGAAGAAGTTTTTCCTAATATCCAACCTAAACCTGCCCTGACGCAGCTTGAGGCCATTCCCTCTTGTCCTGTCGCTTGCTACTTGGGAGAAGAGACCGACACCCTCCTCACTACATCCTCCTTTCAGGTAGTTGTAGAGAGTGATCAGGTCTCCCCTCAGCCTCCTCTTCTCCAGACTAAACAACCCCAGTTCCCTCAGCCGCTCCTCATAAGATTTGTTTTCCAGTCCCTTCACCAGTTTCGTTGCCCTTCTCTGGACACGCTCCAGCAGCTCAATGTCCTTCTTATATTGAGGGGCCCAAAACTGGACACAGTACTCGAGGTGCAGCCTCACCAGAGCCGAGTACAGGGGGACTATCACTTCCCTACCTCTGCTGGCCACGCCATTCCTGATACAGGCCAGAATGCCATTGGCTTTCTTGGCCACCTGGGCACACTGCCGGCTCATGTTCAGCCGGCTGTCAACCAGCTTACCCAAACCAAATCATTAGTTGTGTCCAAAATTAACTGTTTCAAAATTCCAAGATCTTTTCATAAACTTGGCCCAAATGCCTGATTATTTTGATCTTCTCCACCCAAATCCTTTCATTTTTTAAACAAATGCATGATAGATATAAAAAAAAACCAAAACAAACCACAATAAGGCAAAGTTACTGAACCCCTAGCAGAAGTCAACAACAATAGGATTAGGATGTCAAGTCTTCCCTAGACATATCTTTTTTTGTGGTCTTTGATTCATCCAGGGGGGGAATTTTGGCAAGTGCTTGCTGCATCCAGCTGTTTGCACATCTGCAGAACGCACTGGAGCTATCATTCCCTTGGGGAGGCAGGTGAGGGGTGGCTGGAGCAGCCACACTAAGCAGCAGAAATTGTCACTGAGAAGAATGAAAAAAAGAGGGATAGATTTGAAAAACAGGCATTGAAGGGGTGGTAGCAGATTTCCTGTCTCAGATGGGCAGGTCTGAAGGAGTTAGAAGGGGCCTGGGAGTGGGGTATAGAAGCAAGGGGGGCTGGGGGTTGCCTGCAAACGTGGTGGGAAGCAGCCTCTGAACAGGTAGGGAAGCAGGAAGCGTTTTAGCTCTGAGACAACAGTGTGACAACTACCAGCTCTGGGATGAAAGGCGTCAGCAGTGGTGAGTTGGGGTGAGGTGGCTGGAGAACGCACCTCTTCCTGGGACCCTGGTTTGGTGGGCAGAGGCACGTACACTGCTCCTATCCCAGCCAAACGGGACACACAGGCAGCCTCCCTATTCCCCAGAAAGCAGGCTGGCCTCCTACCCCATGCCACGCAGCACTGCTGATTTATAGCCTCGAAGCCAGGCAGCTCTGGAGCACGGCCCCATGGCACGTCAGTAGAACAGAGGGCCACAGGGAGCCCAATCAAGCCCCCACAGCCTGACGTTGCTGCCGTCTGAAGAGCACAGACCCTCGCCTGGGGAAAGCAATGTGCACACAAAGTCTCCTGGGAGAGGCTGTCACCCACGCGCTCCCAGCTGTCCCACGTTCCTGCTCTTTTTCAGTCCCAGAGCCCATTCCTACTGCAAGACGAGGCTGCAGACTGGGTCGGGTGCCAGCACAGGGGTTGGCTACTAAAAGCCATGCCGGGAAGGCTGCTCTGCTCCGAAGAGCACATTCAGAGTAAGCCTTGTATACATTTGGCAGGGACCATAGTCCACAACCACCCAGCCTGGCGATATCGCTGAAGGCCTCAAGGGTAGACAGTCCAAGCCAGGATTTGTGACTGTTTACCTTGACATCCATTTGGATACACTCCAAGTGTAGACAAGGGATTTAGATGTCCAGATTATTTGCCCTCATGGCAACAACGCACAAACACAACTACTAGGAAGATTAGAGATATCCCATCTGCTTAAACTGCTCCCCTTTTCCTGCCAGCCCTGATCACTCTCTGATAACCCTGATGACGGGGATTTAAGCCCCAGTGCCACTAACTGTGACTGGCAGCAGTGTGATGACTGTATTTCCCACGAGACCACCTTCCCAGCTCTGTGCAGTCCGTCTCTGCTCATCTCATCACAGCAGGAGTCTCATCTCTGCTGGTGAGGCCCCACACCTCAGCCCCCAGCAGCTCCTGTGCAGGGCACTAGGCAAAACTGTAGCAGAAAGATGGCTCTTGCCTTTTTATTTGGCTGTTTAACCAAACTGAGATGGTCTAGATCATGAGAAAAAACAGCAGACAACAGAAGGAATTACAGGAAATGTAGATATTAGTTGTCCTCGCACAATTGCAAGTTGTTATGCTAGTTTTATTCATACTTTGAAATGTCACCTCTTTGGGTTGTGGCCAAAAATACGGAGTTCTAGTCCACACTGGAAAAATAGAGGCTTTGACCAAAAGTATCTTTACTAAGCTTTAACTAAACCATTTGTTATCAGTAATTGCTACAAAATAAGAGACACTCTGTTCAGCCCTGCATCTTTGGAAGGAAACACAATAAATAATTATGAGTTTACAGTGCAATTACATAATGGTTTAGTCTCAAGCATTTTCCTTGGTGGCAGACAATTCTGTTGTTAGGCTGCAAACTCAGAGTGGGGTTTTGCACTTTTGCCTCCCTGTGTCATTTGGATCTGGGGAACAAAGCCTTCCATGAATTCAAGTACTCGGTGTTGTGGTTCTGCTCCCCAGAAAGAGGGCACCTCCCACAGCCAAATGAGCACCTTTGACTTGTGAGCAACGTTTTCCACGGACTCTGTGGGAATTTCGCCAACGCTGAATCCATAAAAACTTTTTTCTAGCCCAAGTTATGGGTGTCCTAACCAAATAATGACTTAGCTCAGCCTGACTCTGTTTGAGAGCACAGATAAGAACACAGCAGAGACTAATCTCCCTGGGAGGCAGTCACACGTGTATGCTGTGTTATTGCAGTCTTAAACCTTCCAGCAGTGCACACACCGCGCCCTGGTAATGTTCCCCTCTGACCACGCTCCTGGAGTTGGCCAATTGCTGTAGATGGTGTGGAATTAGTCATGATGGTTGGTGACAGGTTTAGGGCATGTGTTCCCATATTACCAAAGAGGAGCAATTTGAATTGTAAGAATCCCCTCCTTTCATTTTTTCTCCCTTTCTGCAGCGGGCCCAACACCCATTAAGACTGATCGCTTACCTGCTCTCTTGTCATCCCATCTCAGTATCTCGGCTATGAGATCCAGCTCCTGTGCTTATTTTTGGCAAGTATATGCAGTAACCCTGGGCATTCTCTAGTGCTTTTTGATGTCCTTGCTTATTCTTTTGATGGGTCAGAGGATGCCTTCAGTGCTGCCCAATCCCCACTGTATTCAAATAAATTGCCTTTTTCTTTTTTTAATCTTCTAGAAAACACTCTTTGCCCTCTAGGGCTGACAGTTATTCCCATATGCTCAGAAGCAACAAAACCCAAACACACTACATCCTTTGTAGTCAGCTTAGCAGAAAAGAGCAAAGGTACCCAAAGTTGTGCTTGTGGAGGGCCACTTAAAGAGTGGAGGGAGGCAGTGACTAAGGGATCTGCTCATAATAATGTTTATCTGAAGTGCAACCCATGAATGCTGAAGGGATGTACCACGATGATCAGCAACATAAGACCCTTGTCTAGACTTTTCACAAAGCTTTTCACGAGCCGGGAGTTGCCTGTGGACCGTAAGGGAGGAGACGCAGTGGGACGTGCATTATTTAGAGGGAACTGCAGGGCTTGTTAGAGGAATGGAGGAAACAGGCAGCTGCACAGCGTAGTGAGGACCAACTCTAAAGCTCAATGAGTGCTTAACTGCTCCTAGATCTCGTCTTTCAGCTGTTGTGTTATTCAACAACTGAGACTCTAATAAGCAGGTGGACCCAGCTCTACGCGATGAAGCAAGCAAGCTGAGGCTGGAGGTTTCACAGCAGAGGCTGCAAGGCACTGAAACTGCAGAGATGGAAATCATTGCTGTGAAAGCACATTTCATCACTTTCTTCCTATGAGTGGAAATCCTTACACCTCCTGCCTCCTCACTCCCAATACCCCAAAAGACATTCAACTGCATTGTGTAACAGGGAAAAACTTCATCTGCAAGACAAGTCCACAGCGGCAGGGCTTCTCCCTCATCCTTGGGGAGAGCTTTTGGGCAAGGGAACTTTGTATAATGTGAAGCAAGTCATCGTTTTTGAATTAGATTGACATAGAAAAAGCTTAAGCCATCAAATGACAGAGATAAGGAATATGAGGGAAGAGGGAGTCAGTTGAGATGAAAGAGCAATTTTGCGCGTTGTTTTTTATCTGGGTTTTGAGGTATAAGGGCGTTGCACTTTCAGCATATGATGCACACCAAATGCTGGAAGGTCAAGCAGAGGAAAAAGGGGAAAAGGCCCTGAAAACCTTCAATACATTATTGAAATATGAGAAGGAACAGGTTTTGTTTCCATGGCAACAGGTGCTTTTGCTGGAGCAATCCAGCAGAGAAAGAGGACTTTCACTGTTAGGGATGCTGGTGAAGTGAAAGATAATTACAGAGACCCCTTCCCTCAGCTGGGTGCATTTGTAAACACTCTACATGTATGTAAGTGCTCAGATGTTACATAGCCCCCCAGAAATGGGCGTCTCCATAGGTGAGAGGCACATGTAGGTGACTGTCGCAGGCCAAATGTCTGTGAGCATTTGGGTGCAGTCTGGTTTTGGCCCTTCCAACATGCTGCTTTGATGAATGAATACAGCCCGAGGTGCCAACAGAAACTTAAGAGTTAAAATCCTTCTTGGCTGCAGATTTTGGATTACGAAGTTGCAGTTCTCTTCCAAGATAAGAGGGCTTTGTTCCCATTTGTCACCTCCCATTGCACACATATATATATGTCAAGGCCAAGGTGCTCTGTGGCAGGGTTCTTTTTGCCACAGCAGCACAGCGTGAAACAATTCAAGAGAAAAAGGGAATATGAAAAAGGAGAGGGAACTTAAGAGGTATAGAAGATGCTGATATAAGAAGAACTGGAACAGGACACCAAGCATAACTTTCATTCTCTTGCAAAGAGCATCATTAGATCATCACTTACTAAAAATGATCAGCTTTAATACTAACTGAAACTGTCTATGGTATGGTGAAGCCCAGAAGCTCAGAGACTGCTATACATGTCGTAAAAAAAACCCCCAGCTCTTTGCTCCAAAGAACTTAAAGTCCGACTGGGTAAGAGAAAGATTTAGGTGTCTGTATTTTGCAGATGGAAGGCAAGGATGAGGTGTAAGAGGTTAAAACACCTTGTCTAAAGTTGCACTGGAAGTTTGTGATTGAAGTGGTTGAACCTACAGCTCCTGACCTCCATGCAAATGTCTAATACTACAAATATCTGGTGTCTTTCCTCCTCATTTTGCCTCTGCCTGAGTAACTTTTGGGAAAGGAAACTTGGGGAGAAAGCAAGTGGAGGCTGAAGTGTGCTAATAGCTAGGAAAACAAGCACATGTGCTGTCAGGTACCAGTGCCAGGACCAGCAGCAGGCAAACAGGTTACAAAACTGTGCTCCAAATGAGCAATCTTAGCACCTCTGGATCTCAAAGGGGAAATTGTACAAAGGCATTAGGGCCCGCACAGCAGTACCCTTTCCTTTCTCTGGGGAAGGAGCTCCCAGTAAATGCCAATCGCAGCATGAAGCTGGCAAAGCACTTATACAGAAGGCAGACCGGCCAGAGACCAGTGGCTGTAGATAACATCCTCCTGTTCTCTTTGCAGTTTTGCGTCACAAGGCTTTTCCTCCTAAGTGCTACAGGCTGGCCTCCAGCCCTTCTTTCGTCCCACATAGTTAAGTGCCACTCACACACCCCTGCCACCACCACCAGTATGGCAGTGACAAACCAGAACAGCAAAATTCATGTCACATCTTGTCCATTCTGTTTCCGTGTTCTGTTCCAGTCACCTATCATGGATTTCTCTTCTAAACTCTTGGGATACACAAAATCTACACATCTACATCTGCATGTGCACAAGGCTCTGGCCTCTGTTAGCCTCGTATCACTATAGTAGTTAAGGATAGCATCCCATCACATTAACGAAGAGATACATTTCTTTCTCTCATCAGGCATGATGGTGGCCATTTGAAAACATGGGCTGTGGATTTTGAGTCAACCATGTCTGTCTCATTTCTTTTCCTTGCAATATTCTTCATGCAGAGTCAGAGAAACCCTGCAGGGTTTTTCTACAGGACTCCTCTGCAACTATGCGAAGCTCCCAGAAGGTGGTCCTGGAGAAGCGTTTTCAGTAGCCCTTGGAGGCAGGGTAGTGACACAGGGACACTCACAGCAAGATACAAAGTGCAGGATTCAAGGCACACAGACTTAGCAAACGTGGCAGGACTGAATATCTCATGAGCAACACAAAGGTTGTGTAAATTATCTGCCTCACAGCTCACCTCAGATCTCCACGATTAGGTATAGGTATCACATCCCCCTGGCCCCAACTCAGGGAGTTCACATGTTAGAGTTCAACATGCAGGACTCTGGAGGGTGAGAAGCAGCAGCTGGGAAAGGCCTGAGGAGAGCGGGAACACAGC
Source organism: Psophia crepitans (assembly GCA_013399095.1). Taxonomy (NCBI): domain Eukaryota; kingdom Metazoa; phylum Chordata; class Aves; order Gruiformes; family Psophiidae; genus Psophia; species Psophia crepitans. The sequence continues at coordinate 223,869 of VWZZ01005580.1, forward strand.
TTCCCTGTGAACACCTCCAAGGCATGGAGTTCTCCTTGCCCAACATCCTAACTAGCTGGCTTCAAGTGAACATAACACTGTAATTCTCATCTGCCCAATACTAAATTATCCCTTTCCATTACCCCCTTTTCCTGTAAAAGTTAGAGAAGCACAGGGGCCATCTTAATATTTGGTGGTTTTATGTAGCCCACAGCTGTTCTGAATACAGAACAGGTTCTCTAGGTCCTTCTCATGCTAGAGATGCCCCCTACACTGAAGACCATCTCAGGAGTGGGAGTCGATGTATATAGCCTTGCACACACGTTGCCCTAGAGGAAAAAAGATTTTCATCAGGTCCTCTCTTCTAGAGGAGCAGCACCCAGCCCATAATGATCTCTCCCAGTACAGGCTAATAAGCAAACAGAGAGCTCAGTGCCTTCTCCCTCCTTCGAGAACACCCCACCCGCAGCTGTGCACCTAGATAAAGTGCCAACAAATTATGGAGGCGAGGCAGAAAATCATTCCTACAGCTCCATTTGCAAGATAATTTATAGCATCTGCTTCTGAATTCAAACGAGAGCAATGCTGCAGCCTTTCTAACCTGCTGCTCCTACTGCACAGTCGTCACCATCTTCTGGCTGTTCAGGGAGCCTCTGTGAAAGGGAAATGCATTAATGGACCTCAGGCCAGCTATTAGCAGACACTTGTCCAGATTGCAATAGAGATCATAGCTTGTTTGGTTGCCCACCGCCTCTGCAGAGGGGTCAAGGACTGAAATAGGTTGACAGAAATGGTATTCCTGCTCCCACCCAACAGCGCTGGAAGGATCAGCAATCAGGTGTAAGAGGCAAAACAGGGCATCACATCGTCTCCAGTTTCACATTAGCAATAATAGGAGAAGTGGCACTAATGTGCCAAGGAAAAGTGATCCAAGTGTGGTTTGCCTTTGTCACATTCTCAGGCCGGGAAATCCACTTCATGTACTTGCTATACATTGCCAGAGTGCACCAAGCCACCCTGGTTTTTACGTCACCAAATTTTTGTCCAACCTTGTTGGTGTGGGCTGGGGTTGGACTCTTCCCTTGCTATACCTGGCAGACAGAAACATAGATTAACATCTCTCCGCAGTATATGCCTTGGTCTCTTGCTCTTTCTCCTGTACACTCACTCCATCCTTTACTGCATCACAGCTGCCAACCCTCTGTGAAACCTGAGTTTCTCACCTACAGCTGGACCCCAGCTCCCACTGACAAAATGTAGGGAACTAGGTGCTAATCGCCTTCTAAGAAGGATAATGATCCCAAGGGTATCTGCCTGGTCACACCTGGTGCCAGCTCAGAAGACAGACAAGTTGACAATCCAGCCAGCCAGCCATGGCTGACACCTCTGCGCGAACTTGGATATCTCTAAGACTAGGGTGAATTGTCCTTTGGAGGCCCATATGTCCATATCATGGCCACTGGAGTTACAGAAGACATGCCCCCCTTTCCTCAGTAAGTGATTGGATTAACCTCCCTTATGCTCTGCCCACAAGGGCTGTAGACCTGCCATGTGGCCTGAGGCATGTTGTGGTAAATAGTTGTTCACCCTGTGATGCAGGCTGTGCCTGAGCCTCTCATGCCTCCTGCCAGGGAGGGGGCAGAAGGACAGCAGCAAGTACTGCCACGCTGCAAGGCACTCCTGCTGCTACTGGCCTTCCAAGAGCCCATCTGCTCCTCTTCCTCCTCCCCCTCAGTTTATGCAAAGCAGATCATTAGTCCCATTAGCAGCTGAGCACCATCTCTGATTGTTCATCAGTGATTCCTTTGTCGCCCTCCATCACTCCCGTTGAGCCTCATTAGTGCTGCTAGGAAGCAGGGGAGCTGCTCCGATATTTATAGGAAGGGTGGGGTGTTCTTTACATTTTATTGCTGTCTAATACCCCTTCTCCACTCACTACCTCTCCCCTCACCCCAGTCTAGAGAGCCTCCTCTTAATGTGGGGGTTATCCAGGGCGTATACCAGGAGAGGACTAGACTGATGGTTTTGAGTCAGGGAAATGAGAAGGGCAAGCTGGAGGTATGCAGAGGCTCAGTCCTTGGTCAGGAGTGTACAGGGGCTGAGTGTGTGTCCCTGTGCATACACACATCCGTTGGGATATCTGTACCAAATTAATGCAAAGATGTCATCATGTGCACACATCCATCTTGGGGAGTTATGTGGCCCAGCTACAGGCATGGCAGGTTCTTCACGTGGTACCTGTGTCAGGGGCTGGGTGTGAACACACCTCCATGCAGGACACCCACCTCCCTGCCTGAAAGCCGATGAAGAGCTGTATCACACTCCCAACAGCCCCACAGGGAGCGACCGCCTTGGTTACTTACAAGAATATTCTTTCATGCAGCACTTAATTATGGAGGCAACTAGACAGAGACTAATCATTCATTCTAATACAGGGGAGAATAATCATTCTGACAGCAGGAGATACTCAGCTTCTCTGGGAGGGTAAGAGATAGTGTAGGGAGGAGGAGGAGGAGGCTGAAGAAAAACCACAGGACAAGGAGAGGAGGAGGGAGGAACAAAATCCTAAATCAGTTGCCTAGTACAGACACCTTTATGACTTCATAAATGGAATATGCTTAGTGTCAGCAATCTTTGCCTTACAGCATCATGAGGATACCTCTCCCTAGTCAAAGCCACAGGTCCTGATTGTGCCAGCAGTCAAACTGGGTGACATTTTAATACCACTTTTCATCTCAAGATTGCATCTTCCTTCCAAAGGGTCCCAAGGAGTTTTTATAACCTTTCCAGACACACAATTCATGTCTCCTGGCACTGAAATGGAACCTGTTCCTGAGAAGGATGAGCCAGCTCCACCACTGTGCAGGAGTTTTGGACAGAAAGCAGTGACAGCTTCTGTATACCTCTGAAGCTATGGGGCATGCATGTGTATGTGTGTGAGGAGGGGGTTTTCAAGGCAGCAGAATGTAATTGCAGACTATGAAAGCTGGTGAGGAGCTGTAGCCAAATCCTCAGCTAATATGTAGGTTAGCACTGGGGAGCTGTAAGAAACAGCACTGGTGATTCAGAGCTTCACAGTCCTCCCTTTGCCTCCCTGGTGAATCATACTCCTACAGGCAGTGGACCTCTGTGTGGCTGGGGATGGCTCTTGAAAGAGGCTGCAGGCCAAGATCCATGGGTAGTTGTTCCAAATCAATTGCCAAAAACCAGGGTATTGATCCAAGTGTCTTGGACAAAATCCAGATTTGGGAAATGGCATCACACACTTCTAAATCCCTCTTTTGGGTTTCAACCAAGTCCCACTACTTTCCCCTTCAGAATGGTGCTTTTTGGGAACAGAGGCGGCTCTGTTCCCATTCTGCTTCTCCCACACTCTCCCTGGATGTCTGCTCCTTGCCCACAGCTGGCATGAAGACCCTGGGTAAAATGGGTCTTCTGCTGGAGACGGCGTACCTGACAGGCTGGGTTACACCCAGACCTGTCATACGCAGTGGCCAGTGAAACGCTGCCCTGTGCTGCCCCCAGTGATGAGTCTTCCTTGATCCACACTGAGGATGGAGCTGTCTGACAGACAAGAGGCAGGGCAGGCCTCCACTTTCTAGGAAGTGCTGCTCAGCTTTGTCCTGTAGAACTCACAGAGAATCAACATCCTCAACAGAATATGAGTGAGGGCCATGTGAGACTTGAGCAGAGCCCTCTATCCCATAGATGTGTCAGGAAGTGACCCTTCCCTTCCACAGCCAGTGAACTGCTGCAGCAGTAACCCAAAGATGTTGGGGAACATCTGGCCTCCTACACAAACAGAGACCTCTCTCTGTCTCCCAAAGCAGGAGGAGAGCTTTCCCTGCCCTCTGCAGCTGCAGGCCGTCATGCATATAGTGTTATGTTTTTATATCTCCTCCACCTTCCTCATAGCTGCACTTCTCCACTTTCAGCTGATACAATTGACTGCTCTGGTTATGAAGAATCATGGTGTTTAGGCACCAGAAGTAATACATAGCATCATGCTGCCATTTTCACATCCCAGAGCTGTGCAAACATTAACTAATGCTAACTCTAATTAACTGAGACTCACTGGAAAGTAGCTGTGCTGGTTTTGGCTGGTTAATTTTCTTCATAGTAGCTAGTATAGGGATATGTTTTGGATTTGTGCTGAAAACAGTGTTAAAAATATAGAGATGTTTTTGTTATTGCTGAGCAGTGCTTACACAGAGCCAAGGCCTTTTCTGCACCACACCCCACCAACGAGTAGGCTGAAGGTACACAAGAAGTTAGGAGAGGACACAGCCAGGACATCTGACCAAAGGAATATTCCATACCATATGATGTCACGCTCAGCATATGAAGTTGGGCGAAGAAGAAGTAAAGAGGGGGGAGGTACATTCAGAGTGGTGGCGTTTGTCTTCCCAAGTAACAGTTACGTGTGACAGAGCCCTGCTTGGGGGAGTGGTGAATGAATTTCTTGTTTTGCTTTGCTTAGAATCATGGAATCATAGAACCATAGAACCATAGAATGGTTTGGGTTGGGAGGGACCTCAAAGATCATCTAGTTCCAACCCCCCTGCCATGGGCAGACCCATCTTCCACTAGACCAGGTTGCCCAAAGTCTCGTCCGACCTGTTCTTGAACACTTCCAGGGATGGGGCATCCACAGCTTCTCTGGGCAACCTGTGCCAGTGCCTGACCACTCTCACAGGGAAGAATTTCTTCCTGATACCTAATCTAAATCCCCCCTCTTTTAGTTTAAACCCATTACCCCTTGTCCTGTCACTACACTCCCTAATAAACAGCCCCTCTCCAGCTTTTCTGTAGGCCCCTTCAGGTACTGGAAGGCCACAATTAGGTCTCCCCGGAGCCTTCTCTTCTCCAGGCTGAACAAGCCCAGCTCTCTCAGCCCATCCTCACAGGAGAGGTGCTCCAGCCCTCTGGTCATCAAAGCTACACCTGCATATGTGGCTTTTGCTTTATCTATTAAACTGTCTTTTTCTCAACACAAGAGTTTTCTCACTTTTACTTTTCTAATTCTCTCCCCCATCTCACCAGGAGATAGTGAACAAGTGGCTGAGTGGTGCTGAGTTGCCAGCTGGGGTTAAACCACGACAGTCCTTTTTGGCACCCAGCGTGGGGCTTGAAGGTTCAAGATAATGACAGATGTGATTGGAATGTTCCAGATTGAATTTATAGCTGTTATTGCTGTTTAGCTGGTAATCGGCCGGCTCCTGCGCTTGCCATGGGGCTGGCTTTCCTTATTGTGTATTGTCCAGCCCTTGGTAATGGCTGCTTTTTGCTCTCGCTGAGCGCTGTGCTGCCGTACTGCTTATCATCTGACTGCGCTGTGCCTGGGAACATTCTGATAACAGCCATGGCGGTGTGCCTGGGCTGGCCGATGGCCAGGGCATCGCTGCTGTGTCTGTGCTGCTGGACTGACAGGCTGGAACTCCGGTGTGAACTTGAGTCGAAGGAGCTGTGACCTGTGGATGAGCCCACATGGGAGCAGGACACCCTGGAGCATCTGTGGCCATGAATAAGTCCACAACTGAGCAGGTTTATCTCAAAGTGTCTGTGGTCATGGTTATGTCTGTGCCACAGCAGGTATACCTCTGAAGGGACTGTGGCCCAAGGACAAATCCATGCTGGAGATGGTGCACCTTGAAGCCTCAGTGGCTGTGTATGAGGTCATGCTGGGGCACCTCAAAGCATATGGCCATGCATAAGTCCATGACAGAGCAGGTACACCCCTGGAGGGACTGCAGCCATTGGTAAGGCCATGTTGGAACAGGTTCACTCTTGAAGTGACTGCAGCTGTGGCTAAGGCCATGATGTAGCAGGTATATCTCTGAAGGCACTGTGGCCCATGGATAAGGCTCATGGATAAGGCTGGAACAGGTGCACCTCAAAGTGACTGTGGGTAAGTCTATGCTGCAGCATACCCATGAAGAGACAGGGGCTCATAGACAAGGCTCCACTTGGAGCAGGTACAACCCTGAGGGACTGGAGTCTGTGGATAAGTCAATGCCGGAGCAGGGACAAGGGGAGGAGTTCATTGCTATGTTAAACCCAATGGTCTAGTCCAAAGGGACCAGGGGTGGAGATTGTAATGGAAATACCTTTAAATTGTTGTAACCTGGGATTTGAGTTGCCCATTATAGGAATTACTATACCAGGAACCACCTGAACCAAGGGAGGACAAGCCTTGCAAGAAGCAGTGCAAATGCAGCAGTGACCTGACCTGATCCGGTTTTGATGCCCAGTAACTCCACACAACACACCACCTCTCCCATCCTGAGTGACCACCGTAACAGAGGGAACCCAAAGTCATGGGCTAACTGAACCCAATGGGCATTTTGTAGACACCTTAAAGACATTTTACAGGGGTGGTCCATAGGCTGTGTATTATATCAAAGGATGGG
>VWZZ01005580.1:230398-323368 GCA_013399095.1 Psophia crepitans
TGCTGAGCAGCGCTTACATAGAGCCAAGGCCTTTTCTGCTTCTCACCCCACCCCACCACCGAGTAGGCTGGGGGTGCACAAGGAGTTGGGAGGGGACAGACAGAACAGCTTGACCCCAATGACCAAAGGGATATTCCATACCATATGGCGTCATGCTCAGCTTATAAAGCTGGGGGAAGAAGAAGGAATTGGTGGACATTTGGAGTGATGGCATTTGTCTTCCCAAGTAACCGTTACACGTGATGGACCCCTGCTTTCCTGGAGACGGCCTGCCAATGGGAAGTGGTGAATGAACTTTGCTTTGCTTGCATGCACGGCTTTTGCTTTACCTATTAAACTGTTTTTATCTCAACTCATCAGTTTTCTCACTTTCATTTTTCTGATTCTTTCCCCCATCCCAAGGGGCAGGAGTGAGTAAGTGGCTGTGTGGTGCTTAGTCGCCAGCTGGGGATAAACCACGACAGTAGGTGAGCTTGATATTAGCCCCATTTTTTAGCTGATGACACTAAGATTCAGACAGCCAAGTTGCTCTTCAGTTCAGCAAAAGGACTAAGTTAAAAATGGGCAAAAATGTTTTCTAGGTAATTCCATCATCATGAGGGGTATTCCAGCCTCCCACACAACATGACTTTGCCCCAGCCATGCCTCAGGAGCTGAGGACAGGATGCCTCAGACCTGCCATGCCACAGCCCCCTCAGAAGCACTTGTGTTATGTTCAACCAGTTGAGAGCCCCTCCCCTGGCTAGTGGTACACTTACCCACTACCATGCCCCCCAGAGCATCGAACTGGCACACACAATGCCACCAAGACCCAAGGAGGTTTCCTGAAGTCACAGTCATGCAACAGTACAGCTGCATGGGCAGCATCCAGGCACCCTCTAAGTACTGACTCCTTTATACAGCCACAAAACTGACCCAGTGTTATCTACAGCTGTAGCCTTGCACAGCAGGACTTGTGCTTGAAGTCAGCAGGGCTGTGGCTGAGCAGAAGGAATAAAGAAGCTGTTCTGCATTCAGGTGGAGAGCATACACCCCCACCCTCTGGGAGAAAATGAGGTAGGGGAAAAAGTGCCCAGGGACTTCAGACACTTGTGTTATCCAAGCACCCTGAGGAGCTTAGAGACAGAGTTGGGGATAAAATTGCAGTCATTTCCAGTCTCCCCAGAAAGATGAGCATTGGGTCCAGCCAGGAGCCATCTGCCAACTTTCTTTCTCCTTATTGCAGTAGCCCACCCTCATTTCCTTACTAGATGTATTTAATAAGCGGCACTCAGTCTGACAGCTGTCTTGCAGCTCACACATGAGTTAGAGCCAGAGTTTACAGAGAAATGAAGACAAGAAAGAACATATATAATCTGTTGAGTTTCTCTCTCCTCATCCACAGCCTGCCATCTTAATATTCCCAACACACCTTTGCCTCAGGACTACAGCCGTGCATCAGGGCTTGTTCATCCAACATAGTATGTGCAGTCTTTGGTAACAGAAGACATTATATGTGGAAACAGGTGGTAGAGAAAGAAAGAAGCAGAGGAGAGAAAATTATTCCTCCTTCAGTTAGTTTCTGTATGGAGAGGAAAGCAATGTCAGATTGAGGAGCTTTAAGAATTAATTTAACCACAGGCTTTGGAGCACACACCTACCTTCACAGGGCTGCATGTGAATATTCATATTCCTCATGCAGAACATCATCTTTCAGAGTTTATCACACTTTGACTCCTTTGCTAGGAACTGGAGTGCTCTGCTGTTGCACAAATCTCAACTAACGCAGCAGAGTTCAGTGAGAGACCTTATTGGGAGAGATTATTTTATTCTAAACCACTGATTTCATTCACACTCATTCTTTCATACCCACGTGTTCTCAGGCACCAACAGGTATGTGCCTACATGCTCCAGCTAGGACTCCTTGCAAAGTCAGTAGGACAAGGGAGAGGAGCTAATGAGTCATCACACCTCTAGAGTTCCTGTTAGGCAGGTGACCATGGGCTGTTTTTGGATCTGCCTTTTGTTCATTTTAAGGGTTCACAGTGGTTGTGATCTTCTGTATTCCCTCCCTGTGCCATCTCTCAGAAGTATTAGGAAACATTGCTGATTTACTAATTCTTTTTAGTCTCCTTACCTGGATGTCTTTAATGGCTCCAGGCTTGTCCTTTATCTTACCTCTTAATGGCTTCAGTCTGTCTTTCGCTTTATTCCCAATCTAGGTATTTCGAGAAGTTGCAGGATGTGCTGTGATCTTGATAATCTTCTAGCTTAAGTGTCATCAACAGCCATCATTCCTGTCCTTCTGCCTTGTTCTCTGGTGCTGTTCACAAGCCCATCCATTCCACTCTAAGTGTTTCTGTTGGATTTCTACGATATCTCTGGCTAAGGCATAGTCCCAGCCCACACACCTTCCATCACTATGCCTGGAAGATCCTATCACAGAGGACAGACATTTTAAATGCATGGCATATTTAGCTGAAGAAAAGCTATTTCACTCATTAGTGATTCTTGTGTCTGTAAGAAGCATGTTCTGACTGCACAGTAACCTGGTACAGAGAGTTTGTCAATAGGACTTCAGTCATCAAGAGATGGTGGGTGTGTAGAAAACCTGTCCCATGGCTGACCACTGCCAAATCTGGACTATAGCCCAGGGTAATTAGGAAGTGCTGCTGGGAAATCCACATTTGGACAAGAAAAAAAATCTGATAGCTTGATTTTTTTTCTTTTTTTAACAATGTCTGTTTGAAGAGGGTTACCTGGTTGGAAAGCTGGGCTGAGCCCTGGCAGAGGGAGGCTGGGAAAGGTTTCTGGTGAGTTCAGTTTCCCAGTGCTGCATTATTCATTCAACATTCAGCTCCCCCAGACTCAAGCAGAGCCCTGTTCCCCAGAGTGATGGCCCACCAGTTATCCAGCAGCTTCTCCTTACAAATAAGTTCAGGATCCTGCTGTGAGGGACGGGATGAGGTGTAGATTTACTGACGTACTTGGGTGTCTGGGGTTTCTGAAGATCCCAGTATGACCCCCTTCTTTCAAGGACTCTGAGAATTACCCCGCACACACCAGAAGCTGAGAGCAGGATAGAGATCACCACAGCTTCTTTTTAGCCCTAGACTCCATCCAATAGCTGGAGCTCCGCTCCGGGGTGTTCCTTGGAACAGCCGTGGCAGTGCAGAGGTGAGATCACTCACTTCAGGTAAGATGGTTTTATTCCACCACCCGTTAGGGTAGGTGCCTGAAATATCAGGACGTCTGGGCCAAATTTACTCCTGTTGGATTTGGGTCCTAAAGCCTTAAGTACAGTCTCACGTCGTTGCCTGCACCACCACACCAGAGCTGCCACGTGGTGCACGCAGGCCCTCTCCCCGAACGCAGAGCTCGCTGTGCTCAGCCCCCAGCACTTCCTAACAACTCAAAATACAGAGGCAGGTCTGGACTGATACCAGTGGCAGTTGTGTGCAACAGATTTCTAAAGAATTGTGTTATCAGATGGGGATGCTGTGGTTTACCATTAGCAGAAAAGATTGCTCATATTGTAGGAAAGAAAAAAGTTAGTGTTTGCGACTGTGCTTCAAAATGGCACACAATGTTGTGGGTTTTGTGGGTTTCTTTTTCCTTCAGTGCTGGACAGCTAGTGTCAGAGTTAAGGTTACAGTGTGTGTTATACAGTGAGGTGGGGTAAGTCAGATCACTGACCCTGCTTGAAGGTCTAAATGACCTCCTGAGTTTTTTTCCAACCTGAATCTATGGGTTTGGCCCCAAAATACAGTGACCATTTTCAGTTCTGGAAGAACTGTGCTCTGAACACCAACCTCTGAATTTATCCCAATATTGGGAAAGTGATTTCTTTCTTTCTTTGCAGTAGTAATCCCTAAAAAAACTTTAAAAGATCTTACTTAAAATACCTATTAAACTGGAAGACACATAGCAGAACACACATGAATATAAGAGCTTAAATTTACAAGCAAAAATAAATGAAAACCAATAGCACCCAGGAATCAAAAGTGAAGATTTTAATAAAGTAAAGAACAAGTTAGCTCCCTTGTGATCACTAGAATAATAGGAGGTGGCTGGAATGGCTCAAATAAAATGCAGCTATTTTGGAGGCGGCGAGCCTTTACGCTTCATCGCCACTGTCCCTGTTCACCATCACTGAGAAAAAATCTATGTATTTTCTCTCGGTAGGGAGAAGGAGTAACATTAGCAAACAGAGGATATGCATGAAAAGACTGAGGTAATTACATTTAAGGCTAAGGTCTCCTGAGAAGTATGGCAATGAACTGATCTTATCCTGACCATCCTAACCTCTGTCAGTGTATGAGGAGCTTTGGGCAGGTGTCCCGCTCTGTAGAGGAATAAATCAGACTGGTCATGACATTGAGATTGCTGCCTGGTCATCACAGGCAGCCACACAAGAGATGCTCGGTTTATGGGCTATAGGATGATTCCAACCATTATAAACTTAGGACACATAGTATGCCACCACTGTAATGTGGCATTGGAAGAGGTTAGACAGAGCCTAAGTGCTGTCGTGGTTGTGGATCTCTGCATCAAAAGGAAATTTGTTAAAATTCCCAGGTGATCATGGGAGGCAGCATCCCTGCTCCCTCAGAGAAGGGCTACAAAGGGTTCAGACATCTAGCAGGAAAATTAATAATGTCAGCAAATGTCCTGAGCATGTGAGCAGGACACATCAAAGGTGTCTGAAGCTTTACCACCACTCTGCAATCTGCATCCTGTCCTGAAATATGGCTGTCTCCAGTGATGTAGAGAAAGGTGGAAAAGAAACAAAATTCAGAAGATGAGAGGGAGGAAAGCCTTTCTAAGTCCTGACAGCTGCAGAAACATTGAACTGTAAGCCCGACACATGATAAATATAATGGAAATAAACAGAGATTGAGTTTACTTCCAAACCCATTTGACAAGCCAATGCAAGGATTGTTAAGTACTTGTATTTCAAAGTTGTTTCCTGTCTTTAGAAATCCACCTATTTAGAATCACAGAATCATAGAATCACAGAATCATTACGGTTGGAAGAGACCTCAAGGATCATCTAGTCCAACCGTGCCCCCACCACTTATTACCCACTAAACCATGTCCCTAAGTACCACATCCAACCTTTCTTTAAACACTCCCAGGGACGGTGACTCCACCATCTCCCTGGGCAACCCGTTCCAATGCCCGACCACCCTTTCCGAGAAGAATTTTCTCCTCATCTTCAACCTAAACCTCCCCTGGCGCAACTTGCAGCCGTTCCCCCTATTTAGTTACATATATGCTTATCAAGCTTCTAATACACTGCTGAGTGGGGTTCAAACTTTTCTGTGGCGAAGGTAGTGTTAGAAAAAGAGATAAATTGGGCACTGGAGCTGGTCTGGATACCTTGCCAAAGACCCAGATGGCTAGACATGTTTTCCACACTTTAAAATCAGCATATTGCATGCAGATGCAGCTGCTTTCAGTCATCCCCACCTCGGTTACAGAACACACAGTTGTCCAGTTGCAGAGAGATGTTACTTTTGTGGCATCCACAGCTCTGGAGTCCACACAAATTAATCCCAAAAGCATGTTGTGAATGGTGTCTCCAGCCCTGAAACAGTGACCAGTAGGATGGGAGCAGCACTACACAGGCTGGCAGGGTGTTGTGCATCATAGGACAAAGAGATCTTGGACACTGGAAAGGGAACGAACTCTTCCAGGAACAACAGACACTGGGCTCCTCAATATTCATGCAGAACAGAGCAGCTCCACTTTTACACTTCACTTGGAGGGTACAACATGTAACCTGAAAATGAAAGATGAGCACATCTGAGATTCCAGGAAGAATTAAATTTTTCAAAAGTGTATGTAGCCTGCTATGCTAACTGTGCTCTCACTCAGCCTGAAGTTGGAATTTAAATATGTCAAAATGGGGTAAGAATTGGGGGAGGGAAAGAGAATGCCAAGTCTGTCTCCAGCTGGTTTCTCTCATCTTTGGATAGCACCCAGCACTGCAGGACTTTAACCTGGATTGTAAGACTGTTCCCTAGGCCTTTGACCATTACCATTCTGGTAAAAAATCCAAACAACATAGCAATAGCCAAATGCTATCGTAAAGAAAAGATTAGATAAGTGGCGTGTAACAACTTCACCTGGATTTTGGCAGCAGAACTAGAATTAACCTCCATAGCACTGGAAAAAGCACCAAGGTCTCTGTTCACATCTTTTCCAGAACTGCAGTGACCCAGTCACAAGTGATCCACTACATGCTCACTGTAGGAGGGCTACCCACTTTATTTTCCTTGAGAGCTCTACATCCATGGATCAGGGCACATCTCTCTTGGTTACACATACAAAAACAAGTCACAAAGGTGCAGCTCAGTGCCAGGGTCACTGGAAGTTTCAAAATATTTGGGGGCACAGATGTATAGAGGGAGAAATGCTGAGAAAGAGAATTTGAGCAAAATATTTGCAGATTCTAAATGGTTGGTTTTGGGGGGTGGAGTGGGAAGGATGAGAAAGTACTCCCATTTGGGGATTTGTTGTCATCTCAAGGTGTGTAATGTACGCCAAGGCTGGGACAGATTGAGGCTTATTGAAGCTCCCAAGTACTTAATGACCAGCTGTGGAGAAAAATTAATGGCACAACAAGGGGATTCTCCACTGCCTGTGGATTTTGTGAGCTCCAGTCCTCTCTGAAAAATGAAAAGAAAAAAACCAAGCTAAAAGAGGTTGGGCATCAAAGCTGAGCAGGGAGAGATTTTTGACTCACATTAAGTGTTACCTTCAGATTTGCACAGGTGCCCAGCAGCCTGTTGCAATCTTTGGGTGTACAGCTGGGCAAGGAGAGAGAACTCCATTCTGGAAAGGATTTCAATGTTTGTAATTATGTTGGGGGATGTGTGTATCCCAATTTGGAACAAACCCTCAACGTCTTCCTAGGTTTGGGCAGACCAGATGGTGGGCTGCCAAAACACCAAGGAAGCCTGACTCTGTGCAAGTGAAAGGCGATTTGGCACTCAGGTGGGCTGAGGAGGAGACAGGGACATTTCCCAACGCGGCTGGGAACCAGACAGACTGTGACCCCAACCTGGCAGGCGGCCTCCATCAGAATGCCCACCGAGATCAAAACTGCTCCATGATCCTCCAAATTGGAAGATCCTGAAAGCAGAAAAAACAATCTGTTTGAATTCTTCCAGCTACCCCCAAATGGGAGGCTCTCACCAACTGTTACCAATGTCCTGCCCGGCCCTACCTCTAAGCACACCACAGGTCTTTTTGCATTGTACAGCAAGGAGCTACTGAGTGGAGAAGCCTCATAACCCAGCCCCTTGAAATTCACTGAGGACCTGCTGGGCGTGAGTAGTCCAGTCCATGTCCAGGGAAAGCCAAATGTTCCCTCTGACACAGTAAGCTGGTTCGATCCCATTTCAAATGGCACAAGCAACTGAATGTCTTTGCTCGTCCATTTGCATGGCCCATTTTCTAATGGTGGCCAAGGGATTCAGACAGCACTATAACTGCAGTAAAATTTAAAGGCCTCCCTACCCTCAGCCTCTCCATGCCCATGAGCACTCTATAAAATCCTAGATAGATTAAATTAGATAGACAGTATGAAGAACAAGTTAATTGGTGGTGTCACCCAGACTGATACATCTCACTGCTTAATTAACCAGTAAGTCACCACGAACAGCAGAGCTGTCCCTTTTAATATGTGTAATTGATGGGGAAATGTTGAATGGAGGGGCTACCATGGAACACATGCAAGTACTAACACAGGCCCTCTCCCTGTTGATGTTGCCCTTGCCTCCTACTTCCCTGTGTAGTGGACAAGATCAGGAGCTAAATGCCTCTTCTCCTGCATGGGGCTGAGCACTACCTGAGCAAGAAGGAGATCTGGAGACAACACTGAGTGAGGCTGGAAGCACTGCCCCATCACAGCAAAAGGGAGCCTCTCTCCTGCCTGCCAGCAGCAAATCTCCCACCACATGGGCTGGCTGGAGAACAGTACTTCAGTTAGGTCACTGAAAGTTTTTGCCTCTCCCTCCTTGTATCAGAAATAGTGTGGCCAACAGGACCAGGGAAACGATTGTCCCTTTGTAGTGGGCACTGGTGAGGCCACCCCTTGACTACTGTGTTCAGTTTTGGGCCCCTCACTGCAAGACAGACATTGAGCTGCTGGAGCACGTCCGAAGAAGGGCAGCGAAGCTGGTGAAGAGTCTGGAGAGCAAGTCTGAGGAGGAGCAACTGAGGGAACTGGAATTATTTATTGTGGAGAAAAGGAGGCTGAGGGGAGACCTTAAGGTGCTCTACAACTACCTGAAAGGAGGCTGTAGACAGGTGGGTGTTGGTCTCTTTCCCCAAGTAGCAAGTGATAGGATGAGAGGAAATGCCTCAAGTTGCACCAAAGGAAATTTAGATTGAATATTACAAAAAATTTCTTTGCTGAAAGGGTTATCAAGCCCTGGAACAGGCTGCCCAGGGAAGCGGTTGAGTCACCATCCCAGGAGGTATTTAAAATACGTGTAGATATGACTCTTAGGGACACAATTTAGGGGTGGACTTGCCAGTATTAGGTTAATGGTTGGACTTGATCTTAAAGGTCCTTTCCAACCTAAATGATTCTAAGATTCTATAATTCCTAATAGCTTCCCCTCATTTGGTAAGGCAGATAAGCCCCCCCTTTCTGCTTTTTTGGGGGCTTTTAACACCTAATTAATTAGTATTCAAGGCAGAGTTTTATGTAAATTTTATTTAAATCCCAATCAGTGCTCTCATTTCCGTGCAGAGTTATTTTTACCATAGCATCAGCACTCAGGTGGGCAAGGAACAAAACTACCCAGGGAAGCAGAGCCCGACGTGCCCAGCCTGACAAAGAGACTGGGAGCACTGGGATGGCAGGAGGGGCTGCCAGGTGGCATAGAGATGTCCCCAGCATGCAAGTCAGCACAGAGGGGAAGGGGTAGGAGCAGTTATGGTTGCAGGGCACTGATAAACTCTGGCAAAAGCAAGCAAGTCTTGACTGTGGAGTGGACCACAAAGTGCTCTCTCCTGAGGACTAAGTGCCCCTGTAGTAGGGAATGGCTTAACACACAGGGATGTTGATGCTACAGCCACCAAAGGGATGATGACAGAAAGCCTTAAAACAAGTCTGGATTCAGGGGCATTGTTTTTAGCCTATCCACAAAAGCAGGGAGTGTCACAGCAGGAACTTACTCAATGGAGTCTTCCCAGTCAAGATCAGCTTCCTACTCACTGGAACTGTCTTGACAGGCACCCTGGGGATCTTCCACCTCTTCCCACTCAGATCCAAGGCTTGTGACCTTCCCACTTGCCCCATTTCTGTCGTTTAAAACACTGTTAGGCATAGGAGAGCCTGTGGAAACTTCTGTCAGCAGCACCCACAACCTACGAGAGGGAGAAAGAAAAGCACGTCTTTCCTGGAACGGGATGTCAGTGAGGTCAGCTGGATCCTCAGGCATCTCATCACAGTAACCCATGCATCACGGTAACCCATGCACAGTAATTCATGGGATCCCTCAGCAGCAGCACACCAGGCATCAGCCAACACCGCCTCCTTGCGCACCACTGCTAGGGCAGCCAGGTATGGGCCTACTGGAGTCAGTCCTTCTGCTACCAGGCTTGGGGGAGAGCCAAAGCTGGGAATGGAAGTGTTGCCATCTCTCTCCAGTCTGTGGAGAAAGCAAAGATTCTTCAGTATCTCCCCCTAGATTATTAGACTGAGACAAGATGCTTGGGACTGCAAAGAGGAACCAGCCACTAGACACAACGACCCAGATCAGGTAGGAAGACCTGGCAAGGAAGTCCCAACTTGCTGCAGATTGGGAAAGTGAGCTCAGCCAGGTGACCCAGAAGCAGCAGATGAGTTAAAGCAGCAGGTTCCCATGTTCAGCAGCACAGGACAGCTTCTTCCTGACAGTTGTTTCACAATTTCCCTGGGAGTGCTTCCTCCTCATGTTGCTTATATTCTCCCTTTCCCTGAGGCAGCCACAGTTCACTGAGGTCAGAAAACAACAAAAACCTGGTCTACACTGCAGGCTAGTAGAGAGCAGATTTTCAGCCACCATGTCTGACTCTCCACAGTAGAGACAGCTTTGGGATGGTTTTTTAACTCCTCCTATTCAGATTTTCTAGCAGCAGCCAGAAGGCTGACTCAATGCAAGTGGCTGTGCCTCATGCTGGATGGATTCATGCTGTTGATCCTCTCTGCAAGTCCTTCAACACCTCTCACTGTGCTACTCAACTCTTCAGAAATCTATCGATTTGCTAAAAACACCTCCAGCTTTACTTTCTACCTCATGAATCCTTCTCCTACCTTCAGCCTAGATAATTATAGTTTATTTCTTAGGGGAGGAGGCAGGGTTTCCACTGGAGACATAGTTAGCATCTGCTACCCAGAGAAACAACAAGAGTTCTGTCAGTGATAGAAAAAGTCTCAAAAGCAGTATCTACTCTTACTGGGCGAAACTAAAAGCATGCCCACTACTAATTTCAGAACATCGACAGGCTGGGGAAAGTCACTCATTGCCATCACCACTGGAGTCACTAGAGAGAAGAGGGTGCAATAACAGAGCAAGAACTTCATACTAACGCCATCAATGATCAATATCTGAGACTTGACAAATCCAAAGCAAGACTCTCCTAGGCTCCCTTATAGTCATAGTCCATGCACAGAGAGAGTCTGCAACAGATTTGGGGACACTGGAAGAATTCCAAGGTGGTATTATTCAACGCCTAATACTGCTTCATAACTAATTAGATTTATTAACTTTCCCTGCCACCCAGAGTCTTTTGTGTGATGGCAGACAGATGCTCCCCAGGTGTTTGCAAACTGGTTTAGCTAATACTTTTGATAACCTGAACCTGCACAGCAGATGCATTAACAGATTTTGACATGATGCCATTAGTTTTGCAGCTGATGGCAGGGAGGAACGAGGGAGAAGAGAGGGAAGAACAAATAAATAAATGTTAAAATAGAGAGAAAAAGAAAAAGAGAGACTAATTTATAGGCTTCCTTCTCCCCCCAGAACACGCAGCCCAAGCGCTGGCAGACGGCGTTCCCCATCTGCTCCATTCCTAGGGCAAGGGGGCAGATTCCACGACCGGTTCCATCCTGCCAAAATCCCTTCCTTCCCCCCCACCTTTACCCCTTCCTTTGAAGTGCGATTGCATAGACTTCCATCTGGCAAGGAAGCCTGTGCTTCACAAATGCACACACACTTCGAGACCACAGCGAGGAGAGCATTTAAGGTACAGAGACAGGGAAAGTGCATCGCAAAAGGCAGATAGTGGGTAATACAGAAACACTCCCTTTTCTGTTCCTTCCGATGAGTCAACATGATGAGTCTGTTGTGTAAAACATATGCTGCTTGTACATCTGCATAAAATGAGGCAGCGAGATCTAGGAGTGTTCATTAAGGGGCTGAATGCAAACCTTATTTTTAATCTCAAGCTTACTCCCTACCCATAATTAGGCCTCCAGTCAGTCATTGAAGCTCTCTCTGTGTGCCTTTCTCCACCCCTAAGAGAGGATTAAACCTTCTACCCAAGGAGTTGTAAAGAACCGATTCTACATCCATAAAGCCTCGTGTTTTACATCTGTGAAGAGATAAACAAACAGTTTACGTCTGAGCAAGATCCGAAACAGAAGCAATGAGCCTTCCAAAATAAGACAGAGAAAACCCAGGTCAAAAGATCCCTTCACCTTTCTCACTGGGAGTTAATGCCACAGGCAGAGGCAGAACAGGGGAGACAGAAGAGCGAGAAAAAGCCACCACCTTTGCCAACAGTCACTGTTTCCATGCTGGAGAGGAGTTCAGGAAGCTGATCACAGCTGCCCTTTTCCCAAAGAGGCTCAACAAATGCAGCAGCATGGCTTCAATTTGCAGCCTTTTTATAACCTCTGGTAACATGTTTTACAAATGAAGCTCGTGAGATCTATGGACTCATTACTGGCTCTTGAACACAGCTCCCTTCAGATAAAGTATGACCACTTCTGCACAAATATTGTGTAGGAAACTGTAGCTTTTCTGCCTATGTGTCATTTAGCCAGATGTTCAGCACACCAGTTAATGTTTCCCTAAACCAATACACCAACAGATTTAAAATCCATCCATTTAGAGTAACGAGCATTTTGACGGAAAATAGCAGATATTCACTGAAGGGGCCAGAGGGATTGTCACCATGCTGTGGCTCAGCAAGTACGGCTGCTTCCCACTCCCTAAACACAGATATTCTCCTCCTCTCCAAGTCAGCAGCACAGAGATCATCCCCTCCAAACATCCTCTTCCTCCGTCTGACCAAAACCAGTATCAGGGATATCGGTTAAGCTTTTGCAAAGGCTTTCTCTGTGCCTTTCACAAGAACGTCGCCTGTGCCATTCCCCCTCTGCCTGGGAAGTTAAATTCCCTCATTCATCAAGGGATCATTATTCCCAGCCTGCACAGCTTTGCCCAGGCTTTCAGAAAAACAGGACAGCAGTTTAAGGTACATCTGATTTATACATTATCAAAGAGGAAGTCACTTAGTCAGGAAAATTATGTAAGCCTGCATGTGTCTAAGCACTCCATCTCCATTATACAGGAGTGGCAGGCAGTGTCCTTCCCGGTGAGATTTCCAGCTGCTCTGGGATTAGCGCACAGTTTGCCTGTGCAGGACGTTATCAGCGCAGTGAGGCGAAAGCAAAGACCTTGTGGCTCCAGCCCCCTCTGCCATGCATCAGGCAACTCAGTTTGTCTGTTTTAACTTATTCCAGCAGTAATCCTAAAATCAGGGCAACGATTACTCAAGGCAGAGTTCTTTCAGATGCAGGGGAAACTTGCATAGCAAGAGCCTGTGTTCCTATAGGCCATGAATCCCAAGTCTCCCCTTCTCTAGCATTAATTCTATGAAATCACCAACATTAGATAGAAGAGATAATGTAGGGGAACAGAAGATTATTCTGAAGGGTGTGGCTGATTGCTGATTTATTAGCATCTAGCTCCACATTTCAGTCATGTGAGAATGTCAGGGAACGGGGGAGCAGAAGGGTCATGACCTTGGTCTCTACCCTGCATTTAGCCAACTTTGAGGCATAATATTCACAGCAAGAGCTATGCTCCCCAAGAAATGTGCACAGGGAATATTGAGAGTCTTGCGAGTTTTGCTTTTTTCACAGAAGAGGACTGATCTGAGAGAAGGGGAGGCTTTGTACAAGCCTTTGGAGACATGGTGCATCACAGCCACTGTGAATTAGAGCTCTTGGCTCTAGCCCTCCCCTAATATATTGCGCTGGGTTGGTTTGTCTGGCACAGCACAGACACTCTGTTGCCTCTTGGCTCCATATACCCTGTTATTTCCCTTTTATGCTGCCCCTGGCAGAAACATCACTACAGAAAGGGAGAGCAAATTATTTGTTCCTGTATTGGAGAGGATCTGGAGGGAACAGTGGTGTCAAACAATTGCTTCTCCCCAGATGACAAGTCAAAATTCTCTTATCCACCCAGTACATACTCTGTTCTCATCCCCAGGATGGCATGGGATGTCCCCTGCTAGCAAGCAATGCCCTCCAGGATGTTCCACTCTAAGATAACCAAGGCACCCTCACAGGAGTGACAGATTGGCCATAGGGCAACCAAGCCCTCCTTGTATGGTAGCTTAAGAATAACTCAACTCGGGCATTGCAGGTGAGTTAGCTTGGTAATGGTCTCAGGAAGCACCCCAACAAAGTCAACTACCCATGCAGCAGATTGTCAAAAACTAGAAGAAAAGCTTTAGAGAGCAATGGAGTGCCAGTGACCACCTGCTTCCATACCACAGCAGTAAGGCAAGTGGCCACCATCGTGCAGGGGTGGCTTGATTTTATCAACCCACCAAAGCACAAACAGCAGAGCATCAAAATCTGTGCTTGCACACAGTGCTGAGTAAACAACATATTTTTTTTCATGGCATAGTCAGATTTAGGTCTTAACTAATCTTGTTTAGGTGACTCGGTGGGTCTGGTGTCACACAAGACCAGAGCCACTGCATTAACCCTGCTTGCAATTCACCTGACACATAACTCTCAGTTCACATGGAACACAGGGTGCAGTGGCAGAATGACTCCTGGGTGGCTCTGTAAGAGTCTGCATCAATGGTGCTCCTATATAGAATATGTATCCGAGAGGGCAGCAAGCCAGGGGTACAGAAGCGTTCATCTGCTGGCAGTGTTTTCCTTGCATGGTGCTTAGAGGGAGACAGAAGAGTCTCTGCTGTCCTATTCCTCCCCCAGGTGGAATGTCTTACAATAAACACCGTCAGCAATTCACCCACACAGAAAGCTGTAACTGTGTTCAAACCACCATCCATCCTACGCTCCTACTCCCCAGGCGAAAACACACATGCCTCCCTCCAGTCCTTTCCTGATTACAGACACATCTGCACTGCAACGTACAGGTGCAACTGCCACCCATGCGGAAACAGCCTTACCAATTTTAAACAAGGCTATGTGGGTGACAGTCTCACCTCAACAGCAAGCCCTCCTCCGTCAGCAGCCAAAGGCCACCAGCCCACCACAGCTGGGATCTGTGCCAAGTACGACATGGGCAGACAGAGAATTACCTTCCTTTACCGGATGAGTGATACAGATTGCTGTCGCATCCCAGCGGCGGTGCTTTCCCCCACCAAACTGCAAACCCTTTGTGTAGAGATGTTGCTTTTCATTGCATGGCTGCCTGGATTTGCTGCTTCCTGTCACCCTATGATTGTCATTAACATCACTCTTTGTTTAGCATCTTATGGTAGGCCCTGCTGCTAACTGTACTAACGTACAAGGACTCTTTGAGGGCTTGCCCAGGAAAACCTGTTTTGCTTGTGCCTGGCTATTGTAGACAGTCCTCATTTAGCCATATCTGACCGAGCATTAGCCACAGCAGCAGCTGCCCTGAGTCAGGAAGCAGATGACCAGAAGTTTAAGAGATTTAACTGTAGCTACAATCAGGACTTGCACAAATAGACATAATTCTGTCAACCAGCTGGACTGAAGTGGCTTTTGGACTTTACAGCCTCCAATTTAGGGCTTGGTCTCGCTATCATTAGCACTAAGAAACTACTAATTACAGATGTTTGCTTTACCAGTTAGTCCTTCTTTGATAGGCTTTTTTTTCATAGCTAAAATATCTTTTTACTAATAAGATCTGTGCCAGGAAGGTACAGACCTTCCAAGTTCACAGCTGGTAGCATCAGGAGTTAACTGGGAAAACAAGAAATGTGTGACAGGAAGATTCCATAAACCTTAAAATAGCTAATATTTATAATTATGAAAATTGTAGGTTTCACAGTGATTACACACATGACTTTGAAAAGTGATCGGGAGTCACTCAAACAAAATGAAATCTACCCATTAGGATGCAGTCAAACCATACTTATTTTAGAGCTTTTTCAGCCAAGGGATGTTCATCTTGGAAGCTGTAGGAATAACATACACAGTGTTAAGCGTGACCTCATCAAAACCATACTGCTCTGTCAGGCTCCAGTGCATTGAGAGGCTTACTGCATTTTTCAAATTAACGTATACCAAATCAGTGGGTGAAAAACCAGCAAAGCACCCCCCACCCCTGGTATCCAGCAGTCTCTGGCTATCTGCTATGGTTCTCATCTTTGATTTGCAAGGGGAAAGAGTCACATGTTTGTTCTCGGTTCTTCAAAGGGATCCAGCAGGTTTTTGAAACAAATACTACCCAGAGCCTCATCATTTGTGCTAAGTACAAAACTGACAAACCTCAGATTGCAAAGCTCACAAAAAAACTGGGCCAGAAGACTACCAGCATATTTTATTTTATTTTATTTAGTTGAGCTATTTGGGCTGCAGCAGGAACTTATTAGTTGATCTTTTAATAGGTGACATTTCTGGGAGCATTTGCTCCAATTTGAAAGGTAATTTGTATCAGCTGTTCTGGTTCCTGCTCCGTGACTCTTTCCCCCTCCCCTGCAGCAGGCACCTGAGCTGGAAGCTTTTATGAGGAAGCAGGAGAGTGAAAAGGGTCATCTTTTATGCAGAATGAGAAAAATGTTTAACACAACAGGGTCCTGAAAATGTCCTTACTTAGGCCTTTACCTTTACCGATGTAAAGAGCCAGACCTTAACACACCTACTACGGAAAGGGCTACTGAAGCACGTTCCCCCTTTTTATTCTAAGACTGAGAGAACATTTTAAACTTGTAACAGTTTAATTGTCAGTGCCCTAAAACGATACTCACTTGGGTGGCCTACAGCATTCTTCATACCATTTACCTAATGGTTTGCATCTGACAAGTCCTGCTGCTCCCATTGCTTACAGCAAACACAACCTGCAATTTGAAAGCCCTGGTTAACCCTAGGCATTCAGCAACTCAAGGAGAAGACCTTGCAGGTTTGGTTGTGCCAAGCAAGTATGATTTCCGGAAGATGAAAGGAGTACATTCCAATTCAGAACACGATTAAAGGAGTTGCTCCCTACATGCCCTCCCTTGTGTTGAGTTGCCACCTAGGACTCGGGCAAAACTGCCTTCCTTTTAGGGTCTGGCGGGAGCCCACACAGCCTCAATGGCCAAAGTGACCCACCTCACCTTCAGCTGAGCATGTGCTAGTAAGTCAGGCCTGAAGAGACTTCTCACAGCAAGAATCAGACTGGAGCCTATGGATAAATTGTACCTATGGGCATCACAGCCAGATTTATATATCAGAGAATTGCAGGACACTTTTAAATCAGGGAGCGTAATGTTCTCAAAGGAGTCATGAGAGTCAGCCTGGTGCGACTTCTTCCTGAGCAAGTCTCACAGGTCTGATCACAATCCTCTCTGCTCAAGAGAGCAGCATTTAAAGCAGCTGAGAGCTTCCTGTAGATGTCAGAGTGACCTTACAGCAGCCAGGGAGCGCCCGGATGAGGGACTGGCTCTCCGTGTGGTTTGGTCCCATGCTCATCTGCTTGCCCCTGCCTCAGCTGTCAGGGACATGGCGCTGCCTTGTTGGGTTCCTTTCAGAAGGAAAATGGCACTCGCAGCCCATGGCAGAACAAATTCGGGCAAGACAAGAATTAAGCTCCTGCTTGCTCTGTCAAGCAGCCAGCCTTCCCCAGGACTGTTTTAATCCCCAAAATTTATTTAAATTTATTTAAGGTCAATCTAGAAGTCAGTACTTAGGAGAGATTGTGCTAGTGAAATGCCCTTTTTTGAGGTAGGGCTGTGGTTTCAGGATTTGCACTCAGATTTGTAGTAAAGGCACAGCAGGTTTTTGGCGTTCAAGAAATGTCTGGATTTCCTGCATATAGGACCTGCTGGATGAATCGCTGCAGTTGGCAGAGATGAGCCATACATCAGCTGCATATCTCGGGAGTATTTGCACTTAGGAAAATTCTGAAATTCCTTTCATCTTAACATTTTCCCTCTTTAGGTCTTTAAAGTGGGTAAGCTTGGCTTTTGCTACCAGCACAGCCAGGGCACGGCGTGCCTGCCTGCCAACTACCCACACTCGCCCCGAGTTTCTCACGTGCAAGTTTTGTCACTCACAACAAGGCCTGGGCACTCACACAGAGCAGTATCAGCCTCACCCAGACAAATCTGTGTGCCCAGGACTGAAGTGAAACCACAGGTATCCCCATCGGCACCCAAAGGCTGCGCTTGGACACACTTTTTGAGTACAGCTCAGAGAGACTAAGAAATCACCACGCTGCAGACCTGCCAGAACCTCCTCTGTTCCAGCAGAACAGAGTCGTTGGCACTCCCTAGCACAGCTCTGCAAAAGTATACCAGCATAGCCAAATAACACCCAACATTTCTTTCCCCAGCCCAAGATCAGGTTAGGCAGCAAGTATGCACACAGTTACAGCAGTAGGTCAGAGGTCTTGGGAAGACCAACAGGTAGCCCAGTTTCTCCAGGCACCACATGCCCAGCGGCAACCTTCCTCTCTTCCTGAGCAGCTGTTAGCAGAGCCCAGTGCCCAGAGCAGTCTCCCAGTACCAAACACATCTTCAGAGGCAGTGGTTACCCCCAGCTCAGGGCATGGGGCTGCAAGGAGACCACAGCAGTGAATAAACTGCAGAGCAAGATGGTTTCAGAAAGATATTAGCTGAAAGGGTCACCTACAGCTTCCCTTTATACCTGCTACCTCTCTGAGGTGGTTAATAAGCCCATCCACCTTATTTCTACGAAGAAACTCCCAAGAAGAACCACATAAAGGGAGAAACAATGAGGATTTCTCTCACTTGTGAATCAGTTTTATCATTCATGGTGTGAGAAGGGCTGGAAGGACTTTAGGTGATCACATGGTTTGAATGCCTTTCACCAGGAGGACAAATATCTTCTGTAGTTGTTGCCATGATGATAAAGAATCCCAGAAGGGGTTGTCGTATACTCTGTGGGTTGTACAGTTGGTATTGAAAAGTTAACAGCATTAAGTGTGATGGATTATTTGAGTACGAAATATTCTTAGTCATAGTCAGAAGAAGAGCTGAGCAAACATTTGCCATGAAAAAATATAAGGGTGGTTTGCTTGTTTGTTTTTTTCCCCTATCTCCATGAAATTTGGCTGTTTGGCAGCCAGGAATAGTTTTATCAGAGTTTAGACATGAAGCGAGAGGCTGTGTCTGTAGAAAAGGGAGCTGGAGGAAGAGCTGCCTGCAGAACTGGAAAGCAGCAGCTCCTAAGCTCTGTCACTTTGCTCTGCTAAAGTGATGCACCACCCAGCTAGAGCCCTGAATTTGGGTCCATTCCCAGACACTTGGGTCCAACTCCTAGGTCTGCCACAGACCTCCTGTGAGCCCGTACACGAGACAAGCGCACCCACTAATCATGCACGAGTTCAAACGTTCAAGGAAAGTGCTGCTGAGGGAGGCTGCAGCATATGGACTCAGTTAGAAAAGCTTGCTCCGAGCTTCGCCCACCCAGGCTTGGCTGCAGGGCGTGCACGTGCACCCAGGGATGTCTGCAGGGTGTGTTGCTGCTCCGTGGAGGTCAGAACTGCCTCTGCCCATGTCTGTTGCTGTCAGCTGCTAAAGTAAAGTTATCACCTAGGGGGTGTATGTACAACATCCCATAGTAAGATTTGCCAGATCAGATGTCTATAGCTGGTTATAAGATATGCAGGCAACCTGCCAGAGATGGTACTTTCAAACCTGCATCTTGCATGAACGTATACATTTCAATGTACTTAAATAGATCTATGGAAGAAACTGGAGATAGGAACATCTTTGCCAGATGATGTTAAAGTCTTCTGCTAATTACTGTGTGTACATTATGGCTGCAGCAAGAACTGGACAGAGTTCGCTAATGACAGATACTGCTGTATGTTTTATTAGTTCATTTATCAATCAAGTGAAATGTAGCAAGATGTACTTCATGAGTGTATTTTCCTGAGAAAAATCCATATTTTCTTAAAAGGTCTGTTTTCATTCCTCTCTGTTGTTTCTATAACAGCTATGATCCAGCCTAGCTAATTTTGTCCTGTCAGTGTCTGTTCAGCTCTCCCACCTCCAGCTAATTTGTTTTTTTCACAGTTCACTATGTATAAGGGTCTCTTTGTTCTTGTTTAAGGTGATCTCCTCATTCTTATGCAAATAGAACAGCTTGAGGCAGAATGGTATCTTTCTTCAATTAATCTAGAAATTACATTTGTTACCACAAATCAATATTTTCCTTCTTGTGGCCAGCTTCAAGACATATGGACTAAAGGCCTTTCGTCTGTTTAGCATCTCTGGGGATGCAGAGCCAGTACAGTGCTCTGAGCCACATAGCGCTGTGCCTGGGACAGAGTTGCTGTCCAGAACACCATTATCTAACATCATCATAATGCAGCCTCACATAACACTCTTGTGTCTTCACCACAGTCCATTGTGTGCCAAAACACATGTATCCGCTGCTCACTGCAGCCAGCAGCCTCTTTGCTGGCTGGAGAAACTAACTATCTACCCAGTATAAGAGCTGGAGCAGGCTGGAACACCATCAAGTAGCTTAAATCTGGAATGCTTCTCCCAGAACAGCACAAAGGGAGTAATTAAGAGGCATGGTTCAGAAAAGTGATTTCTTCTGGACTAGCAGAATCTGGACATAAAGATAAAGGGAGATCTGCTGAGCTGGACAAATCTGCCCTTACTGACCATGGTTTTTCTCTGTCATCATGAAATTAGAAAAGAGATTCCTCTCTGGACCTGGCACAGGAGAGGAAACTCACTCATTTTCCCTGCTTAGGGAGAGTCCAACTGTGGCCATCTTAAGCAAGAAATAATGTCTTTTCCTAGTTCTGCTTCAATAAATCACGTTTAATGTTCTGGCCTGGCTCGTTTATTCAGTGAGGCCTAAAAAAACCCACCACACACTCCCCACACCCCAAAAAAGAAAAGGAAAAAAAACCTCCTCAAACCCAAAGCCTAGATTAGTCCAGGACCCCTGAAGCCACAAAAGCAAAACTGTAATGAAAGTCAAAATGCATTAAAGAAATTAAGAAGATTCTGATCTAAACCCAAGACCAAATAAAACTGCATTTAGATGGAAAACAATCCCAACGGGAAGTCACACAGATGGACTACGGGCTGAGCCCTCCCCTCCTACATACCACCTGGCCATGTAACAGCAACCTTCACTCCTTCTGACCCATCCAGCCCCTTTCCCATTCTTCGGCACCTTGCGAAGGGACTGGGTTTGTCCCAAGGGACTGGGAGGGGTCCCGCATGGAGCAGCAGTGACTCTTAGGCGTTGGGCTCTGGCAGAAAGAGGTGAATTCATATTCTGCAGACAGAAGGGGGCTGTTAGGAATGCACATCCATTTCTGAGCAGAAATCAAAGCTGCACCAGGTCCCTGTCAGCCTTATCTTTGTTGCTGTGGTTGTGACCCCACCATGACCTTTTTCCTTCCTTAAATATCACAACATGCAAACAGCAGCAATTGAAGGAGTGCACCCTGGCCTGGGCACTTCCATCTAATCCAGGCTGAGACAGAGTGTCTCTTCATTGGAGACAGGACCAGAGCAAGCAAGGATTACTAAAGATTTTAGTGTGCTCTTTCACCCCAGGGACGCTATGGCTAGGAGATGTGCATTTTCTGTTGCAAGATCTTGAAGCGCCTTCTTTTTTTTTGGAGCACATCTCATTAAGTTTCCATCACCTACCCCTCTGTGTGAAGACGAAAAGCATTATTGTCCCCATTTCAGAGCTGAGGAAACTCAGGCATGAAGGGCTAAGCTTAAAGCAGCTTTTCTAAATGGATACAGGGAGGCTCTCTCAGGTTTCAGGGCTTACAATTTTAGCCTAAGACCATTTTTTTCTCTCCTGTATAGAGCCCTGACAGTCCTGTGAGGAATATTATGTAAATACAGGTTGTAGCTGTTGATATAAATCACTGTAAATCAGTAGCTGACATCAAAAGCATAAAGCTGCTGCTTCTTTCCTAATGGATGGGCATTCATACACCTGACAGTGCTGAGAATACATCTCCCTGCAAGCCTGCTCCCATCCCTCCCTCTCAGCGTAACTGGAGGCAGTGCTGCCCTGTCCCTGCATCCAGCCATGCAGGCTGTGCTCAGTCCTGCTGCAAGGAAATACCTTCTCAAAAGCTGCTCCTTCCCATTCACCCATCTCAGATGCACCACAGACAAAAGGACTTTTCTGTATTGCATCCACCCATCCACTCATCCATAAGCTGACCTCAGCCCCATTGCAGAATGAAATCCTTTGCTCCTGTCCCTCCACCCTTTCCAATACCCTGCAGCAAAGGCTTTATTGCCTGCCAAGCCAGGAGCTCCTCTGAGCCCATCCCAGGCTCACCACAGGATGGTGGCTCCTCAGGTCCTGTCTGTGTGGGCAAGAAGAGAGACAAATTAGCGTTAGCCACCTTGGCAGCCAAAACACAAATGGTCCAGGGGCCAGTGCTGCTGTCTTTCCAGCAGCATGCCTCTGAGCCAGAACCAGCTAAACATAATAGAATAGTCTCCCTTGACTTGAAGGTACTCTGGACCAGGGTCCACCATCAGATATGCTACTGACCAGCAATTGCCATGACAAAAGCCAAAATGGTTGCCAACATCAGACCTCCTGATGTTACCAGTATCAGGGTCACTGAGTGGGTGACAGCAGCAGGTAAAGCTGTAGGATTTTTTGCTGACCATCCATCCATGTGAGTAGCTCCCCTCTGCTCGTGGGTGAAAGGTACAGCCTTCAACAGGTGCTGCCTGAAATGTTTTGTTGCTGATCTTTCATCTTCCCAAGGAACATGTTTGTGCCACCAACCCAAGCTGATTTCCAAAACATTTCTTGTGCTGGCAGCACCCCTCACTCTTTAACCTTTTTCCAACCTCCAAAGCGTTTTCCAGCCCCAAAGCATTACCTCCTCTGGGTATTATCGAGATGGGATAGTGTGGTGAATTGACGTTAAAAAGGCAAGGTGGCAGCAGCAGGCAAATGGAGGTCAGTACCACACATACCAGGCATGCACTGCCCAGGGCTTTTCCTGTTGCAACCCCAGTTACTGGGGTGCCACAGAACAGTGTGGTTTTGTCGAAGAAGTTCAGGTTAAACTGCATGGGGCACAAATGACACTGACCTTTGGGGTTAGATTCAGTATCACAGTATGTAAAGGGTCTACCACCAAGCTGTGGTCTGGCAAGGGGCTATACACATCCCACTCCAGTCCTCTGTGTTTTCACCATCCTCCACTGGCCCTGGCATCTCTGACCCAAGGAGCAGCCAGCATTTCCCATCATGGTACCCTGAGTCTGCCTGGGGCTTGCAGGTGCTTGTACTTTTCACTCCTGCAGTGCTCTGGCACGGGCTAGTGATTGTTGGGGAGCCATGGTATCCTCACGGAGCAATACACCACCCATATTGCACCGCCACCCCTCGCGCTCAGAAAGGTGAGTGTCTCCCGCCAGCTGCGCGGATATTTCAGCCCAGAAACCTTGGCAGCACCGACTGAAAGGGTGAGTAGCTGGTGCAAGACCTTCCCCAACCTGTGTCGAATTCAGAGCCTGCTCCTCAACAAGGGGTGAGGGGAGGCAGAGCAGAGAGGGGACATCATACACAGCCTGGGAGAAAATACAGCGCGGGTCCCAAACAGCTGGGTTGCCATGGCTGAATAAGCTACATCTGGGCTATGGAGTGTGGTGAGAATAAATGCGTCAGTGCCCAGCGGAATAGGAAAACTGTCTGGGTAGATCACTCCTTTATCAGGCTGGACTACATGGCTTTGCTCCATTGACTTGCAAGACAGAAATCTTGGAGCTGATTATCTGGCTATGAGATGACAGCGAAGAGAGAAGCAGTAGCTCTCAGCCCCCGGTAACCTATCTAGGGAGTGAATGAAAGTGACAAAAGCCTGCCAGCACACTGCCTACACATGAAGAAATTCTGTTTCCAGTCCCCTGGGGTAGACTTCTCCTGAAAATCCCTTTCCTGGGGGGGAAAAAAAATTGAAAAAAAAAATAACTCCATGTGTGTGTCTGTATGTGGCCTTTCCACTTGACTTAGACCTATACAAACAAGGACACTATCGTAGTCATCCCATTTATGTCAAAGGAATGGGACAGCTTGGGGCTGTGCCAGACCAGTACCTGGGGTGACCCTGGTGCAGGGAGGTACCTGCAGTACTGACCGCCCAGTGCGCTGTGGGCACTACAAGAGATGGCAGCTTTAATTGCTAACTGCACAAACGAGGACCATGGAGGCAGAGGTGCAAAGGAGCTGCAGGAGGAGGTCACACATGGGATCTCCCCTTCTTTCCCAGACAGGGAGAGGAGCCCACCAGCGAGTGGAAAATGCAAGGGGAGGGAGATGGCATGTATTTCTCCTTCAGACACACTCCTTCTTGCAGCGCTGGGTGCAATTTACATATGAATGCTGTGGAGTTCTTCATAAGCAAGAATTAAGAGAACAAAAGGGTTCAGGAAGTGAGGGGAAGGGAAAGGGAAAAAAGACAAGACAGAAACTGGAGGTGGTGACAGGCACCCAGAGGCAAGGTTACCACTCAGAATTATTCACTGTAGTCCTGGCTGACATGCTCTCCAAGGGTATAATTTAAAAAAAATTTGCCTCCCCTTGCTTTGTCCCCATCCTGCCTGGCGCCCTGATCCATTCTGTCCTGATTTCTGATACACTTGCACAGCATCCAGGCCATCTTTCTGGGGTGGACACAGCAGGCTGAGGTTTTCCAACCCAAGGAGAAGTTCTGTTAGCACTGCAGCCCCCCCTCCCGCATGTTACCTGTGGCTAACAGCTACACGTACACTCAGAGTGCAAAAGTGAAATGGATTTAGAGGAATTAGTTCAAATGGTGCCTACACATTTGAGATCTCCAAGGCCAACTGTAGCAAGAACACAGTCTAAGGTTCAAATTCCCTGTGAGGGACACAAAGATCACAGTATTCATAAATTCAGAATCTTATTTGACAGAAAATAAAAGAACTTGGATGTGCAAGCATACATAGTTGGTTACAGAGTTCCTTAAAAATAGTTACTGGTAAAACAGGACTCCTACTATGAACGGAGAATCATATCTTTAGCCAGTCTTTGTTAATTTACACAATATCAGCAAATTGCTCAGCACTCAATTTCATCAAATAGGAGCTATATCCCTTGGAATTCCTCTGACAGAGAGGTCCTGCTGAAGCTGGAAGACTATCCAATTATAATTTAAAGACATTTGGAACAAAAATGACTGAGTAAAGATAGGAGCTTTAGGAGAAGAGAAAGAAAGAGTGTGAGAGCATGTGTGTGTGAGAGAGCTTCACTTTCTGACGAGTGAAGTGAGGAGGATTATACCTGTCCTTAAGTTTTGTGGCAAGGGGAACTGAGGTTCTTGCTGCTGGATTTACCAGCTTGCGTTCCTTCCAGCAGTCTTTTCTCTTCCTTCTCTCTTTCTCTTTTGCTACATGCAGGCCCCGTATTTTTGTGGAAACCTTATATTGCTTCTTATGCACCCTTTTTATATGCTGTCTTTTTAGATTTATATGCATTAACAAGCAGGTTCAAAGGTCTGTTTGGGGGAGTACCAGCAGAGAATAAATGGCTGCTGCTACTCCTGGGCTCAGTCAAATGGAGTGGTAGATAGCTGCTTCTCCTGGGGACACAAAGGAGGTGTCAGAGAGCCCTTACCTTGAAGTCCTACCCGGAGCAGGATCACCAAGATCTAACAGCTCTTCCTACCTCTCTCTGGGTATTGGTAATTGTCTACAGAAGGTGACTGTATTCTCATGCCTGGCAGGAGAACTGCGTGATGATGCATTCCCATCCCATGCCCATCATAGGTACTGCAGTCCCTGGCCTGGCACAGGAGAATATCCAGTTGATTCAGAAGCATTTGAGATTGACTGCAGATCAAGCTCTTCTACTCATCTTTATTGCTAATAGCTCCTGCCTGACTCACACTTGGGCATGGCTGGGCAAACCCTACTGTTAAACACTTGCACTTTCAGATCTGACCTTCTGCTTCAGCCAGGATGGCTGTGAGCCAGTGGATTGCCTGGGCACAAGCTGGGAGCTCTGCGATGCATGTGGCCCTGGGCTCCGGCTGTGCTCGGCTGAGTCTGGCTCCTGGCTCATGCATGGTGTATCTGCAAGGTGTTGCAAAGTCTGGAGGCTGTAGAACCAGAAGGTTGTAGAACCAAAGGAAGGCGGGGGGGGNGTGAAGAAGGAAGGCAAGATATAATCAGCTGGAAACTTTCATTTCAATTATAAAATCATTTTCATGATAGTACCCCATCTATGGTCATTTTCACTAGGTTTCTAGGAAATGAGTTCACTCATGAGTGTGTTTGCAGAAGCAGCAATGTTTAAATGAGTCCTACAGGAGATGTGAGAACAGAGATTTCAGACTCTGTATAGTCAGGATTTGCATGAGAAACTTGATTCCAGGAATTACACACATCCAACAAGAGAACAAAGACCTATTATGTGACCTACCTGTCCAGTCTAATCAGCTCAAAGGCTGAATGAAATTAATTACAATTAGAAATTGAAATGAATATGCCAGTGTTTCTCAAGAAATAGAACTTGGTAATGTTTCAATTATTCAAACATTTCAAAATTATGTTTTCACTTCTCATATTTCATTTTGATTTAATTTTCCAGTTTTGTGTTACCTTTTATAGCTTTTAAATATGCTCTGGTGATGTCAGCACATGTCATCTTCACATCATAAAATAATGTGAACAAAGAAGTGAAGAAGAATCTCTAATAAAAAATAGTATTTTCAAATGCAATTCCAGCATTTTCTGAAATTAGATCTTCTTCATATTGAAGTTTTCTTTCCCCACATCTTCTCTACAGGGATTTTACAAAATTCATTCAACTTTTACCCAGGGAAGGGCAAAACAACATGAAACAAAAATCACAACCATTGAGATGAAGAAGTTTTCGATGAAACACTTCTGCCTAGCCTTGCTCACTGCAAAGGCTTTCTGGATGAATGACAGGTCACGAATTACCTATAGAAATCACCTGCCAAATCTTTTCAAATTAAGTGTGCAAGGAAACCGTAATGTACTCTTGAATAATTCAGAGTCACCTCTGCCATCCTCTGTCTGTGACTGCCCGGCTGAAACAAGGGAGCTGCCAGCCAGGGCTGAGCCTCACTGCACTGGCGAAGGGGGTGACGCCTTCAGAGGGAGGGAAGGGACTGACGGAGGTCACCACGAACACGCTGTGTGGATGTTGAGGTGGGACTCGGGCCAATGCATGAGGGCCCATGGCTGAAAGTCAGAGGTATAGTGTACACAGAGCCCGATCCTGTGTCGCTGCCTTACTTGGAGGTGGGACGGGAGCACATGGAGCTTGTGCAGGAGTCACAGCCTTGCCTGCCTCCTTCCTCTGGTGGCCTACCCAGGCTTCCCACCAGCCAGCCAGTGCGAAGGGTTTCCGGGGAAGTCATTCGGTCCATTGCAGCCAATTAATCAGAGCAAGTCACACATCCCGTCCGCTGTCACAAGCCATTTCGGAGAGTTTCCCTAATCCTGCCTTTGAACTCCGTGGTTATTGCCGTTTACAATGGGTTTATTAGAGGCTTAATTGAATTGGTGCTGCTCGCAGTGCTCACTGCTGACACGCCGGCCATTAGCAGCTGTTAATGAGGGAATCCAGAGGATTACTGCGTCAGTTATCAGGCTTGGTTTGGACCGGAGGGGCAGCCCGCAGCAGGCCGCGGTGGATTCAGCGGAGAAGTGTGACACAGCGGGCGGCCCATGGGCTGGCTGTCCATGCACTGCCTGTCTCGGATGTCTGGGAGAGGTGCCTGGTGCCACATCCCCACGTCAGATCCTGGTGGTCGTCCGCACCCTGCAGCGGGTGTGCTGGAGAGGAAAGGACCAGCACTCCCGTGCTGCCGCCGGAGGAGGAAACGACTGCTTTGGGGGAACCACCAAGAGAAAGTATGCAAAGCCATGGGGAAGGAAGTAAAATGACCACGCTCTTTCAAAATGTAGACAAACTATTTGTTTGCTAGAAATGGCTGGTGGGCCCTCGTGTTCAACACCACAGTTACACCAGAGAATCAGAAAATATGGTGTGCACTGTCTGTAGGAAAGCACTTTGCATGTGAAACAGCACTGTGTGCACTGCAGTGTGGAGATCCTTACAGGTACTTCAGGCAAGAGAACACACCCATTTCTGGAGAAAGGGAGAGCTCCTGTCCTAGAAGAGAGGTTGCTGTCCTGGGAGGAGAGGGAGGGAGGGAGGGATGGTCTCCCGCACAAGGAGGAGGATGCTACATGCAGCCAGGGCCTCCCAGCAACCTGCTTCGTTGAGCAGCAGTGTGCTCTCCAAGCCCCTAAAGGGGAGTGGGGGGCCTGACCCTGCTTGGCTGTGAGCAACTGCTGGGGATACAGCACGGGGAAGCCAGGCTGCTCCTGCCAGGACCACAGGATGATGGGTGCCCATCTGCTGCCTCACTACACTGCCAAACAAAAAACAGGGAGAGAAATTATTTCTTTTTTTTTTTTCCACTCTCCCATCTCCCTCCCCTGCAGCTCATTTTTCTTCAGTTTCAGATAAGAAAGCATTCATGAGCAGCGTTAATTATGTTCTGTGGAGGTCAATACGGGGCTGCTGGGTTGCAGCAGGCAGGGTCTCTCTGCTCCCGTGCCTGAGGCAGCACCTTTGCTGCTCCCCCATGCTTATGTGGAGTCTGAGGAAACCCTGCACAGGGACCTGCTGTAGAGCTGGGAGCGGGCTGCAGGGTGCCTGTGCCCCAGCCACTGGTCTGCCATGCCATGGGAGCCATGGATGCTGCAAAAAGCAGGTCCAGCAGCCTAATGGGTGACAGTTGTGAGGGGAAAGGAAGGGAAGGGAAGGGAAGGGAAGGGAAGGGAAGGGAAGGGGGGACTAGTGAGGGAAAAAAGCAAGGACGTGATCATGGGGTGGGAAGAAGATGACACTAGAGGGACAAAGGAGTGGAGAGCCCTACAGAAACTGAGAAACTGATGGTCTTTTTTGCATTAGACATTTTCAAATGCTATGACAATTAAATTTTTAAAAATGTTAATGGGAGAAATCAAGCTCTCCTTCCCCACCCCCAAACCTGTTCCCTGTACTTTCCCAGGCTTGCAGTTGTGGTAGGAGGCCTCTTTTTAAGGGTTGCCTGTGAAGGAGAGATTAACACAGGAACACGTCTTCTCCATGCTCCTGAGCTAGAGGAATACAATAATTGGGACTGCTGGGTGCCAGTTTCTGCTTGGGAGACAAAAAGGCAGTGAGGAGGATGATTACCACCAAAAGGGACCACCTTAAACCAGTCATGCCAGGGAAGGGAAGACCTGAGTAAAAGGGCCGGGAGTGAATTTCCAGGTGATGTCTTATTTCTTCACTCGGCCCTGAGGAGGAGTCACAGCCTAAAAGAAGGAAATTGTGTTTCTGCTGTGAGGCGTGCCAAAACTAAGCAAGCCCTGAGGGAAAAAAGATGGGATCACTGAAAAGAGAAACTTGCTGGCAATGGGAAGAAATTATCAAATTTGGATCAAAATGACACTGGGAGAAAGGGAAAAAAAGCCTCTTGCTGAGGTGGAGTGGGATGGTCATTAGCTCTCCCGAGTGGCGAGGGAGGCTGCCGGAGGAACTGGTGGGATGATTACTTGGGGACCTGAGGAGCTGACAAGAGCAGCTATTTCCATTTCAAATGGAAAGGCGAGAGGAGATCAAACACATTTCACAGTAATGATCCGGAGCTTTTCCCTGCACACTGAGCCACAAAAACACTCAGTGTAATTGGAGCCACACACTGCTAAAATGGGGAAGCTGAAATCTGCTCAAGGGGGCTGGGGGGAACAACACCCACAAAGCAAACATAAAATCCCAACCTGCAACAAATAAACAGCTCTGCGGTATCCACAGAGGATCTGAGAGAAAGCCATTGGGCTTCCCTCCCTCCAGTTTGCTCACCACAGGATGCCCACACACATCAAGAGGTGCTCTGCAGAATGGCACCACCCCACTCTTCCTGCAGCTCCCTAGAATCCATAGGCAACTATTCCCAACACCATGGGTGAATGAGCCAGTGAAAAAATGAAAAATTGGTAGTAAATAAACATTTGCATTCAACTTTGGTTTTAGATGGGTATGGAATAAGAACATCAGTATAGCACAAGATGGACTTGCCATCTCTTTGCTTATTCATCCATTTTCTAAGACGACTGAGGTGACTCCTGTTTAAAACTGGTGAGAAATATTTATGAAGTGCTCATTGCTTTTCATTCCCTGATCTCCTGCTGAGACTGCCTTCAAGTATTAAGTGGTAGTTTGATATGGTCCCATTCTTCCTGCCTGAAAACCAGCCTGACATCCACCAGCCTACTTCAGAGGGAGAGACTTGTTGCCATTGTCACCTCTACCTCTGGTTTAAGAAACCGACTGTTCCAAGGTAGTAAGGACTGTATACCTTACCCATCCTCAGATTTCCAAATGCCATCTAGAGAGCTAATCTGAGTCCTTCCCAATCCCATTCTCCCAGCCTAGGAGCCTTCAGACAAGGGAGGAAAGTGTTTCAATGTTGCAGAAAGTATGAGAGTCAGGTTTATTTAATGTAAAGTGCAGTGATTCAGTTAATCCAAATTTAGTTAAAAATGCCTGCCCCAGGCTGGAAATGCTTGCCTTAGAAACAGGAGCACCCACAACAGTATCAATCACTCCAAAGACTCTCAGCCCATCCTCCCTCTGCACATTGTCCCTCCGCCAAGCGATGGCAGAAACCCAGGGCTTTTCACACAGTCAGCAGAGCCAGGAGCCCATTCACGGGGAGGGATAAGACCACTCTGCAGAGTCTTGGGTCTTTTCTTCAGTCGGAGGCAGAAGCCTGCATGCCTCCTGCTAACCATTACTTAACGTGCACAGCAATAATAAGAAGAGAAAAAGCAGTTTCTAAGGTAACCGCACACCCAGCGCTCCAGGCTGTGCAGGAGGCAGCCAGCTGCTGGAACAGCTGGGCGACAGCGGACAGCACAGCACACAGGTGAGTGCTGTCCCCAGCAAGAAGCCCCACGCAGCACCGGCGAGGCACGATGCTGCACCAAGCTGACCACAGGAAAGGCCCCGCCATGCTCCAGCGACCCCACCCTGCAGTGACCAGGGTGTGGGTCAGTGAGGAGGCTGGGGTCCCTGCAGGGGTGATGCTGCGCAATCTGCTCCCCACACACAAGTGCAACGAAACCCTCTTGGAATGTGCCAGCACAGAGGCTCACTGCAAATCCCACAGTGTTTCCTCTCTCCTCTACCCAGGTTTGAAAGGCTTCTCATTGCCACAGCTGTCTGTCACCTTCTCCACAGTTCTGCACTGCAGATCTGGCTCCCAAGAGATATTTTTAACCCTTGCGGCCTGGCCTTCTCCAGGGCTCAGCTATCATGGTGATGAGCGACAAGGAGGTGTCTGCACAGACAAAGCAGTTCAATCCCAGAGCTGAGGTGGAACAGAGCCTCATCATAACATGGCTGAGAGTCGAACCAAAGGCTGTCCTCTCCTGCTGGGTGATGTGGCCAGTCCCACAACTAAGTTAGTTGTAGGAGGAGTTGCAGATCCTCCAGAACTGAAATGAGAGAGCTGAGGTACCTAGAGATGGGGATGCACTGTTCTGAGCTGAGGCTCATGAGTGTCATGAACCATGGTACAGGTCTGTGTAGGGTGTTCTGGGGGCCAGGCTATTCTGTGCCCATGTTTTATGTGTATCAGAGACAAGGCAGTGAGCACGAACAGCCCAAAGAGAGCCTGATCACCAGCTATGACCAAGCACAAGGCGGATGCAGTTTGGTCCCATCTCCAGGGGAGGTCACCCAAACCACAGTCTGCCAAGGCTGGAAGGGGTTTTGGACCCTGCTCCAGGGCTGAGGCTTCTAGCTCTTGCTGTCATGAGAGTTTGGTCTACGCCCAGCTGAGGAAAAGCTCAGTGCTGGGACACAAAGCAGTGCTGAAGTGAGCACGGGGCAGGAGCTGCAATGGATAGCATGAGCAGAGAGGAGCCTGTGTGCAGCGCCTAGACCAGGGAGGGAAAGGGAGGCACGTGTGTACTGTGGGTCTACATGTGAGGACTGGCCAGTGCCCATGAAAAAACCTCTGTAAACAAGCATGTGGGTGAGTGAGTGTGCCTGGGGCACAGGAGAGGGTGCAACAGCCCTGGTGGGCTCAGACTAAAGCAGCAGGTAGCCCTCTTCACGCACAGGCTACACTGGACCCCACAGAAACCCCTTTTGCAATGCACAACCCTGGGCATCAGCACTGCTGGCTGGAAAAGTCTCCTTTAGCATCTGCAGCATGTAGATGTGTGTGTGATGTAGGGGGGTGTGTGTGTGTGTGCAAGCTAGACCCAGGTGTGAACACTGTGTGTGCATGGGCACTCAAGTACACAACACACACATATGTTCTGTGGCAGTGAGTGAAAGCCCAGACGCTTATTTCTGAGCCCGTCCTGTAAGCTGTGGGCAGCAGAGCCTCTGCCCGTGCAGCACAGGGGTGCACCTCAGCCAGCTGGCAGCCCCACCTTGTGCTGCAGCCAGCACCAACGCAGCCTTGCCTGATATTGAAACCATTACTCTTCACCAGTCCCTCGCCCTGTGCTGCCTCTTCATCCCTAAGAAGCTTGGAGCTAAAATTATACACCCGAATAATTATTCTGTGGCTTGAAAACAATCTCCCTCCCCACCCTTTTCTTTGACGTGTGTGTTTAATATCAAATTATTTATAACCCAGCCTCGCGGTCAAGCTTTTAATGAAAGAGCTGCCGGAGACTTTTAAAAGCATGGTATTCACTCGACTGGCCACATTATGCTGAGTAAGGGCTGCAGGGGCTTTAGCAAAAGGAGTCTTGCTGCTGAAAATCCCCCCAGTCCATGTGTGCACGTGTTTTACTCACTCACGCTGCTTCTTGTTCTCTCTATGTCATTTGTTCTGCCTCTCCTTCTCCCTTGTGCTATCTGGATCTGCAGTCTCTGCCTGGCTATCATGAAATTACTGCCAGCACTGATGTCTACAAATAAAAGAATGATTAAACAGGGATTCTTCAATGCCACATGGATTTTTCCTTCCCTAGGATTATGCATCACCAAAGAGGTCAAATAAATGAAGGAACAGATCCTCTAACGCTCGCTCCTTCCTTCCTCAGCCTCATCTGCTTCTTTTCACCACACTAACCTTTTCCTTCTCTAAGTATATATGTACATATACATATTCTGCTCCCCCTTCAGCATGAAATATTGATGAATTCTGCTCCCCTAAATGAAGGTTTGTTGGAGAAGCAGCCTGCAGTTGATCTTCAGAGCAGGAGGAATGCAAATGTGTTGAAATCCTGGGAGGGATGGGACAGCGAAATACAAGGGCTGCTGCAGCAGCTGCCAGATCACGTTTGATTCTGCGCACAGGCACAGACAGTAGCAGGGCCGGAAAGCTGCCCCGAGCAGCGTCGATCCTCCTAGTTCCCCAAGCAAGAGGCAGAAACATGCTGCCAAAGTAGGAAGCTTATTTGCACAGAAGATATGTCTTGAATTATAGGGTAGGGCCAAGCTACTCTTAGCTTGTAAATCTGTGGCTACTGAAGCTAAAAGGGAGTTATTCCAGATTTACACTCCCATCAGAGGGGTTTATACATGCAGTTTTCCACAGTGCCTTCTGCCG
This sequence comes from Psophia crepitans, assembly GCA_013399095.1. Lineage (NCBI taxonomy): Eukaryota > Metazoa > Chordata > Aves > Gruiformes > Psophiidae > Psophia > Psophia crepitans. Next base: position 263,440 of record VWZZ01005580.1, read on the forward strand.
TCCCAGGCACCACTGCACATGTTCAACTTTCATGGCAGGAATAAAGCGTGCGTAACAACTTGGTAATCAATCCTCTCTGGGTCTAATGCAAAAAAAACCCTGTCCCCAGGGCATCTGAGCACTTGGAAGAAGAAAACCAACAACAGCCCATAACATTTAGGGAGCTGTGCTTTTCTTTGCATTCTCCAGAGGAACAAAGTCATGATGCCCGTTTGTCTAGGTAGGTAATTGGGCTCTGAGCACTGAGTGAGGAACATCAAGGAGGTGAGAATAGCGTGCAGACCACCAGGTGAAGAGCTGTGTTCCTGATCATTTGGCATTCAGATAGGAAAAGATGGAGCTAGAAGGCCCTTAGAGTCCCTGCATACAGAGGTCCCAGACCACAGCCTTTGTCCAGGAGAGCCACTGACCCCCTTGTACATGCTCTTTCAACTCCTGCATCTGAGGAGGCAACCTGTGTTCTCTATCTGTGTTCTCTATCAGGGACCAAGTGGTCAGGCTCAGGCAAGATGACAGTGAGAAAAGTCACAAATGAAGGCATCAGGTGCTGAAAGGCTTTTCCCAGTCTTCCAAGTCACTAAAGCATCCTGGTTTCTCCCAGATATGAAAGCCTCTCCAGATCCAGACAGGAGCATAACAAGAATTTCCTGAGCTCTAATGCTATTAACCCCTTGAAATTAGTCCTGCACTGACACCTCTAAATCTAACTGTCCTTTGCGTAACTCTCTCCATTTTTAAGTAATTAAAAACGTCAGAAAATCCACCCCACACAAGTCCCTCAGCCAGAAGCCAAACCTAGAGAAACCAAACCTGAGAAGATCTGGAGGACACATCTTATGAAGAGCAGCTGAGGGAACTGTGGTTGTTCAGCCTGGAGAAGAGGAGTCTGAGGGGAGACCTTATTGTTCTCTACAACTATCTGAAAGGAGGTTGTAGCGAGGCGGGTTTTGATCTCTTCTCCCATGTAACTAGTGACAGGATGAGAGGAAATGGACTCAAGTTGCATCGGGGGAGGTTTAGTTCAGATATTAGGAAGAATTTCTACACTGAAAGGGTGGTCGGGCATTGGAACAGGCTGCCCAGAGAGGTGGTGGAGTCACCGTCCCTGGAGGTGTTCAAAAACGATGTAGACATGGCACTTCAGGACATGCTTTTGTAGGAATGGTGGTGTTGAGCTGACCGTTGGACTTGATGATCTCAGAGGTCTTTTCCAACCTTAATGATTCTATGATTCTATGATTCTATGATTCTATGATTCTATGAGCAACAGCAGCTAACTCGATGCTTGCCCATGTACAGCTGCATGCCTCAAGCAACCCTACCAAACCCATTGTTGTGCTGCCTGTCTCAAGACCCGCAGTATCTCTGCTGGCTTCGCAGCCACTTACTGGAGCCAACCATATCAGGGGATTTTTGAGGGTTCTCATGAGCTCTGCTCAGCATCACATGCTCCTTGACCACAGCCAACCTAGGGAAAGAACCCTAAATCTCATTTCACAGATGAGAGGAGTGAAGCATGGAGAGGTAGATGACTTCACAGTCCAATCCCCCATCCAGATGCCTACTACCTTGGCTCCCTAGCATTCCCCAAATCCCTTTGAGCAGCCCAAACCCTTTATAACATGCTGCTTTCACACTACGGCTTGTGGTGATGGAGGGTACCCAGTGTCCCCCCTCCTTCTCCTCTGTGTACTGCTAGCTGAATGCTTTATTTTTTTCCCCAGTTCAGAAGGCAGCTTCATGCATCCCACTGTGTGGCTTATCTCTGCAATTAGCACTTACCACCATATCTGATAGGAGAGAAGGGCTCAGCTGCCCCTGATTAATTGCCAAGTATTTGCTTTCTTTTCCACTTCTGTGGCCTGGAATTAATTAGTTTATCCCTCTTATTCCTTTCATGGGCCAGAGCATTCTCCTTTTTTGTGCAATTATATATAATAGAAACGCTAGAAATCCCCTGGGGAATAGTTGAGAGAGGCTCTCAATGGGGAAGAAAGGATCCTGAAAGCAGGGAGATTACTAAAGGTCATACGCCCTACAGCTTCCCTGTGGTCTTAAAATATATACTATACCCTGACTCCAGCACAAATCCCTTCCCCTTGCCACCTGCCTTGCTGCCTCTCCAGGCTTTTCAGTGAGTTAATGTCTGAACAGCAGGAAAAGCTTGCAGACCTAAATCCCAAGTGTGAGCCAGAGATGCAAAGCAAGGGCCCCCCATGGCTGGACACCTTCAGGTGCTGCAGAAAACACAGATCTCACAGCCCAGCAGGGACAGTCTACCGATACTTACCTGGTCCTCAGAAGCTACACGGCAATCGGAATGTTTGCTCTAATTTGTAGGAGATGCTACAGCTTAGATGCAGCAGCTAAACACTCAGTCTCTGGCTGAGAAGGATTGCTCCTGCGGTCTTCTCAAAATCCAACCAGCAGCATCCTGCTGACTTCGGGAAAGGAGGAGAGAAGAAGGTTTCTGAGAGCAGAGCAAGCAGCCCATTGCTCTGTTCCTCCCTTGCAAATGCAGGCAGTGCTGGAACCAGTTCTGCTGGTCCTGAACATTAGTGTAAATCAGGAGTAAATGAGTACGAAAGCACTGTTACTGAAAGCAATCCTTGCTCCTTTGGCTGAAAGAAGGCTTTTCTGCTGGTCTTTACAGAGTCTCTCCAAGCCAGGCCTTCTCCAGAAACTACAGCCCTCAGGGAACGGTATGTGGGGCAGCCCTCCACCTTACATGGGGGAAAATGGAAGTATCTTGGCAGGGATGAGACAGGACTTCATCTAATTCCTGAACTGTTGGCAGTAGATCCATTTAAGCCCTTATTTACTGAAGTTTATAGACCCATAATTGTCATCTTCCTCCTTATCTCATTCACACCCCTCATTAAGCAATTTGATCTTTACAGTCTAAAGTGCTTGGGCTGCCTCACTGGCTGCACTTCTCTCCAGGCTGGAACGCCATGTGCCAGGTGGCTGTGTTTGACCCAGTGCAGGCAGGGTTCCTGGGCATGAAAATTACAGTGGTATCTAACTCGTAGGTGTGGCAGCACAGTGCAGCCAGGATGCTGCCCCCAGCCCTCAGGCTGTCAGCATGGCAGTGGTCTCACCCTGCCATGAGGGGTGGGAGGGGGCAGTGTGGGGGGGGAGAGATTCCAGGGCACTTACACAGCCAAAACCTTGGCAAGCACTTGTGTTCCCACTGCAACACCTGCAGAACTAAAGCTGTTCAGCTTTGAATCACAGAACAGACAGCAGGGAGTGTTTGCAGGGAGATGGGGCAAGACAGTGTGCCTAAGAGACCCTGGCACCCTGCTCTTTGCATTGACATTTCTCTCCACCTGCTCCCCTGACTCTTATTCCTACTCGACTCTAGCTTCATTTGGCTGTCTTAATTATCAGCAGTGCCCAGTTGTCTCCCCTGCAATCATTTTGGGTAGACTAATAAATAAAGGTGATAAATGTATGGAAGGTGAAGCCTGTGCATTGCCTGAGCTGCACATCAAACAGCGTCTGAGGACTGCAGCTCGGGTGGCATGGCCTCTCTGCAGGTCTCCTCCCCCTCCTTTCTCTCCTTTTCCTTCTCCTGACTTGCAGCTCTGCCTGTTCTGCATCCTGGACCCCTGTGAATCTGCTCAGCAGGCAGGATGTGAACCGAGCGCAGCCATGCCTGGGAATCTATAGCTATGCAGCAATGTGTGCGTGTGCGTCAGGGAGGGGGAAACGGGTCCAGGGCTAACCACGCACACAACAAGGAGCTAGGAAATGCAAGCACACTAGGTATATTACGCACACCCCCTCCCATTATTTGAATCGCTGTCTGCACCCTTCAGTATACTGCACGCTCCAGAGAGCATCTGCTAAAGCAAAAGGCATTAACATACAAGGAGGAGGGAGCTTGCTTTAAAGCAACTGTATGTATCCATCCAGAGTGAGTGCCGCAGTCGGCGAGTTGTTTCAAGGGAAATGGTTGCCTCTCTCTCCTTGGGAAGGCAGCTAGCTTAGCGCTGGTGGGCTCTCCCTTGACTCAGGGGGAACAGCCATTTCTCTGCTCACAGAATCAAAAAGACATAAAACACCCATAGCTGTTTCCCTTATCCAGTTTTCTGGGAGAGGACAAGGTGGGGTAGTTTCTTGCCTTACTGTAGAGGTAATATTTCCTGGTCCTGGTGCTGTGGGGCGTGGCTGGAGAAAATTGGTCTGTATATGAGGAAAGCGAGTTGTGCCAGTGGTTTCATGAGGGATCAAACACAGCCTCTGTTCCACAGTGACCTGTGTGTTGGAGTCCCCAGCAGCAGGCACAGAGGAGACTCTTTTACCTCCCTGCATGAATTCTCATTTATCCCTGAAGTTCTTGGATTGGTGTCCTGGTTCTTCTCCTTCGACACCTGCATCCCCCAGCCACGCTCTGCTGGTGTAAAATGGCCAATCTGTCTTTACTTGGACAGCGCTGCAGTCATTTGCAGCTCCTGAACCTCTCTCTCCTTTGTAATTAGGGGAGTAACTGACCTCGTATGAAGGGCTCTGCATGGCCTGAAATGGCAGGACTGCAAAACCCACAAGGCTTTCCACCCCGGCACCTGTAATGTGACTCATGCACATGCACCAAGCATCATCCTTTGTTTAACCTTGCAATAATCTACAGCTTTACTAAGGTGATGCTCGCAGAGGTGACTTGAAAGCAAAGCAATAAACATCTCTCTTAAATTACTTGGTAAAGCTTTTAGTTTTCTATCACTTTGCTTCACAGCTCTGAGTAACAAACGGCAGACAGGGAAGATATGCAACACACGAGCTTAGAATGACATGGAAAGCCGAGTGCCTGCTCATGACAGCTCATTCTGGTTTGCAGAAACACAGCCCGGAGGCACATGCATTTCTGCATGCCCAATTCCGCACCCGCATTTGCAATTGCTGAGCTGCCTGTGCAAATCAAGCACTTTACTTGGGCAAACTGGTATTTATTCAGCCTTATTTGGATGCAAAACTGCCATTATTACACACATAAAGTAAGCATGTAACTCCTCTCAAGCAGACACACTACCCCCAGTGGTGATGGAGTGCACTCCCCAACTTCCCGACAGCAAAGTCCTGGGATTTCAGTGTCAGGCACTGCTCAAAAAGCAGCTTAGCATCTCATCAGATTCCAGTTTGTTGTTACACACCGGCTACCTCAAATTCTCCCTACTGTTTTCCAGGCAAAATGTTATTTGTGCTTCCTTCTGTACGTGTCTTTGCTGGGTTTACAGACATTATTAAGCGTCTGTCACACTCCACCCCAGAGGTAGCTGCATTTCAGCTGTGGCTGAATGATCGCTGTGTACGTAGTCTGCAAAGCAGTTAGTGATTCTTCAAGATGACAGGCGCTGGGGATGTCAGTCATTTTCATTAACATAAATAAGATATGTTTCATTTTAGTCACTCTAAAATCATTGAGTCATTTATTGATGTCTCAGTAATTTATGGGCTCTGTATCTTGGCTGGAAACCTACCAGCGTGACTGCTTGAGGTAAGACATGGGCACAGTACAGAGATAGATCTCTGTTTAGATGAAGCTCAACTATTTCTTCCCTGGGTCAAAGCGTTAAACAGACTGGGGTGACAAGGCTCAGGAGCCTTTCACCTGCAGTTCATACAGTTAGTGGAAAAACCCTTTTACTACACTGCCCAGCGAGAAGAGGGCCAGTCATTCCTCATGTTCATGTTGGTGCTATGGCTAATCATGGGCATCCAAAAAATGGATCTAATTCCCCTTTTTGCTGGCAACCCTAGCCCAGAAGGCAAAGCATCCATTAGAGAATGAACTTCCTTCCTGCTCCTAGCAATGGTCAGCCAGGAGGAGAGGTGCACGTGTTGTTTGCTCTGGTGCAGCTGGAGCTTTTATCTGGAGGGGTGATGAAAGGGAAGTGAGACTCTCCCAAGGGTGTCAGTCAAGCACTCTCATCAGACTAATTTCAGGCAAAATTTTATCAGGCAAGAGAACTTGAGTGGGTTCAGATGAGCTCTGGAGAGGCATCCAGATTTTCTGCTGCTAAGACAAACCAAAATGGGATGCCAACTTGTCACGGTCCAGAGGGAAGAAGAGCCCTTCATCCTCAACACCACTTCAGCAGCCCCCAGCCCAGCAGTGGGATGGAAGATTTGTCCAAGAAACAGGTCCAGGCTCTGCATCTCTCACAAGATGTCTGCCCTAGCCTCTCTACACCACGTGTTTCAGATCCTCTCTACTCTCAGAAATGCCCAGCAAGGGTGACCATGAAGCCAGTGGGAAGAAGAAGGGTGGGAAAGTAATGACCTGTACGAAGGTCAGCCTAGCAAACTGCGATGCTGAACTTAAATAAATGCAGACAACCACTCCAGCTCTGGCCGTGAATTTTCCTTGGGGCAGGAGGAAAAAGAGAGGAGGTCTGCAGAGGGTGCCCAGAGCCCACACTGACATTTCTGCCTTCCTCGTAATCTCACCTCTCTGACACCCCACTGTCGGGAGAGAGGCAGCTTCAAAAAGAGGTTTTATCAAGCCCAGCAATGGGGAAAAAAAGCAACTCCCCCCTATTGCTTCACTTTCCATCCTGTTTCTATCACATTCTCTTCTCTCCTTCCTCTCTTCCCATCCCTTCCTGCCTCTTCCAATAGTCTTCCCCATGCTTTCTCCTAGGCATCCTCATAGGGATACTGCTCTGCTCACAGGCTGACAAAAGCATCTGGCTCCCTTAAACTCTACACAGGCGGCAGCAGTGTTTCACTGCCCCATCAGAAAGAACTTTGGCGTCACTGCTTTGCCACCAGACTGCAGTGTGCCACATCACCTCTTCCAAACAACTCACAGGAGCTGGAAGCACCCCTAAACCTGTACTCACCCAGGGACCCTTGGTCCCAGAGCAGAGAGGAGATGGTCTTGTCCTCACTGCAGAGTTGCATCACACCCAATGCAACTTTAGAGGCTTTTAGAAAGCATCGCTAAGAGCTGCCACTCACAGCCTCTGACACAGGGTGGTCCTTGGTTCCCTCCAGCTCCAGAATCAAGCCCATGCAGATGACCCATGTGCAGGCTAGAGATGCTCAGGTGCGGCTCCATCTTAAAACTGGGAGCCGTCAGAGGCCCTGACTTTCCGCAGCGGGGGTCATATCCCAGAGCTTAAAGATCCTGCTCCTCCTTGCTCCCACCTGAATGTCACCTCTTGGGATGCAAAACCAAGGCTCGAGGCTGGGATTTGTCAATTCTGCATTTGTCGACTTGTCACCCAGGAATGTTAATGATCTCCCTGCATGGCCCACAGCCTTCAGAGGTAAAATAGCTCAACTGGAACATTAGGACTTCCATTGATTTACTTTCAGTGCTTCTGGGCAGAAAAGTTCTCTTGGTTTTGACCAGCTAATTGTATTTTCAGAAGGGATTTTACTTACCTATCTGTTATGTACCAGTGGGATGGTGTGCGTGTAGCTGAATGGGCTCGTACATGGGTGGGAAGACTGGGAGACTGGTAAAAGTCAGCTAAGGGTCTTTTAGACAGGCTGTGGTGGGAGCCATTTAATTTCAACAAATTGCACAACTTTCAATCCAGTTAAGGCTCGCAGCATGGTGGGTCCAGCTGACTGCAGCAGATCGCTCTGCAAAAGTCCGGCAGGCGGTCAGTAGAGCAGTCCCTTAGGCTCTTTTGCAAGCCACGTGTTCTGCTAACCCTAGCAGAAATGCAGTTACATCTGGTGGCACTGGAGCAATAGCACATCAAGTCTGGCTATATCAAGCTTCTCTGCCTGGTGGAAAAGCTGTACAGACGCACCTTCATAGTGATGATAACTGAGATGCTTTATCTCCCATCTGTGGTGAGCTATTAACAACCACACAATTAGTTACTGTAGCCCAGCAATGCGCAGTAACAGAAGATGCTGCCGTATCTTTACTGCACATTAATATCTGCCCTTAGTCAAATAAAGCAGCCCCTCTGCACGAAAGTGATGTATGATATATAACACTGCTGGATGAGTTTTCCCTGGAATCTGAAAGGCAATACTGCAAGCAGAGCACACACATACAGCCCAGCACAGGAACACACATCACTAAATTGTGAAAGGCATGTCTAAACTGGTCACAGATGGGACACTTCTCCAAGTCCAGCTATTAATGCTTTCTGAATATCTTACCCTCTCACAAGATTTACTGAAACTCTTTCTCACTGAGCACAATACAGGAGCCAGGGCTGACATTTGAAAGCTGAGGCAGTTGTCTAAATGCAAAAGAGAATAAATCTATACCAAGTCAAAAAGCCATACCGATCTTAGGATAGCTCGAAAAGGGTATCTCTAGGCCAATCTCCAGATGGGAATCCAGACCAACTCCTGCTGAGCTGCCACTGTAGCCACTTGGCTCTTCAGACCTTTGCTCTATTTTATTTTATTTGCTTTTAGTGTAATTTTTCATAGTCCCTTTGAAAAGGTTTCACTGAAAATCCCCAGATCTCTTGACATGTTTTGGAGTCCAGACTCAGCTTGCAGGGTGAAAAAGGTGCAAGCCAAAGCTTCAATGCCCTGGGCTTCTGGAGAAGGTAGGATTCTACCCCCAGGCCTCCTGCCATGCCCAGCAGCAGGGTCACTCTCCCTCCATGGCCACTTGCGAAGATGAAGGGCCCAGTCTCAGGATTGTGGCTTCTTCCCTTCTGGAACACATGCCAGTGTGTTGTGGGGTGGAGAGGAGCGGGACCCCTGCTATCCACATTAACAGTGACTCAATATATTATTTCTGGCAGCTATTCCACAAGACTTTTTTCTACATTAAAATTCAAGAGTCCAGGGAGGCAGCTCAGGGCTAGACTCCAGGATGCTAAATCCTTTAACTCAGAGCAATACACAACTGTATAACTATATATATTTATGTATAAATAAGTAAGAAGCCCACCCCTCCTCAATGTTCTGACTGTGAAAACCTTGCAAGCCTCCAGGAAATTATTTTTAAAAAAATCCAATAACTCAAATCTCCCAGGACTGTGCGGTCTTGCACTGCACTGGTGCATCTGCCTCAGACTGATCTTTCAAGTTACCTCCCTGTGGCTGCCACCCAGGCCAGTGCTACCCTCATGTGGACAGCTGCACCAAGCACGTGTCCTGGCATGGAGAGGCTGGGCACTCATGTCCCTGCCACCCAGTGCTGGACTGCACCACAGTAACTCAGCTGCCTGCACTCCTTGAGAGAGGAGAAGGTGCTGGGAACAGCAAGCGCCTCTCTGAATCACAGCCCTGCCCCAGGGACTGCAGGTGACTCAGCAGAGGGTACAAAAATGTGGAGTTTTTTGTTTGTTTGGTTGGTTTTTTTCTCAGCCATCTTCCAGGTGAGCCACTCAGCCCCCAAATACCTGCAGACAGTGCAAAGCTTTCCCCAGTTATGCAAAGCCTGGGGTCAAGCAGAAGCCTGCGGGGCCAGCGTTGCACTTGGTTCAAGATATGTGATGAGCACCCGATGACTGTTGTGGGGTGCAGCACACATCCCATGGGATCCCTGGGCATGCAAGGCACTGTGGAAATGCAAGGCATGTTGGTCCTATTCCTCAATGCCCAGGTCATTCCATCCCTCGTTTAGGTCTTGTGAAGAACATCCACCTCCACTGCCTTTATTACCCCTCTACACCAGCAGCAATCTTGCAGAGATCAGACTGTAAATGTGTTTTGCACCCTACCCCTACCCCCAGGCCAGCCCACTGCATTACTCATTCTTCCCCCTGCTCCCCTTGCCGTGTGCCAGCAGGTCCCTGAGGGTCCCCAGCAGCCCTGCCTCTGACTGCTCACCCCCAGCACCACAACAGGTCTTCCTCCATAGCTTGGGGAGAGGTGGCTGGGTTTGGGGAAAACACAGAGGTTGGTATCTGCAGAGGGCAAGGGGTATGAGAATGAAAGAGAGAGAAAACGAAGCTCCTGGAAGAGCTATAGAGCAAGAAGGGAAGGTCTCCTGTGGATCCAAGGTGGGTCAGCAGTGCCTGCAAAGTGGAGGACATCAGGGAGCAGGCAGAAGCAGAGGCAGTAATGCGCTGCTGTGGTTGCCCAGCCATCTTACACAGCCAAGAAAGGTCCGTGGCACAGGGTGTCACCTGTGTGAGAGAGAGTTGCTGTAAGAAAAGTAAGGTATGCATCTGAAGCACGAAACCTCAGCAAATCTGGATTTGGGGCTCAGGCTCCAGGCTTTGATGCTTTACATGTGGGTCCTGGCTGCAAGCCTTTCTGCCTGCTCGCTTTTGTGTCCAAGTTTTGCTGTCTCCCTCTCTCTCCCTTTCGTGCTTTCCTGGTTAAGTAGGAGCTTCGCACTGGGTTGGCCAGGGCTGAAGCACCAGCTGGGAGCACAGGGGGAAGGAGCAGCGAGCACAGCGGTGGAGACAGGTGGTGGCTCCAGACGGTGGGGAGGGGACTTCGTGGTGGGGGGCAAGGGCAGGGGAGAGGAAAAACTGAGGGTTAAGCAGGGGTGGGGTAGAACAAGTTGAATGAGAAATTGCAGGAGACAGAGAGCTGGCTGTTCAGCTGGGAGCCACACACCTCACACTGTGAGCGGCTCCTCTCTGTCTGCAATGGTTTGGTTAATGCTTAGAAAGGGAATAAAATGTGTGTATGCCATATATTATTTTTTTTTGTTAATAACAGTGATCTATTTATAGGCTGTAAATTATACACCATGAATGTTGCTCAGAGACAAGACATTATTTTGCTGCCAACAGGGAAAAGGGAAGGAAAGAAAAAAAGAAAGAGAGAGAAGGGGAGAGAGAGGAATAAAGACATAGAGAAAGCGAGGAAGCTGTGAGCTTCTGCAGCCCACCCTGTACCTCATGCACTTACAGCAAAGGGCACGCTGTGTGCAAGAAGGATGACGCTGAAAAGGAGAGGCATACGGGGCCAGCTCCGGGAGCACAATCCCTCTGCTTCTTTCCTGCCTTGGAGGAAATGTGCGAGGCCATTTCTGAATAAATCGATGCATTTTCTAGGGCCTCCCCTGAATGCCAGAGCAAAGTACCGTGAAAAATGTTGCGCAGGAGCTGATGGCCTGTGGTATCTGGCACCCTCCTGCCTGCTGCAGACACAAGTGCACGGGCCAGCTTGCCTGCCCCCGCGGCAAGCGGTGCTGAGTGCTTCAGGAAAAGTGCTTTACTATTCCCTCACTCTTTTCAGTCTCTTTTCTGTGCCCCCTCCTCCCCCATCCAAGCCCTCCCCTCCTTTTGCAACCACACATGCACGCAGAAGACATTTGAACCCCAATTCACCTGCCAGAGTTAGAAACGCAGTCACACTGCCTCCCTTCGCAGTCATTACAAAAGGGGAGAGAAGGCAATTCGCCTCCTTGGTCTCCCCGTTAATTATAAGATGGCACTACAGTATTTAATTAAGTATAATATTTAACTATTTAATGTTAGATGAGACAAGTCTAGGCCTTATGAGAAACCCTACAAATTGTTTCCATCACGCTTGCTGTGTACATGGCGATCCTGGGTCATGGCAGAATAAGAAAGATTTATTTTTAATGCAACTACTGATAAACTTTTCCATGAATCCCAGGGCTTCAAAAAGGATCAGAGCGAATCTAACATAGCTTCCTTTTTTTCCTGAATCTTACTGACCTCTTTCTTTCGATCTCTGAGCTTTATCACCTAATTGTGCCTTTCTTTCCACAACAGTCCACTTCCTTTTTTCTCATCTAGATTTCATACTGGTTTTAATACTCCATTCCTTTTGGTTCTATACACAGGGAAAATAATGAGAGGTTTTGACCCCTCTTGCCTATAGAATTAAAAGATCTTTGTCATCTCTGACATCTATCTGTGCTGCATGATCGAAATCTAAAACCTGGAATGTGAAACCCACTCATTTTACTGCCCCACTGTGAAAAGCACCGTATATTCACCCTGCTGGCACTGCAAGCATACCCTTGAGTGCCATCCCACTGACGAATATCTGTAATGTCCTCTGAGGAATGTCACAATCCAGATAGGGACCAGAACCAGACACTACACTCTACATGGCCTCAAATACAAGGAGCACATGTGTGGACACATGCAACATGGAGATCCAAATTCAATCCACCTCTTTTTTCTCTGCTGCTTAGTAACTGGGTCAGATTTGGATTGTCCAGGGTCAACCATGTTCTGCAGACAAGTCTTCCCTGCATTTCAGTAAGGACAACAAGCCATGCCAATGCAGAGACCTGGAAAAAGATGAGAGAGATTTTTTTGACAGTCAATTGAATCACGCACAGTTGAGTAACAGGTGGCTGAGTAACTGGTGGGATACTGCTTTACTGCTTGGCATTGTTTCAGGCCACGTGTTGCTCAGGAGGAATGAACGATTTCAGCCAGTCATCCTTGGGATGGAGCTAAAGTGAGATCATGAATTTGGATCTGAGTTTGCAGGGCAAAAAAACACAAAGTGATTCTCTAACTGCTAGTTAGGAGGGATGGTGTACACATGTAAGATGGTGCCGTGTTCAATGCCATGTAATGAAATCTGTGAGCTCCCTGGAAGCACCAGCAAACAGGAGCAGCAGCATGAGGGGGCTTGACACTGAGAGCCTGCCCTCTGCAGCTGCTGTTAGCAGCCAGCCTAGGATACTGTCACAGCAAGCAATCCTTTTCATGATGAATGCTTGTTTGGTGACCTGTGCGCAAAGGGACTTTGTAGTTCCACTTAAAGGGGCACAGAAACACCATCCCAGATGAATCCAAGGGTTACTCTCATGCAGTGCTGTACAGACAAATCTGAGCAGATGCTTAGAAAAATGTTACAGCATACAGAATCCCATAACTGTGTTCAGAGGTACTGACTTCTGCCCTGGGGGTATTCCTTGATATAGAGCCTTTAGATATCCTGTCACCAAACTGCCTTTACACCCAGCAGTGGCTCCTCCTACAGCTTGGAGAGGACATCCATACCGGCAGTGATGTGTGGGCAGGGAACTTGCAAAGCAAATGCAGGTGCCAAATAAATAGAAACTCAGATCTCCAGAGTTTTTGGTTTGGCCTGGAGGACAAGTCAACCAGCAGAATGGATCAGCCTAGCTATTCCTCATCCAAGCCCCAGGGAACAGCCCTACCTAAGTGGAGTGCACCCTTCCCCCTCAAGCTCTGATCTTGCCAGAGCTCAAATACAAGCAACATGAAAGAATATCCCACAGCTGCTGATGAATTAGTACATGCTGCCTTCTCTCCGAGTCGGTGCTAAAGCTAAATCTGTCTGCATCAGATTAGAGAACTATGTTTCCTCCTCAAACCCTGACACCTGCAACCCCACCTCACTCCTATCCTCTGAAGCTCAAAACCGATTCCCGGGCCAGTGCTCCCAGCAAGCAGACTGGCAGCCCCTGCCCTTGGCAGGGTTTTGCAGCCAACCCGTATTTTCACTGGTGCAGCAAATCAGAACTGAGCAGTCTCCTGATCTCAGCCTTGCAGGGCACAGCAGTCTCCAGAGCTGCTGTCTGTAGCCTTCACTCTCATGCCCTTCCCATGCCAGAAACCCCTCTCGTCTCCGTGCTGCACAGCCCGGCCGTAGCTGCTGCTCCAAGGGCAGAAGCCTGCCAGGGAGACCCAGCAGGACTGAAGTTCTGCAGAATCACACCTGCTCCTTTGTCCTGATTTCCCCCAGCTCATCTATGATTTCATTCAACTGAAATCACAACAGCTTTTTTTCCTACGTAGGCAGGGCAGATCCCTTCACAGTTAGATTTTTATTTTTTTAAATGAGTATTATTTTGGGGTGGAGGTGGAGGGGAGGGTGCTTAAATGCAAAAGTCTGAATCTATAGCATAAAAATCTCCGCTCAACCTAAAGAAGAAGCTGGCAGATTGATGGAGAACGTCACCACAGTGTGAAAGAACAAATAGGGTGAAGATGCTGCCAGATGGGAAACTGAATCCTCCTTGGCTCAATGAGCATAGATATCATTGGTGGTGTATGTACCACTGGCACATTCTGCAAAAAACCCCTCTAATCTTAACTGTAGCTACCACCAAATTCTGCCCTGGTCTATAAGCAGCAGCAGAATATTGCACCCAAGTGATCTGGAGGCTTGGAAAATCCCTTCCGTGTCCCACTTAGCAGATCCCAGATTCATACCTCTGTCCTTACAACAGTGACTTTAGCAGCAACAGATAGAGGAGCCTGGAAGGATCCCTTCCTCATGCACACCATTTCCACCTCTCCAGCAGCTGGAACCTCCTTGCAGCGAGAGACCTGGGAGGGGTGGCTCTTTGCAGAAGGCAAGATGGTTTCTACGTGGGTGAGATTGCTGTTGTGAGGGCTCTAGAGAAGTAGAAAAACCTTCTCTGTTACTAAGCAGGGATATATGAAGGTCGTTATCAGGGGAGAAGCAGAAGAATTGCCATAAAAGGAAGAATTATTCTGCCTGCAGCCAAACTACCTCGACTCTGATCCTGTCAGATCTCACAGCAGCAGCAGGGCTGGTCAGCACGGGGAAGGAGGCAAGTCCCCAGGGGGAAGCAGGGTGTTGCAGTGACGCAGGGCAGGAGGGAGGGAGCTTCTCATCCTGTGTAGACAGTAAACACATCTCCCCCACCATGGACTTTTCAAGTTTTTCTTTCCTGACCAAAAGAAGAAAAGCCCTTTATGATCCAGAGGGTGCTAAGCAGGCATCACATGGAGTATCTAATCTGGCTTTCTCATCTAATTCCAGCAGGAGTAATTAGAGAATGCTGGAGTACCCTCTCTCTCTTTCCACCTTCTTTCTTCCTTCACCCAAACTGCTCCAAGGGTTTGCCAGCCCCAGCACTGCTTGAACAGCTGCGTATGAAAAATGTCCTGTTATAAGCCATACAAGGCCCTGGGAACAAAGTCACCCATCGCAAAGCCACTCACTGGGAACAGAGTGACCCCTTGCCTGGTTAGCAGGAGGACTCCCCGGAGTCCCAGACTAAAGCAGGAATAGGCATGGTGAGGGAAAGGGAACTTAGAGCACAGGGCTTCTACCCATCGATCCAAACCCAGAGTCAACATGAATCACTGTGGACTGCAAGGAAAATGAGACACCCCCAGATCCCAGCCCCTTGTTCGGCAGTACCCAGGGATAACCTCAGGCAGCTTGTTTCCTTGCTTCACCCTCTGAACCACACCCTGGACAGACAGAGAGATGCAGAGGCTGACACAACAGCAGCACCCTCCAACACCCGTGAAAATCCTGGGCCGGAGCTGACAGCAGGGTTAAGTGTACCTACAGCAACTTCCCCTGGCTCAACCAGGTCAGTGCTGATTTCTGTCTACGTGCCAGTTGTTTAAATTCACCATAAGACAAGTAGCAGGAAAAGAATAGATAGGGGGAGGAAATAACCAACTCTTCTCCTGCTGCTTTTTGGCCAGTAAAGCGATAAGGTAGAAAAGAGAGAGGAGACTTTTCCCCGCCACATTAAGAAGCTGAAAAACGAAAAGCAAATGAAGACTATATTTGAAGATAGCACAAATCCTCGATAAAGCCTCTCTAAAACTTGATGAAAATTTTCAAAGTGTATCAGGAAAGCCGGAATTCTCTAAAGGATAAGTCCGTCAGACAGGACAAACTGAGAAGAGATGGAGACGGATGGTTGGTCTGGGCCAAGGTAGGAGTGTAGAGTGAGTTTTATCCTCTGTGGAGGCTGTTGGCTCAAGGTCAGGGACAGAACCCTAGCCTTGAAATTAAGCCTTCAATCTCTGCTAAACCTTTCCCGTCATTTCAGGAGACAGCCCCAGTGTGCTGGCACTGCAGAGGCAGCTGGGGTAACCATGATGCGGCATGGTACCTATCTTGCCTTGTTCTCCGCCCACTTTTCTGCCTTGGGCATAAGCTGTGGACAACACAGGCAAGCAGCACGCTTGATGTCTCCCTGCCTGACCCGGACAGCAGGGGAGCATGCTCTTCTCTGGGCAGGGAAAAGGCCATGGCTGGCGTCATTGAAGATGTGGTGTTGAGGTCTTTGGGAGGAGATGTAAATACAGTCACTAATCTCAAGTCTTGGCTTTCTCCAGTGTCTCCTATAGATGAGCAAGCAGAAGCTCTCTGCCTACCTTTCCGAATCTGCACTAACCCTAACTCCCCCAATCTTAAAAGACTTGTCCTAAATTTCTTACCTGCTCTTCAAGGATTTCTCTTACCCCCTTCCCTTTTTCAACAAATTAAATCCCTTAGAACAGGTTTGTAATTAAGAAGTCATACATGGGACTTTGTCATCAGGTAAATACGGAACATGGTATCTAGAAACAGAAATTCTTTTAATGAAGATTAATTAGGCAGAGTTCCTGTCCCAGCCTGTCTGGCAGTGGGGAGAAAAGGGTTTGAACATGGGAGAAAAGCAGCAACACTCTGCCTGCCACACATCCAGCACCATCTACCCAGCAAGCTCAGGGAGGCTCTTCAGAGGATAGAGACGGTTTCTCTCTTTGCAGGCTTTTCGTTAGGAAAGCTGCTGCTAAGACTAGTTCATGCAGCCGCAGAGAAAAAGGCCAGAGAAATTGCACTTATTATTGATCAGAAAGAACCACATTTATTTGCCCCATGTGCATCTGCTTCCCAGAGGGGATGCGGATAGGAACTGATGTTTGCGATGTGCCTGGTGCTTGGTGGGAAAGTAGGTTCAAGAGAGACAATAGGACACAGCTATTCCTCTTCCTGGCAGATCATCCTGGCAACAGATGTTTTGCCTTAGGAGTCTGTGCTCTTCAGTGCCCACCGGGCAGCAGCAACCTGACTGCAAAGGCCTGAGTCAGTGAAGGGAGCAGGAAACATGCAGGGATAAAGAGAAAGCGCAACCTCGCGTTACATGTTGAGTGGAAAAATATCCCACATGAGGATAAAAAACCCACAGAGGCTACAGCACACAAAACAAAGGAATGGATGGAGACATGATGCAGAACTCAGCCCAGAAACAACGTTAAAGCAGCGAGGTGAAAAACGGCTGAGGAAAGATATACCAAGCATCCATCACTAAAATTAATTAAATGTAGCCAAAGACGGAAGAAGCTCAAGAGAAGAGAGGGAAGATAGGAGCAGATCTTGATGTGGAGTGAGAGGAATTGGTGTGAGAGAGAGCGCTCACCCTTTCACCAGGAGACTCACACACATAGCCCCTGCGAAAGGACAGATGTGGGCAGGAGTGGATTACCCCAAATATCCTCTGCCTCCACCTTACACAGACACATATGAACCTTTCCCCTGTGCCTGAGTTTCATGTACCAACCCAGCCAGCACTTGGCAAAGACCAGAGTGAAAACACGTGTGTGTTAGTCACAGTGGTCCCTTCCCCATCACCACAGGTAGCATGGGCTTTGTGGCCATCAGCATCAGATTTTCACCTGAGATGAGAAGGGTTAGGCAGACTGGCTGCCTCTGATCATCCAGCCTTGCCCACAGCCAGCCAGTAACAGGAGCACACCGCTCTCGATAATGATCTTAGAAAAGCTCATGCTTATGCATAATGTGTTCTTTTAATAATGGCGACAATACCTGCACTTCTTGTAACAAGTTCAGCCCTTGGGATGTTTAATGGCAGAGTCCCAGAAAGCTGGATTAGCTGGCTGGGAAGGCATGGGCACTTCAGGAAACAGCAGGTCTCATCTGGGAGGCACATGGCTGCTTTTGGCCCAAGGTAGTGTGACTGAAATGCTGCCGACATTCCCAGGAAGGAAGGAAGAGAAAAAGGTATTACAAGAAGGTGAAGAAAGCCTTTGATGCTCAGTTTATTGGGAGGCATAATGTGATATATGAGAGATTGAGCCATCATTATCAAGAACTGGAGGAGACTGCCAAGTCCTTCAGAAGAGTGGTGCAGAGCTATTCAGGACACTTTCAGAGAATTTATAAGAGGCAGCATCACTGTGGGCCTAGGACACAAGCAGTATTGGCCGCCTCCTTCCAGCTTGACTCCACACTGACTTTGGCAAAGAACAAAAAGTCTGCAAGAGTAGAAAAGAAGCAGAAAGACTTGGAGAGGAGGGTGTGCAGACAAGGAAGAAGCAGGTAGGTTGACCCAGTCTGTGGCAACCCCCAGGCAGGTAAAAGGGACCAGAGACGCCTAAAAAACCTCCAGGGACAAAGAAAGAAACAACAGAAAACATTCTGAATATGCCTGTGAATTCAGGCCCTGTATTTTCATACCCAAACCAAGGTTGCAGGAGGCCGAAAGAAAGAGGGAGCTCAAGAGAGACCTGTCCAACAAGCAAGGACATAAGAGAAACTGCATTTGACTGCCACTGAAGTGTGCAGAAGCAGGGTAACCCCTCACACCACAGAGACACAGATTTCAGGTGCTGTGATGAAACCCTAAAGGCAATTACATCTTGGATTGCCAGGAAGTCCCAACTGAGATAGATAAAAAACCCTACAACCCATAACTCCCAGGCTGGCAACGTCTTCAGGAAAAGATCCCAGCTAGGGCAGGGAAAGGTGGGTTTTTTCCCCTCCAGATGTCCCTTTGCTGTCAGCAGCTCCATGCTCCGCACCACTTGGAAGCAGCTGGCCAGTCATTCACAGTGCATATAGAAGAACTCAGCCTGGGATATTTTAGAATTGTAGAATCATATAATGCTTTGGGTTAGAAGAGACCTTAAAGATCATCTAGATCATAAAGATATTTTTGCCCACAAAGCTTTCCCTAGGAGGCAAAGATCACACTTTCATTTGGAGATGAGAGCAATAGAGGTGGCAGGAGATGCACCTTCTGATGTGAGGTAGGAGCTAGATACCCAGGTGTGATTAATGCTCTGTAAATCTTAATGTCTAAGCACAGATAAAAGCATAACACAGGAAATGGATCTAGACCTGCTTACAGTCAAAGGAGAAATAGGTACTTTTATGTTGTGTTTTTTCGATCTATTTGAGCTAGGTACATAAAGATGACATAAATCATGGTCATCTTCTCCCATAGCTATAAGGGGAGCCTGGCAGTGTGGTAGGCATCTATCCTTAGACAGAGAAACCCACCAGCAGCACATAGAGAGCTTTGAAAGGCTCCAGTTACCCAGACCAAGGCACAACTAACCTGGTGACAACAAACAGCCTCCTCCAGAGAGGACACCAATGACATGGGCCCTGTGCTAAACCCAGTGTATCTGTGTAGACACTGTGAATAGGTCTGCACACTGTCCTTGCTGCAGGTGCAGGACCACTCCCACCCCAGAGGGAGACCATGGGGCTGCCTTGGCCTTTGATCAAGAGCTCAAGTGCTCCCGTCTTGAGGCCCAGCATGGCCCCAGCAAGTGGACAGATGTGGAAAACAGGGGTTCATCACCTCCCACCCTGCAGACAGAGCCCCAGTGACTCGGGGCCACCACCAACCGTCAATGGAAGAGGGAAGAAACAGTTGTCATTTCCTTCATGAGACAAATGATCTCATCTATCCCATTGCTTAAGGTAGCCTCATTGCCAAGCAGGACTTACCCCTCCTCTCTGCCCAGCCCATTTTCTCATTTCTCTGTTCCTCTGGATCTACCAGCCTTGATCCAGGAAGGCCACAGCAGAGTTGCTGGGGAATACAGCCCATTGGCACAGGCTGGAGAAAGGGCAATTGAAATGATCATTTGAATTTTCTCTGACTGGGAGCTAGGTACAGGCAAAGAGAGCTGGCCTACAAATGGTGCCCAAGAAGTACTTTACAGAGAAACTGAAAAGATGCTTTTTTAAAAAAAATCTCCTGTTCTGAGGGACCCAAAGACAGATCTCTGCTAACAGGCACCACATGCAAGTGAACAGTGACAGCTCAGGAGCCCTCTCCCTTCCCTACATATGAGTGATTCCTGCTGGTTTCCAGGGGGTATATTTGTGCCTTGATGTTGGAGAATGACATCCTGTTTTGCAGAGAGCTTCCTCTCCCTAGTTCTTCAGCATCTCTGTCTGAGGGGAGGAGCTGGCCTGCTCCACCTCTGGCATCTCCTCAGAGATCATTGACAAGAATGTAATTAGTTCCACTTGCAAAAGGCTGTTAGTCTTGTATGTGCGTAAGCACGTGTGCTGACCGCATAAAAATGAGCTTACAGAGCTGGAAAACAATAATTTCTCTCTTGCATATATTTCTATTCCATCTTCTGTGCAGCCACAGTAGCCTGGGCAGTAGCCACAAGCAAGCAAGAGAATCAGGTGAGGACCTGGAGAGCTCAATGGAGGTCCATTGGGGTGGAAGGGATATTTTACTGCTAGGCAAGGGTTGGGAAAGATACTGCCTTTCAGGAGGAGAGATATAAGCCAGGTTTCTTTGCATAAAGGCATCCATGGGGATTGTCTAAAAATGACACACACTGGCCAAGCTCTGGCCAAATGCCAGCCTGATTTATTGCATCTCAGCTCCCCTTCCAGCTCGCCTATTCTCACTCGTGTAGGGATATACATGTGATAGGGATAGGATGTAGATGCTCTGTTTCTGTCCCTAGAGCATTCAGGAAAAAGTCATGTTGTTTGCACTACAATCACAACAGTCATCCACTGAACCAAGGCAGGTTGAAGCTGTTCATTTAGGATGTGCTTAGGAAAGTTTTCCTTCTTGTTTTGCAATCACCATATCTAGATGCTTACTTTCTAAAAGCCTCCTGAGATGTCATGAAATCGCCAGAGTCCAAGCCTGGCATTTTAATAAAATCCTACGCAAAACTAGAAAACTTACTTGAACATCTTTCATGGGTCTCAGGAGCTATCGCTAGCTATAAGGTCCTAGTTGCAGTCTCTAACTTCTACCCCAAATAAATTATAAAAGCAAGGATCCTGCAAAACAAACACAGACCAAATGAGGCTGTTTACCATCTATGCTTCTGACACTACTCCACTTCTCTGTCTTATCATCTTTCAGCTGTTGGCTTCTGTAAGCACAAGCTGTCTTTGGAGGCACCTCACCCACAGCCCTTGGATTAAGACCACAAACACAACACACGCCATTCAAACTGGCTCCACAAACCAGCCCCATCCCCCAAAGGGACTGGAGAAGATAACAGCAGAGATATAAATCATGACTGAGGTTAAACCCCAGATGCATCATTTCAAAAAGTCCCAGGGACTGGTGTTCAGATCAGAGGAATTAGAGAGTTTAGTTTGGAAGTAAGAGGCAAAAGACTTAGCACCAGACAGCCTGAAGGATGTTAAGTACATTCATCTTGTCCACAGATGAATGAAATTTTATCAGTAGAGCCAGAGAGGATAATTCGACCTTTCTCTCTCTCTTTCTCCCTCCCTCTCTCTCTCTCCCTCTGTCCCTGCAGCTCAAGGAGAAAAAAGGAAATCCTTCACTAGGTCTATCAATAAACTTCAGTTCCCTTTTTTGTTCCCTAGGGCCTGAGAGCATAAGACATATGAAAACGCCCCTTGCACACAGGAGAGGCTCAGGATGCAGCAGAGAGAGAGGTGGAGGAGCAGAGCTGGCAGAAGATTGAGCCTACTGGAGCTCACAATCAGAAAGGGATTTTGCTGGAACAAATTGTGGGATGCCCAGGGAGAGAGCAAAGGGATTGCTGTGCTCACTGAAGAGCCTGTGCATGGAATGGTTGGAGAGTGGGTTGTACAATGGGCCTGGCAGTCAGGGGTCCTCATATTCAAGCACCTCCTCTCATGCCAAGAGGCTTCCAGTATTAGAGACTGTCATGATTTAACCTGTCTGGTAGCTAAAACAACCATGCAGCCATTCGCTCACTCCCTGCCTCCCAGTGGGATGGGGGAGAGAATTGAAAAGAAAAAAAAAAGTAAAACTCATCAGTTGAGAAAAAGTTTAACAGGACAGAAGAGGAAGATTATGATCGTGATGCTGATGACAAAAGAATATGTGATGAACAGCACAATTGCTCACCACCTCGGTTGGTGCTCAGCTAGTTCCCAAGCTGCCCGGCTTCCTGGCCCACCCCCCAGTTATATACACAGCAAGACATCCTATGGTATGGAATATCCCTTTGGCCAGTCTGGGTCAGCTGTCCTGGCCATGTCCCCTCCCAGCTTCTTGGGTGCCCCCCACCTTCTCGTTGGCAGGGCAGTATGAGAAGTGAAAGGTCCTTGACTGCTTGGCAACAACTGAAAACATCAGTGTGTTATCAGCATGCTTCTCATCCTAAATCCAAACCATAGCACTGTACCAGCTGCTAGGAAGAAAATTAACTCTGTCCCTGCCAACGCCATGACAAAGATATACTAGTGACATGCTTCAGACAGCACAGCACTGAGGGCTGCATCCATTCAGAAGAGCAGGGCAACCAGAGTGCCATTGGGACTGGCTATTTCCTCAGTGTTGGGTGTCCCATTTGAAGAGGTTCCCCAACCATCCCTAGTAGAACCAGACACACTACAAAACATGAGAAAAGGGAGTGTACAGTGCACACAATGAGATGAGGAGCCTGTTGTAAGAAGGAAGAGCAAGGGGATCCAAGGACTGTGATGACGGCCAGGCACAGAGTACATTGTACCTTGCAAAGTCCCACAAGGGTCTGGCAATCAGAACCTCTCACCTCTTCCCCTCTTGCAGCGAACCTGAGAGAGAGACAGCTTCTTCCCTTCCTCTTAGCTTCACCTTGCATCTTCCCCTACCTTGGGATCTCCTGTACCTGACACAGCTGATTGCATGGTCTGAGACCTGCCATGGGGGTCCACAAAGCAGGAGCAAGGTTCCAAGGCTGTGCTGTGGCAAAAGGACCCCTGCCCTGGCACAGCATCCCTATCTTTATCTGCCACATACCTCTTCTTTCAAGACCTAGCTACTGCCTTCACAAATCTGAGATGTGGTCACGATTCCAAGTGCTGGAAGAGAAGCCATTCCTCTCTGGCTGGTGGAGTGCTCTGCATGAGCTTAATAAAATCCTTAGCAATGAACCTGCAACACAGCCCAGCCTGAAGGAGGTGGAAGAGGAGGCACAGTATCCCCTAGCTGTAGGCACTACTCAGTTGTGAAGGACTATTTGTCTGGCCTGAGAACATACGGCAAGAACTCTATCTGTATGGGTCCTGGTCAGACCATAACGTGCTCTGGTAAAAGTTTTATTCTAAAAGTTATGGCTTCATTTTCTTTTTCTGTTTTTTTCTTTTTTTCTTTTTTTTTTTTTCAAGGAAAGAGGAGAAAATTGCAAAGCTTCTATGAAGTCCAAGAGTAGGAAAATGTGTTCAGCAGGAACAATACAAGCACCGCATGAGTGTGTCCCAGGAGCACTAGGGGAGAAGAAAGCAAATCCTGACACATCATCTCTTCCATCAAGATCCAATGCACCATCCCTCCAGTGCTGACACTGAATGCAAAATCCACTTTTCCTCCAAAAAGCAGCCTAATTGATGCACAGAAGTGTGAGCACGTTATCAGGAGGGGGAAGCGCTGTGGGTCTGTATGTGCACAGACAGGGAGGCAGTCCTGTGGGAACAGGGGCAGGAGGCAGTGGGCAGCAGGCAGGGATCAATGTCCCCCGCTGGAGGGGAGCATGGGGTAGCAGGGTTGGCACAGGGGTCTCAGAGAGAGGCACCCGCAAAGCACCGCACAACAGCCCAGGCAGCACTCAAGTTTCCCAGTGCTCAAACAAGTGCACAGCCAAAGCACTTGATGGGAGCTGTTATTTAAACAAGCCAGTTGTTAATAAATGGAGCCTTTTAGTCCTAATTGATGGAGAATCACAAGACTGCAAACGTCCCGGAGCTCTTCAATTATAGATATTGCCCCAGAACTGCTGGGAACGGATGAGCTGTTTCATTAGTCGCCACAGAGCTGCTCCTGCCCATCACTGTGCACAGTTCTGACACCGCTCTGGTATGTCAGAGTTGCCATGATGTGGACCTTCCTTTTATACCCCTTCAAGGCAGATTCACCTATAGCCAACCAAAGGCTCTGGACTCTGAACGAGAAGGGCTTTTGGTGCAGCTGTTTGCACCTATTCTGCATCCTGACCACTGCTGGATTCCTCCCCACATCTCACCTACGGGGAGATGTTCACCAGCTCTGATGGGGCCTGACTCATACAGGTTTTGTAGCCAAACATCTATCAACTGTTTCCAGCAACAGCCATTTTGCTTGTTTCCTACGTCTCCTGTCACTTCACAGGTCCTCTGCCATATGCGGAGTGTTGGACAAGCCCAGAAGTACTTTTTTCCCACACCCAAGCAGAGTCAGCTCAGCATGGTCAGAGCCCAGGTACTGTCATTCCTAACTTATTGCCATTTCCATGTCTTCAGTCAGGCTAAGGAATCTTTCCCTCCTTGGTGTTTCTCTCTACTGCAAGATACCATCAGTATTAACTACCTTCCCCTGTGTAACCATGAATACAAAGCATGCAGACAGGGACCACTGACAGAGGTGTAAGGGAACCCTTCCTACCCTGCATCACATCAGATGAGGAGCCAGCACACAGGTAGTTACAGGGATTCATCTGAGAGGTACCAACAACCACTGAAGGTTCTAAAATCTCTCTCGTTCCATCATTTGGGGTGCCCCTGGCTTCACCAAATGAAACATTCAAAATATTCCATTTTGAAAATGCCTAAGGGATAGCTACCCTTTGGATACCAAAAAAAGAAGTTTCGTGGCCTGGCTACAGCTCTTGGGCTCCAAGGCAGGAGGCTAGGAGCCAAGGTGAGAGGCAGTGCAGCAGCTGCTAACAGGTTTTTTTCCTACCAAACACATATTTAGCATGCCCGAGTCTATCCATGGATTTATCCAATTGAGTACACTCCTGCCAAACAACAAGAGCCTCATGAATCAGCATTTTCTAACAGAAACACACTGCCAAAAAAATTCTTCACTAAGCCCCAAAGCCCTTCACCTCCTGGGAGACCCCACAATACAAGCAAAGTCCCAGGGGTGGAAATCATCTCATGGTTCTAAATCCAAGACTTGGACCCTCCTCTTTCTCCATAAGGAATTGTTTCCTGTCATCTGGTACAGCTGTGTGCCTTCATTATCAGAGCTCTCAGTTGTAACTCATGAAGATAAATGAAGGTGTAGAGGGAAGAGGGAGTTCTGAGGTGGTACAAGTACAAGAGGGTCTGGACTGCTTCTCTGCAGCCAACCTATTTTTCTGTTGCCAGTGTCTTGCAAGGACTTTAACTGGCTGCTCCTGAAGGCACCTAGATGCTAATAAGCAGAATGAGGAAGGCAATGCTATTTATTCATGCTTAATTATGCATTTTTAGACTCAAAAGTAAGCCACACTCTAGGTGCGAGCCAAAATCCCTCTTCCAGAGCAATTCTTATGTATATGCGCTGCCTGCCCGACCCAACTGGCAAGACCCCTCAAGGTAAAGGCATGCTGGCAGGAGGCAACACACAAGCCACAGCATGGGGACGGGTGAGCTCTACAGGTCAGACCTGTGGTGTATATGGAAGCAGAGGGATCATACGTGCTGCTGGTCACCTCCATTTCTGCTCCTCAGAGCAGTGGAGAGGAGCTCATCTTTGAGACATGTTCAAATGGCACATGGGCACACACCTGAGCCCATGTGTCAGTTACCCCTTCTCTGCTAGTCTCACACCTTTTCTCCATAGCCACAACTAGTTTACCTCTTCCAATCTCTGTTCATAAGTTTTCAGTAAAGCATTCCTCTCTCCTGCAGTCCCTTTTGTCCTCGGCTCGGGCTCTCTACCCTGACTTTCAAAGTTTCCTTTCTGTGAGATCTGTTCAGGATAGCTCTTCTGCCATTGGCAGTGGTGGTGTTAGTGGCTTCAACAGATGTAGACAATCACCAATAGTATTCAGGGCAGCTTGCAAAAAGACTCTTACATGTGTTCATGCCAGGGCCTTCCTGGTGTTTCCCATATGCAAAGCATACATCACAACATGCTTTTACTGGCACAGGGGGAGAACACGCTAAGTGAAATCAACACACCCCCTCCCATGCTCTGAGGTTTACCTCTTGGCTCCTGCTGCAATATGCTGTGCCAATTTCTCTCACGTTTATGGGCCATGGGAGGCTGAAGGACACAGTGGTGTGTTCCTTCCTATCAACAGGTTGCATCCAGCATAGCATCCCTCAAGTTGGGCTTCTCCACACCTGCTCCTTCCTAACCAGGAATCAGCCTTTTTAGCTAAGCAATGTTAAGGAATGAAAAAGGAAAATCAAACCAAAACACGAAAACCTTTTGGAACATATATTTTGGTTTTAATGAAGAAGGCTTTCCGGCTGCTTTGAAGCAGTTGTGCTAGAAGACTGTGTGCTGTAGCTCTTTTCCCTTGGGCTATCAGCTTACCCAACCTCCAGAGACAGCAGGAAACATTGGGTTGGGGCTCAGGGAGCAGACCATACAGAAAACCTTGGGTGCTGCAGAAGGCAGGAGGCTAGGGCTGAAGATATGGGCCTGCCTTACACAGCTCCTCCACAGCCTAGCCCATAGAGGATATCCCCCATATGTACTGCTGTGGGGTCAGTCTATAGCAGCACCACAGATCAAGTATAATGGGTGAAGTAAAGGCCAGCTCTCCAGATGTGTGGGTGAGATAAGGCTACAAAAGCCACTGGGTCTTGTCTGCAAAAGCAAGGGGGAAGACAAGAGGATGTCCATCCTCAAAAGTCTTTCGTTCATAAAAGGCTATCAATGAAGACAGCTAGCACAGATACTGCTGCAGCAGAGGGTTGGTGGCACCACAGCGTAGTGACCAGGGGAGAACCAGCATTGTAGTGTCTGGGTAAGGGCTCCAGAAGCTCACCAATCTGTCCACTGTATCTGCTTTGCTGTGCAGCCCTTCCACAGATCGCTCATCCTCCCTGGGATTCTCATTGCCCACCCTGCCAGCATTCCTCTTCCTGCCAAGAGACCATGTATGTCTTCTCCTGTTTAACCCTTGAGCTCCCTTTTTTGTTGGGCTGGGGGGCTTTTTTGTCCTTTTTTTTTGCTGTCTTCACCACAATGGGAGCTCCTCCCTGCAAGCAGCACTGACCTGCTCAGCAGGAGGACCAGGCTTCCATGCAGGGATAGGGCAACCATGGTATGAGGACAATCTCAAGCCTAAGCAGGCTTTAGGTTCCTGTAATCAGCCCAGCCTGAGGAGTCTCTGCAGCCCCGCGTCACCTCCACCAGCACTGAGCCAGTGCTCCCACGTGCCAGCATGTACAGCGATACAAGGAGACAGCTCACCTAGGGACTTGTTCCTTCAGAGGCTGCATTTGTTTTCGCACCCTTCACCTCACTTAGGGTTCACCTGCCTGGTGCTCTGAGCCTCTGGCCCTGCTCACATTGCTGCTGATAGCACTGAGTGTGGTAACACAGCACAGCAGCCATGTCCCAGACTTGTCCGCACCACCGCAGTGTGCAAGGCTGCAGACAGCAGAGCTGCCCCTACTTGATGTTTTGTGGCTTTGAAATCTACCAGCAGAGATTTGTGTCGTGTCGCAGCTACAGCAGCTTTTTGTGCAAGCAGATAATTAGATCCTGCCTTCTCCATCTCTGAGTCCTGCAGCCAGCTGAAGAGGCTACAGCCCACAAGCTGCCCTGAGCAGCTTCAGAGGGACTCACTATGAGGGGGATGGACGTATACATGGATGCTGAAGGGCTCAGAAACTGGGAAGGTCACATAATAGGTGAGGCCAGGAAAGAGCTGGGCTGTTAGATGGTTCAAACTCTGTGTGGGTGGCGATTTGGAAGCAATGACAGGTGTGTCAGCCGGGTGCAGAGACAGGTCAGAGCCTGGGGTTATAGTGGCATGCAGCAGTGAGAGGAGAAGAAAAGAATTTCTATGTGCACCTGGGGAACTCCAGATGGTTGTGAGATACGGGGAGGGAAGAAAGAAGGTGCCTAGACTGCATGTGCAGGAATAGGTCCAATTCTCAACACAGCCAGTCATTCACTGTGCTCCAAAAGTCACACATCAGTGCTTTCCTCTGGCCTAGGAAGAGAGTGGTGAGTGATTTCACATGCCCAGACAGCATTTGGGAGATGGAGAGGCAGGTCACTCCCTTCTGCCTCTGTCACAAACATTCGTTTCTTTAAGAAAAGGCAGACACAGAGATTTGTAATGCTCCTGTGCCTTGAAAACTTGCAATTCTGGTTTTGGCAACTGGAGCATGCTTGGGGCACTCAGCAGGCGTGTCAGCGACATGAGACCCTGGGCTGTGAGCAACACACAATAGATGATAGGAAGAAATCAGTGTTCATCAGGGGATGTGTAGGGCTGCCAAGAGAGGAAACTGATCCCCAGTTTTGCAAATGAGGTTTACACATTTATGTTCCCAATTCATATCACAGGAGGGCACCTTTTCAGAATGTGCGGGCAGGGACACAGAGGAGCTCTCATCATTGCAGTGTCACACGGAGGACGGGTCACCTGAATCTCTTTCTGGAAGAGTGAACAGATGGGCGAGTGTCCTGGGTTTTGGAGGGGTTAGTGTTCACAGGAAGCTGGGAAGGGACACAGCCAGGACGGGTGACCCAAACTAGCCAAAGGGGTATTCCATATTCCATACTACATAACGTCGTGCTCTGTATATTAAGGGGGCTGGCCAGGGAGGAAGGGTCACTTCTTGGAGACGGGCTGCGCATTGGGTTTCAGGGTAGTGTGCAAAATGCATTGTGTATAATTCGCTTTGTATATTCTAAGTATTGGTGGTGTTATTTTCCTCTTCCTTTGCTGTCCTAGTAAACTATCCTTATCCCAACCCATGAGCTGCACCTTCTTCTGCTGATTCTCGTCCCCATCACAGAATCTCACAGAATCACAAGGGTTGGAAGGGACCTTGAAAGATCATCTAGTCCAACCCCCCCTACCAAGGCAGGGCCACCTAGAGCACATCACTCAGGAACACGTCCAGTCGGGTTTTGAATGTCTCCAGAGAAGGAGACTCCACAACCTCTCTGGGCAGCCTGTTCCAGTGCTCTGTCACCCTCACGGTGAAAAAGTTTTTCCTTACATTAACCCAGAACCTCCTATGCTCCAATTTGCACCCGTTGCCCCTTGTCCTATCGCTTAATCACACCAGGAGAGCTGCGGCCACATGCTGGTCAGCTGCTGGCTGGGACTAAACCCCGACAAGGAGGTAGTGTAAACCACTGACAAGTTAGTGTGCCACTGTGCAGAAGACACCACCTGTTAGAGCCTACTGCAACTCTTCAGCTCATGAAAGCAGTTCTGGAGAGCTTGCTTTTGATTCTTGCACTGTTGGCCGTGATAGCAAAGTTGTCTCATTTCCAGTTTCTCCTTGCATCATGGAGATGATGTGCGTGTAACTACACGGACAGAGGACAAATCTGAGATTTGGCAGGTTGAAAGGCAGCAGAGGCCTACAATACAGACCTTGCCTAAATATGCACAGGCATTGCAAAACAGTGTAAGCTAGAGACCAATGCAAGCGTGTGCATGTTGGCAGGATTGCCGTTCACCAGCAGCTGCAAAAAGCAAGGCCAGAGTTATTTGAGAACTTTCTGGTGTGGATGAGAATGCTGTTTGGGAAAGGTGCCCCACGTCTGCCAGAAACTAGCTGGCAGACTGCAACATTGATCTTCCTGATAGAAAGCGTAGTAGGGAGATAAAACAACACAATACAAATATGAAGTACTTAAAAG
The DNA here is from genome assembly GCA_013399095.1 of Psophia crepitans. Classification (NCBI taxonomy): domain Eukaryota; kingdom Metazoa; phylum Chordata; class Aves; order Gruiformes; family Psophiidae; genus Psophia; species Psophia crepitans. The sequence goes on from VWZZ01005580.1 coordinate 292,865, forward strand.
ATCGGACTATTTATGATGTAATTAATGCTCAGAAATAGCAGTTATTTCAAGAAGGGGACTTGACCACTTGATGTTGGAATTACCATGAGTCCTTGTAAGGGCAGTGAGAGCTGCGCTTTGGATGGGCAGGACCAGACGGCAGCCAGGCCTGAGCTGCCTGGCTTTTTAACGTTACCTCTCTCAGCTGAGATGCGTTTGGAGCAGTGGCCATGACAGCACTTGTGAGAAATAAATGTTTATAATGCTCTAGCTGACAACTGCTTGCAGTTGCTTACTGCCCAGACTGCAGCACAAGTGAACACTGCAGGAGCAAATACACATCTGATTAAAAAACCTGTGGTATATAAGGCAGGCAAACAACAGTGACTAAACTGAACTTGCGCTGAAGCAGAGACAATCTCAGCACAGCGAAACAGCGTCCGGGCACAACGGCTCTGCGCCGTGCGTGCTAGAAAACCACTGGAAAGAAATGTTGTTCTCAGCAGAGAGAAATGTAAAATGAATTAACAAAGTGTCTCGAAGGACAAAACCCTGCTGACAGTTAAATAACTGTTTTGAAACCAGCCTTTACCACAGACTGATTTGTGATTGACAGAAAGAAACGAACAAAAAGGCAAAGGAAACATGACAGAGATCGAGCCAAGCAGAGCTACATCACAGCAAGCACCTCTTTGACAAAAGTAATTTTCTGAAATCACTACCAAAGGGGTCCATGTGGCAAAACTAAGCCTGACATCTTTGCATTACCAAGACTGATTACAGAAGTAGTTTGTAGTAGAAAACCTCACCTGGACCTAGTTTACAGAATGACGTGCCAGTGAAGACATTGCTGCTTGACCTGGGATATGACACAGAGGAACAGAGCTCCCTTTGGCACCAACCAAATGGATCATTGCTTTATTTTCTCAAAACTCTGTTTCTTCCCTTTTTCTTCAATCAACAGAAGTTTATGCATTTTCCTCTGCTGCATGCCAAGAAAAGGCTGTTTAATAGAGCCTAAATAAACAACTGAATGTGTTTAGTTAACTAGAACCTCTGTGAAAAAGGCAGTTGATAAAAATCCAGGAAAGATTTTACTAATGAGAAAAAAAATCTGCTAAAAATGCAGTACTTAGAATAATGGGTACAGTATTACTTAAACAAGTCCTTCTGCTTTGTTGCAGCTGATTTGCTGCAACTGAATTCCTCATATAAAGAAAGGCTGAGAGAGCTGGGACTGCTCTGCCTGGAGAAGACAAGGTTCAGGGGAATTTCATCAATGTGTACAAATGCCTGAAGGGAGTGTGCAAAGAAGCTCTTCTCAGTGGTGCCCAGAGACAGCACCAGAGTCCATGGGCATAAAGTGAATCACAGGAGATTCCCTCTGAACATTAGGAAACACTTTTTTACTCTGAGGGTGACTGAGCACTGGCACAGGTTGCCCAGAGAGTCTGCAGAGGCTCCCACTTGGAGATATTCAGAAGCTGTCTGGACATGGTCCTGGAGTGGTCCTGCTTGAGCAGTGGGGGTTGGACAAGATGACCTCCAAAGGCCTTTTCCTACCTCAGCCCTTCTGTGATTCTGTGAACTTAACTGTCAAGAGGAAAAGCTTTGAGGAGGTAAAAGAAGTTTTGAAAGATCATTTTTTCAAGATTAACAGTCAAGGTATTAGCTAGTGTGAGATCACAGGGACGAGGCTGTTTGAAAGGCTGTCAGACTACGGCATCTGCAAAAAGTCCAAAGACAAATTGACTCAGGGTCCAAAGAGTTCCTAAAGATTACTGGTTGTCTATGGTCCAGACACTGTTCAGGCTGAACAAGAGAGGAAAAAATTACTTTTATTTCTATGAAGTGAGCTGTTGCACAACAAGGAGCATTGGCAATAAAAGTAAAAAGTCACGGGGGTTTTGTAACAAGAAGTTTTGAGTGCGTTCCTAGTAAACAGTGATTCATCTGTGTGTTTCTCTTGGATGTGTCATTTCAAGCATACCCGTCAATACAGAGTCAAATAGGGTAAAAGAGAAATCCATACAAATGACAGAGTACTGGATAGACAAAGCCCTACTTGATTCAAGTGATTTGTCTTAGAATAGACCAAAGTATCTAGCAGCACTTGATTCACCATTTCAGAGGTTCTTGAATAGGAAATCTGCCATCATCTAAAAAGTTTATGGATCCAAGGTTAATTAATACTGAAGCTGCTACAAAAAAAAGAACCCTATGTGCCAGGAGACACACCAGACCTCTCTAAAAGGAGGGTCAAACTGTTACTTGCTAGAGAAATGAGAAAGAATGAGGGGTGTCATAACCATTAAATGAGACCATGTGGCAAAAGTGACCATGACATGTTTGTATAAAGACAAATTACATCAATAGAGTTTGAAATAGAAGGCTGAGCATGAATCTGGCTTAAAACACAGCCTGTCAGTGAAGAAATCATAGCATGATCAAGGGTCTAAGGGTAGTGCAAATAGATCTGGAAAGGAACTGGAAAGGCTGACTGGTAAAACACCTCTGCCACCTGCATCCAGGTTAGATGTTTGCAATGCTCCTCAGAGGCACCTACCTAAGAGAAACAGAAGATTGCACCTCCTTTTCCAGGACAATCTTGCCAATGCTGCCCTGTGTCTACAGAAGTAACTCAGTCCCTCATGGCAGGAAACGAGATTCTTCACCTGTTGGAAACAGCCCAGTGGCCAAAATCGCCAGAAAGGACGTGTTTGGTGAACGAGGAATAGTTTGGTGATCAGAATAACCCCTTTTCCCACTATCTGACTTTTGTTTGCTAGCCTGACTTTGTCTCCAGTTGTGTATTTATTTAAATGCTCAATGTGCTCTTAAATGGGCAATCACCAACCATATGAAGTTTAACAAAAGCAAGTGCCGGATTCTGCACCTGGGAAGGGGCAAACCTGGCTGTACATACAGACGGGACTGGAGATGCTGGAGAGCAGCCATGCTGAGAGGGACTTGGGGGTCCTGGTCAACAGCAGGTTGAACATGAGCCAACAGTTTGCCCAGGCTTCCGGGAAGGCCAACCAGGTACTGAGGTGCATCAAGCACGGCATTGCCAGCCACTCTAGGGAATTGTCCCACTCTACACTGCACTGGTGCGGCCTCACCTCGAGTACTGTTTGCAATTTTGGGCACCACAGTACAAAAAGGACATGAAACTGTTGGAGAGTGTCCAGAGGTGGGCAACAAAGATGGGGAAGGGTGTAGAGGGGAAGATGTATGAGGAGAGGGTGAGGTCTCTTGGTTTGTTCATCCTGGAAAAGAGGAGATTGAGGGGAGACCTCGTCATGGCCTGCAGCTTCCTCGTGAGGGGCAGGTGCTGATCTCCTCCCTCTGGTGACCAGCGATAGAACCTGAGGAAATGGTATGAAGCTGCAACAGGAGAGGTTTAGGTTGGAGATCAGGAAAAGGTTCTTGACTGAGAGGGTGGTCGGACACTGGAACAGGCTCCCCAGGGAAGTGGTCACGGCATCGGGCTTGACTGAGTTCAAGCAGTGTCTGGACAATGCTCTCAGTCTCTGCTCTGATTGGGCTGGTCCTGTGTGGAGCCAGGAGTTGGACTTGATGGTTCTTATGGGTCCCTTCTGACTCTAGATATTCTATGATTCTGTGATGATTCTATGAAGTCTTTTAATAAATTAATAAAATGTCACATTAGCAAAGAGGGACTGAAATATGTTTCACTGAGGAGTCACTTGTACTCCCAAGTTACAGTGTCATCTTTCCTGGTGAAAACAGAGATATTTTCAGCCACACAGGTACTTCTTTGGGTTTGAAAGCAGCAATGTTGAAAGGGATGTGTGTCTTAAGGCCCCTCTGTACCCCCTGTGCAGGATTAAGAAAAGCTGTGACCTCTCCCCCTATCAGCTTTGCCTTAGCACATTCATAGACCCCTCACTTTCATAACTGAGGCACCATCTAGGTCACTCATGTACATGGCTGAGAAAACCAGTCATCAGACTGGGTCTGTGTGCACCAGGACTGCTGCAGTTCTCCATGAGCAGACATGTAAACCTGCTTTCTCATCCTTGCAGGCACAAGGACACAGAAGACAGTGGAGATGGTTCATGTTGCCTCTATGCCTGTCACAAAAAAAGCAGTGCCATGGGACACGATGCTGGGTGACAGTTCCCTGTGAAATACTTTTTTCTCCCAGTGTTTCCATTCATGATGCCTCAGCATTTAACAAAGCAAAGCAGTTGAATTCTAGATATAGGAGCAGTACAGGAGTACTGGCAAAACATCTAAATCCATCCAAAGAGGAAAACCAGCTCTGTCACTCGGCAGCTGATCACATTTATATCCTGCCAGCCTGATAGATCCCATGTTACTCCCAAGAGCAGGCAATTCCATGCAGAGCTGCCTCTAGTTGCTAACCCGCCCCGTGAGTTGCTTTTGATTTGGGATTAATTTCCAAGAGTGCCCATGTGGTTTTGCATGGCTGTTTGTTCCTAAAAACATTCAGCCTGCCCTTTTGAGTTCTGCTTTTCTTCCCTTGGAAGACAAAAACCTCACCAGGGACTGAGTCCTCACTCAAGTATTTACAGATGTGATGTAGGTGACCTAAAACAGGTTTTTTTCTTTTTTTCTGAGAGGCTCACATTGTATTTGTACTATAGCACACCTTTGGAGGCAACCTCACTACCAACCAAAGTCCCCACCTGCTAGATCAGGTTCACAAACACAGACAAGAGCTAGTCCCTGCCCTATGAAGTCTGCATGCCAGACAGTAGACATGGTAAAAAGCTGCTGAAACAGCAAGACTGCCAGAGAAGACATGGCCTGCCAGCTGGAGAAGAGGGAGGAGAATCTTAATGGCCCAGAGTGGAGATCGCCTTCTCAAGCCCTAGCTACCTTTCCTCCCGCTCCATAGCTGACAAAACCAAGATGCACAGAGGGCCCTGCTGGGTGGTCCAGTAGCCAAGGGTACCCGCAGCATCCTCTCGCTAATGTCAACAGTGGCAAATCTCATCACAGACACTGTCTGTCTCCACGCAGAGACTTTGTGGTGAAAAAGCAATAACAGAGATGCTGCTGTTCACGTTGTGTGCACCTACCAGCAGTCAGCCTGCTGTAGGTGGCTGCTTTGTGCTCATCCATCTCATCTCAACACACTTAAGCGATCCATCAGAGCAGAGACCCTCTTTCTCCTGTAACTTGCCTTTGCCATGGCCTAAGATGCACCAGTGGGAGATGCAATAATTTCTCTCTCCTACTTGAGCCCTACACTATCCATAATTGCATAATACTCTAATGTCTTCCTGTCCCTGCCAGAGTTTAATTTATGCTTTTAATCATGCTCTTGGTAAATTTCAACCAAGTTCAAACTACTTGTTGGGTCACAGTACTCCTATATAAATGTCTAATCTGTAAATTTACTAGCCCTTGTGCTGGTCTGTGACAGTGGTTTTGGTCTGGACAGGTGGGAATTGATGAATTTGTTCCTCTCTGAGGGGTGTTTTGAGCAATGAGAACTCCAGCCAGCTGGAGCAATGGGGAGAAGAGCTGTAAGTCTCTCTAAGGGCATTGCCCAGGAGCCTTGCTGTGAATAAATACCTGCCTGACTTCCCACAAAAACTGTTGCATTATATATATTTGATGTATGCAACAAGAGCAAATCCCAGGGACTGATTAATTGCAGGGTGAGAAACGTAAGTGCCTTTAATCTATAAAAAGGAAAAGCATGTAGCCTTTAAGACTTCCTCTCTTGTACCAGGCTGACTTGGAGTGTCTGTTGGCCTGTTCTTGGTCATTCATCATCTACCTGTTTATTACCTTCACTTTGGTCTCCAGCATCCCTAGTCTCTCCATGCATCAGCTCCTTGCTCACCCCCTGACAGCTCTCAGCCTCTCTTGCTTTGGATCATTTGAATTGCCCTTCACTGGACCTCTATGATTTCTGCACTCCTCATTAATTACACCATTCCTTTTTCCCCTCCTCATGTTTATCCTTCTGTTTGTATCGGCACACCTCTGCTTGTTTTACAACCACCTGGCAACGCGTGATGACAGGGTGTTGAAACAGCTTAGCTGGTAAGGGCTGGATAGCCATCAAAATGCCATGTTAGTTACACAGGTGCTGCTGACTGAGGAATTGGCTCAGACATCCAGTCACCCAGAACAGCACACATTCAGATTGCCGTATTACTGAGCTGAGGGAAGGGCAGACCCACCTGACCACAAGCATCACTACTTCTCGTCTGCGTGGGTGCGAGCAGAGCCGCGGAAACTTTGGGAAGGTGAAGAGAAAAGCTACAGCCTCCTTCCCAACATGATGCACACAGAGGAGGAGACAGGGCTTGGAAGAGATGCTTAAAGCTGTTTGTTCCCAGGACCAGCAATGACATCGCTGTGAGGCTGTGATCTCAATGCTGTCCACATGCTAAGGAAGCCAGGCACGGAGGCTATTTCTGAACTCCACAGCCGTACTGAACAGCCCCCCACCCACAGCTTCCTGGTGGTGGGAGCTGCTGTGCCATTGGAAATACCCTCCATCCACTGAGTGACAAGCCTAAGCACCTACTGTGCTTGCAAAAGGGTCACTGGCAATTCTGCTGACTCAAACTCAGATCCTATGCAGAAGGACATTCATGCAGAGAACACTTTACTCACCAGTTAAATGCACTAACCTCCCACAGCCAGTGGTACCCAGATACCCAGGCTATCACATCCTGGTAATAAGAGGCAGGAAAAGGACACATCTAACCGCTCTGGGAAAGCAGCCTTGCAGCTCAAGCAAATCCTGCTTTCTGGGCATGTGTCATCAAGTCAAACAAGGCTTCCCTTCACTAGAAAATGTTTAACACTATCACTCACAAAGCAAACGTGTAACGTAAACAGTTTCAGTGCTGGGCTAGATTAACTAGGCAGCACATGGCTGCACTGCGCTGGGCAGAGCACCTTTGCCACGCCTGCGCTGCTGAGTTCATCCATACTTAGGAGTGGGCTACAGGCAGCTCCCCGGGGCAGGGCTCAGGTCGGAAAGTCTGCACAGCAGCCCTTCGGTCAGGCACTAAGACAAGGATTGTGCAGTAACTTTCTGGCACTTTTGGGACAAATGTTTTCCTGCACATTGTTAATTAGAGAATGTATCTGCAAAGAGTAGGTATCATCTCACAGAATAATCTTTTGCTGATTGCATCTCCTGAGCTCAGGCATATCCAAATGCCTATGCACTGCTGAGTATGTGGCTGATTACTGAATAAAGAGCAGCATTCAGATAGCTGGTGCAAGGAACACTGTGCAGTAATAAGCAGTCAGTCTTTGGGAGATTTGGATAGTTCAGGGTGTTTTCAATATGTGGATGCGCAATCTTTCTTTTGCATTTTCTTAGAAGGATATTATTGCATATAGCCCTATATAGTACATCGCACAATCACGCAATAATTTAAGCAAAGTGAATTACAGCTTTGGTTGCTGGAACAACGCAAAAGATAAAAAGAGCAGCATAAATATGCATGCATACATGTATATAAAGGAGCCACAGGATATTTAAGAAGTCAGAGGAGAAAAAAAGTTGGTGCTTTGAAGTCATAGTTGGGAAAAGATTAAAAAATTCAGCCATACCCATTCAAAATTACAGGTAGAAATTTTAGATAAGGAGAAATTAATTATACAAGCTGGAACTGGGCCAGGACACTGTCCTTTTCTATACTACACAACGTTATCATATTTGAACATGCTTGTAGCTAATTGAGTCAGAGGACACAATGCTGAGCACAACTTTCCTCTGAGAGCAGAAGCAAGCCAGCAGAGCTCCCTCCAGGTCACTCTGGTCTTACTGTCATGGGACATCACGCTTTTGAGTGCAATTTTTCTAGGGCCCCACTGACCACCAAATCAGTCAAGATCCAGTCTCTGATTGAACACAACCATATTCAAACACAAGGCACCACTGTCCTTCATGCTCTTGCAGACATTTGTGCTAACGTTACACCAGATAAGAAGATGGCTCACCAGGATTTAGGTATGGAAAACACACCTCTGCAGCTGACAGTGCTGAGCAATGCACAGGGACCTGCAAGCCCTCCACTTGTACAGTGCTACATTTACATTTCATGTGGCAGAAAATGGGGGAAAGGACGGGGAAACACAACACTGCAGCTGCCTGCCAAGCCTCATTCAGCTTTTTCAGTCCTGACTCAAAGAAGCGAGTACTTCTTACACCAACTGATATTCCTGCAGAATCCTAGTTTCCCCCTCCCATTAAGACTTTATCCTACATAAGGCACCACAGTGATGACTTTTGCTTTAGGGCCCTCTAATAAGCCTTCCTAATTTGAGAATAATGAAGACTGAAGGGTTCACATCCCTCAGGCCAGTCAAGGAAGAGGGCAGCCCAGGATAGTAGAGGTTGGGGAGGACGCTAATATATTTTAATTGCTTGCTAAACTTTTGCTTGTCCTTCCAGGACAGAAAGGTGCCCTCTTGCTCTGTGAATTTCACTGACAGCGTGGTTTCATCCCCCACACCCCACACAGGAGAATGTGGCACCTGACACAAGACCTTTACTGGAGCAGCTGGATTTCTGCATAGCTTGGGATTAGTGCAGAAAAAAATCTGAGTAAATAGCTCTTATGGACATGGAAGGCAGTGCAGCCAGTCGCACCGAGGGAAGGGGTCAGGAAACCTGACCGCCCCCAGTGGGTTGAGCCCATTTGCAAGAGTTTTCTGAGGCACACCCCCAAGACGTGGTGCACCCAGCAGAGGAAGCTTGGTCCCCAAGTCAGGTGCAGGAGCAAAGCTCCTTCCCAGCTACAGCTGCACTGACAGTGCTGCGGGGAGTGTCAGGAATCAGGTCCTGAAGGATGGCAGAATGCTCTTGTTTTGGGATAGACGTGCAGGGATCTCCTTGCTGTATTGAAAGCAATGTCAGCCACTGTGCTCGTAAGTACCTTTGCTTACAGCTACGTTTTTTCACCAAATACACACATTATTTTGTGACTTCTTTTGCTGCTTATTGATCTGTCATTGAGTACAGGCTGCCAAGAGATGCCTCAGACGGTAGAGCTCATTATATTTCCTTCTACTCCCTTTTTACATCACCCAGCCCTCTCTTCCCATGTCCCCGACATTTTCAGTTACCCAGCAGCAGAAAACTTGGCCGAGAAAGGAACTCCAGTCCCACCTCTGTCCTCAGGGCCTGGCACTCAGTGCAATGCAGTGGTAAGGGAGCCATTTACCCCCAGGCACCCCTGTTACCTTAACTTAGACACCAGCAGTGGGCTTTGGTTGACCTACCCTTGGCTGTCTTCCAGTAAAGATGTCCATGAGTCCAGACTCCCAGCAGAGACCTGCCCAAGCAATGAGTTCAGTGGGAGATTTGTCTGAGCCAAAAGAGTTATCTATTTGGACGTGATGTAAATCCTTCTCTAGAGTCCATTGACTGGATTGACTGTAGATGCCAAATGGTTTCAGTGAAAACCTAAGTGTTCAGCTGAGATTTCCATCCCTAAAGTTTAGGTGAGCCCACACACACCAACACATGTACATGCTCACACACAACACACATATACACACACACCAGTGCCAGTCATGTGGGCAATTCTCAAGAGAAAATGATCATCCAAGGACAGTTGTGCCCCAGACGCTGACTTTAGGCCAGCATAGATGATGTTCAAGTAATGTGTTCTGCTGTGCCTTGACCAAGGAAAGATGCTTGGAGATGTTCCCTATTAGAAACCTAATGTTAGGGAAGTGCGTCCCCACCACCTACATGGCAAGGGTAGCAGACCCTGGATGGAGCAGTGAATAGCTCTTTTCTATCACTGTCTTCCTGTGTTGCATTTAAAAGCTTTTCTGTAAACCTTGGCTCTTCAAAGTACGAAAGGGATCAGTGAGTGCTGACATCAGAATAAACTTATACTTGTCAAACTTCAGGATCACAAGACTAGTGATGATGAGAGCATTTCCCCTAATTTTTGTACCCATTTTTTCATAGTCCTGGGTCACCAGATTCTGGCTGAGGTAAAAGTAAAAATAAATAATAAAAATAAAATTTAAAAAAAATCTACAGAGGAAAACTAATCAATTTCTTTCCAGTTCCAGCCGATTGTTGTGCATCTGGGAGATTCAGAGAGAGAACCTGATTTTTCGGTTGCTATCTCACTCACTGATAGCATCTCCAGACTTCTTAAAATTCATTGGCTTCAACTAAAGTGCTGTCAGCTGAGCCATTTGAAAAGTTCTGGTTGGATTTTATTTCAGTGAAATTTACAGAAATAAAGACCTCCTGAGAAATATTTTTCTACTGTTTGAATACTTTTTCAGTGCCTTTTGATGGTTACCTTTGCTTTTCACTCACACACTCCATTTAGTTTCCTGTCTGGATTGTTTTTACTCTATTAGCAGTTTTTAAGTATGAAGCTTGGCCAAAAGGTGAATATTTTCAAACCTGAGTTAAACTGACTAAAAATGTCTTTTTTTCAAAGCAGGACTTGCCAATTAACAATTTGAGTAACAAAAAAAAAAGGCGAAAATGCTATGAAGAGTATTGAAGAGGTGGAAAATCTACCTGTTTGAAAAGGTAAAATCATGAAACTGTTTGAAACTTTTGGAGTGTTCCCATTTCCCCTGCACCTCCAGCCAAGACTTACTTCTGCTCCTTCCTCCAGCAGAGGAACCTAAGGCTAAAGTTTGAATGACCTATACAATATTTCAGCTATGTGTTGGAAGTTAGCCAGTTTTGATGATGATGTCCTGCATTTGAGTGGGAATTAATGCAACTCTGTCCCAGACTTGGAAAATAGATTTTTGTTTTCTGAATAAAAAATATTCAGCTTCTGTCAGAATTGGCCCAAAACAATCACATTTCATTTTTGCGCTAAGCCACTGTCCAAAAAATCCAAAAAACTTGATTCCCCGTCAAAATGGTGCTGCTTTGAACTCAAAAATAGAAGGGTGAGCACCTCTGCCTTAGCAACCAAAGCACACAGGTTGAGAATGAAAAACAAACCCCCGACATTCACCCCTTTCTTTTGGCCTTCCGGTACCCCTAAGGTCACCATTGCACTGGTGAATTTTGAGGCTGGGAAGAACCACTGTCACAAGACCATCCAAACAAGCAGCTGAATCATTTCACTGCAGCAAGCCCAGTGACTTACAGCTGATAAGGGCACGGGGCAGGTACCACAAGGGATGCAGAGTTGTGACACCAGACGCTTGGAGCTGATGCGCCCCACTGCACCCCTCAGAAAGGCACCCAGTTTGGTCTTAGATGATGTCCCACTTCCTTTGGTGACGAACAGCAGTGCTGACATTACCCACTGTATCTCCAGCTTCATATCAAGACTGAATATTGAGCCTTTCAGTTTCTCCTGTGCTATTATTGACTCACAGTTAGTACTGAACATCTTTTCAATAAGCACGTATTTATGTGCTTATGTATATGTAATCCTCTTTATCTTTACATCTACTAACCAGGGATTTTCTTTCCATGGCTCATAATTTTGCTCCCCTTATCAATTGTCTGCATTTACTGATGTTTAATTTCTGTCAGCTGCTACAAACTTCCTTGGTCAAACACCGCTTCTCCTGTTCTGAATCTGGCTTGCTGCATCTGAGTGTTTCTGCTGTGTTCTACCCTTTTCACTGCACCCCACAGGTAGTCTAGCATCCTCTGACTAGCTCAGCTAGTCCATTTTCTTTATTTTTAGCTCCCCTAAAAATAGCTGACTGTCCTCTCACCATTAAAGGTGACCCACTGCTCCGTGTTTCCAAAACCTGCCACTTCTTAGAACTTCTTTTTAAATAATCTCTTTGGCCTTATCCATTGGTTGGACCAGGGTAACCTTTGTAAAGATCCGCTCTTACTTCTTCCCTCACTTTCCTGCAGTCTTGGGCATCATGATTAATGGTTGTTGCCAAGATGAACTGGCATTATTGGAGACATCCCTCCTTTCTTTGCCATCCTGTCCTCCTCTATAGCCCCGATAGGGACTTTGTTTTATGAAACAATGTGCCAATGCCTTCTCACTTGTTGGCCTGACATAAGGGGTTCGAGACAGCTCCAAAATCCTGCAGGTTGCTTGGCAGTGTTATCAGTAGCTTCATGGTGACCTTCAGCATGCAGCTCCCAGCCAGTTTCCAGGTGGTGTAAGGAGAAATTCAGTCTATGGAGACAGTCTCCCATCCATGCCTCTGCCTTAGCATGTGTTTGTACTTCTTGAAAGTGAAAGGTGTTAGAAGCTATTCCTTCATCCACTCTCACCAGGTAACCCCAAGACACCAGGCTCAACACGCAGCTACTGCTGAACATCAGGGGAAGAACTGTCTCTCAAGTGACATTGTATTCCTAATTTCAACTCAGGCACATTTCAGGGCATCACAGATAGAGCAAAATTTCCAGGCATTCTCCCAGTTGAGAACAAAATGAACAAAGACAACTGCAAAAATATTCTGATTATAGGTTCCAATTTTTTTTAACCCTGATATTCTGTGGTAGGTTTCTTTATTTTTGAATATAAAGTGACAGAAATAATTTGTTGTTAGAAAAGAGAAAGTATCTTTGACTATTTACAGTTTTTATACATCACAAAGATTTTAATGGGGTTTTTTGTTGATTTTTCTTCTTTTTTTTCCCTCCACATCCTTTAAATAATGCTGAACTGGAAATCTCAACAGTTCACAGAAACTCTCTTCCCCAAAAAACAAACCCCAATGAGAAACAAGAGAAATCAAAGGGCAAAAAGTCAACTCGTTTCATAGTTCTCCAGGAAATCCATTTGCTTAAATATATATATTTATATATTTATATATTAACTTTTTTCAAGTTCGAACACCAAAATTCAAGAGAGAAAGGTAAAAAACAAAACAAGTGTTGTCCCCGCCCCCCTCCAGAATCTGTTGATCCCTGCTTGTCCAAAATCAGAAAGAGTTATTTACAGAAAGAAGAACCGGAGGGGGGTGAGGGTGCAGGGAAGAGGAAGGTGAGGTGGTGACTGGTGGAGGAAAGATAGTAGGATTAGGGCGTCGGAGGGATGTGGCAAGCCTGAGTTCGACCGCGCTTTCCCTTAGGAAGACGCTACACTGGGGAAGTATCCACAGTGTCCCCTTGCCACCATGTTCAGTGCAAGGGTGCTGCCTTTCTGGGTCCCCGTCTCAGTCGCACACCAAGTTCTTGGTGGTCATCACTGCCCTTCTGCCCACAACCTCCACTGGTCCACCCCAAGCCAGTCAGCCCTGAACATTCCCAGTCAAAGGTACTACAGGGAGCAGAGCGGAGCACCTCAAGGGTCTCTGCTGCACCCAGCTGAGCCCCTTCCTGAGGATCAGTGCCAAGGCAACCAGGCCATGACTGGCAGCAATGTTTGCTGGCCCTTTCCCTCCCCACTGGCTCATTTTGCTGCTCACCCATTTCACTCTAAGCCTGAAGTCGCTGAGCACAGAACTGAACTGAGTGTGTGCAGGGACACAGCATTACATGAAACTCGTCCTGTTGCCAGCTATCCTTGGCATCCTCTTCTTCTGTTTCATCACTGCAGGATATTGGCAAGTAACAAGTGCCAAGGAAAGACTTCTCCACAGAAAATCCACCTCTGATCCCCATTCCTCCTTCCCTTCCTGCCATATCCTGACTCCAACTGCAACCTGCTACAAAAGTTCTGCCAGACAAGTCACCTACTACATCGTACAAAATGAAGTTTATGTTGCAGATGTGAGCCTGCAATTTACACGATTTGTGTGTATTATAATGTGTTAATCAGGAAACACTATGTAAATGTGTGTAAATGCAAACCACGATCTTAAATCAGTTTTGCATAATGTAAGTAAACAAATTAATCTCCCAATGCACTTGTAAATGTTAATAAAAACTTGACATTACCCATGAAGTTTAGATAATGTTACTGGATGAGAAAGCAGAGTTGTATGTCACATGTGCCCTTGAAATGCAAATGAGTAAAATTTACACGTCCAAGACATGCATGTTCTTGGGAACTCAAATTGCTGCTCACTGAAAATCATGTAAGCTCCACTTCTTCCATCAGCAATTTCTTTTTAAAACACTGCCTCCTCCCTGGAGAAAGTAAACCATCCAAAATTAAATGTAAGGAACCCTTGAATATTTGAAGAGGGGCAGTGACTCTGTAAGCAGGGGCATGCATAATTTAAAGGGCTACTGGCAAGACAGACCTAAAATTTTTGAGCAATTATGAGGCTGGAACTTGAACTAAGTTGAACTGTAACCCTAGGAAAACTGGTTTTATCATCCTAACCTTTTGAAGACAAACGGAAGCTAGATCAGCCTCTGTCCAGTTACATGTTTGTTTGCACTTCAAAGCATCCTGCAAGGTTTGGAAGCAAAGCCCAAGAAGAAGCTGGCCAGGAAGTTCAGTCACTATTCAAACAGACCAGGATGTTCTGGATGAACTTCATCAAGAGACGCCAAGTTGGATGAACACTTTGCATGGTGCAAAGAGGTTCTTGATGAAGCCTCTCCAGTGTGACAACCTGAGGTGTTACTGTACACTGGTGGAACTGAAAAAGGAAATTATTTTCTATACGATGTTTTGACAGCCTCCTTGTAAAAGCTGAGAGTTCATAGAAGCCTGACAAAAGCAGCAGAGGGATGCTCAAGACTACTTGTGAGGAATACACTAAGACATTGATGTGCAAGTTTCCAAGGAAGGGAAATGAGTTGTATTTTGAACCTTAGTAGAGCCTCCATGATTAGCTTGGTGAAGTCAAAACAAGGCGGCAGCAGAGGCTGAGCCACATGCACTACACACGTCCTGAGAGAGCCTGTTCAGCCTGGCACCTCTCTGGATCAGGCCCATACATGCACTTTTTTGCGCTACTTGTAAAAATAGAGCTAATTAAAAATGCACAGAGAAAACTAGTACGATTTGTGGTTCACGTTCTGTTTGTCCAAGGCTGGGATGAGGTACAGCATCCTCAAGGCTCTGCCCAATGGAAGAAGTGAAATGAAGCTGGGAAACCAGAGCACTATCAGAATAGGAAGATTTCTCACCAAACTCACCTGAAGCAGGAGCTGGGCCATGCCCTGGGCATGGCTTTGCAAATAGCTGACAGGCCTTCATGACCTCCAGAGGCGGAAGAAGAAGAAGACATCCTGTCAGGTATTGAAGTGGTGACAGGCAAGCCCAGGGTCTGGTGCCCTGCTCCTGGATGGATCACAGACTCACCTCCTCACTGTTCCCCTGCCTGTGTAGAGCATTCGTCCCTTTATAGGTGGGTGAAGCTCAACTGGGTGATGTTTGCACAGTGCTGCAAAGAGGGGAGTGTTTCTTTCTCAAATCTCAAAAAAAAATAACAGGTTGGGACCCTGACTGGACCTTAGGTTGAGGTCACAACATCCCAAATCATGTCTCCCAGCACAAGCTTCCTGCAGTGCTTCTGACCACATCCCAGAGAGACTCCTGCACTGCTGTCTCTGAACTGCAACCACAGGCACAATATTTTTGTGTATGAAAACGCCAGATGCCCTTTCCCTCTGCCCCTTGGCTTTACCACAGTTCATACAACAAGCCACATCAAGTCACCTAGCTTATCATAGGTTTGGATGCCTCAATTATTCCCCCTACAAAGTGTACATGTCTCATTTAATATCAAGAAAATTAGATGCAAATACATGCAAGATTTCAGGATATTTGCATAATATATGTAAACTATGGCATCTGTCAATTTACTTGTTAATGTAAATGTTAACTATGAACGTATTTCAGTTTAGCATCAAAATTGCAAAGTCTTTGAAGTAAGGACTATGGCAGTGCAAAGCATCAAATGGACAAATCTTGTTTGAAAACAGGATCTAAATGTTTTTGATCAGTTTCATGTCAGAGTTTCACCCTGCTGGCAAAGCATTTCACTTTACTCGCCTCTTCCTGGATTAATGACTGATACCGACACTGTCCAACTCCACAGCAATAGTGTTGTTGGTAGGAGAGATGTAGTCATTTTGACCAAGACAAAACTAGCCCTGAAGCCACCAGTCACTGCTTGCCTTCAGTGTGCATCCCCAAGCGTACCTTGCTGATGAAATCCTGCCCAATGTGCTACCCACTTCCTCCTCTATGGCAGAGGGGGCTATCGAGGCGAGAGCTCCTGCACGCTCTCAAGGTAGCTTCATATCCTCAGTTAAACCCAGGGCATTCTACAGGAGTAGTTGCTAGTTCAGATTACTATCAAAATAATTTTAGGCTCAGGAGAATTCGGTTAGTTTACTTCACTATTAAATGCCCTAGCCCCTTCACAGAGAGATTTTTAAAAAGAATAAATATTCTTAGCTTTTGTAGTGGAAATTTCTAAAAGTGCCTGAGCAGCTAAACACTATTAGCTTTCAGTGAGATGGAGTTTGTTTTAATAACTCTCTCAAGTGCTTCTAAAAAATCCTTCCTTACTTGATGCAAGCATGACACAAGCATCAACTAATTATTTATTCCCAAAACTCAGTGCTGCTGCCCCTCAGACACCCCCAGCTATGTGTAGTAGCGTGACTTGAACAGAGGCACGCAAGCACCAAGTGCCTGAGGCTCTGGAGTCATGGGTCTTCCCTTAAGACCAAGGTGGCAGAGAAAGTGGTCTTGCCCTTCGTAGCAGAAGCTGTGCTATTCCCTCAGCAAAAGGATGTGGAAACACACCCAGAGCCTGCATCTGGGCACCAGCCAAAGATCTGTCTTATTCTACTGCTGAAAACAATACACAGAGAGACAATACTCTGAGTTTCAAGGGAGCAAAGAACCTTCCTTTTCTCCTTTCTCAGGAAATTTTCCCTTGGGAGCAGGGGAAATAGTCAAGGAGAAAACTAACCCCTTCTTTTCTCCTTAGATGCGAGTCTACACACCAATCCTGAAAGAGTGGCGAGCTCGTGGTGTAAGTCGCTTAGCATTCCAGTGCGTGTCCCCTCTGCTAACAGCGCAGCAGCAACCCGCAGCCAAAGGACGATCGCTTACCCAGAGCTTAACCTTGCAGCTGGCAAGCCTCGGTCTCTTGCCTCCTCAGCAAGGATAACTAATCAGAGAGCCACAGAGACAGGTCCAAAATGTCATGCTTCTCCAGTTTTAATCTACCGTCTCAGATAAGAGAGTGGCCATGAAGCCCTTACTCTCTGCTCGTAAAGAAGGGGAAGGTCAGCAGAGACAGCAAATGGGCTGCCACTGCGGCACAGAGAGAGCCCTGAAGTGGCCCGGGGATGAAGGAGAACATCTGAATGGTTAGTCTCTAAGCAATATGAAGTTGCAAACCTAGGAGAAGTGGTTGGTTCATCACAACTAGCTCTCTGGTCCCAAATGGGATGCTTTCACCTGTATCTTAGCACAGCAAGGTTCAGCTCCCGCAGCTGAAAAAGGAGCATCTGTGTGCAGAAAAGGGCCAGCAGAGCCAGTGGAAATGCACTTACCACTTGGTAAGGTCCCTGCATGCGGAAGGCCAAAGAAGAGCCATGAAATTGTTTGCTCCAAGAAGTGAAAAACATCAGCTAATATCCCCCAGGTATGGGAAATGCATCTTTGCAGATGCCTTTTCTGTAACTACCATCACAGTCCCTTGTTCAAATGTCGAAAAGCCACATTGAATAGCTCTTCTCCACTGACAGAACCTTGGCTTCCTGATGCATCATGCAAATCATCTGTGAGGGCAAACAAACCCCGCAGCACTCACACTGACAAAGACAAAGTGGTGTTTCAAGGAGAGCATCTAGGGCTTGTGTGCTCAAAAACTCCAGACTCCTGCTCTTGCTGCACATGTGTACTGGAAGGACTTCTGTCCTCCCTCTAGCCTGGTTGAATGACCTTAAAGGTCTTTTCCAACCTAAATGATTCTTTGATTCTAATGTCTACCTTGAAGGACCTGAGACCTGAGCAGTAAGGTGCAGAGGCAAGGTGGGCAAAAGACAAGCTGTTTCACTCTGTCACTAGGCCCTCTGGGTCTAAGGAAGAGACGAGCCTGACACTTCACTCCAGGGAGTGAGTGCGGAGGCTGAAGCAGAAGAATGGCTCCTGGCTGAACTTCCAGCTAGCGTAATGCGTGGCTAGAGTGGTCGCAGACTCTGAGACATTATGCTTGGAAATCTGAATTTTCAGAGCATTTGCCAAGCTCTGTTCCCCTCTACTTCCAGGGAGTTGCTTTCAAAACGTATTCCACCCAGACCCATATTTCCAGGCCATGTTTTTCCTCCTCCTAACACCCTATGTGGCAAAGTTAACTATTCTACTCCACTACACTCATTCCTCTGCAGACATTTCCTGAAGACAGGCAAAGTCCCCAGAGCTGAGGTTTTCACTGTGACTTTTCTTTGCCTGCTACCGGAGGCAGCACTTGTGCCGTCAGGCCACCAGCCTGGGCTCTGATGTGCACCACACACTTTCAGCACTGAAGCTGAGGTCTCTGCAGATGCTCAGTCCCTTCCCCTGTCCCCTGTTACACAACCTCTGTGGGGCATCCTGCTGCTGAGAAAGAGAGATCACCTCTGAGATGGAGGAGACAAGAAGACCTGGGGGTCATAAAGTCACAGTGCTGCTCTCGCTCCATGCAGCATTCTTTAGCTATTGAGCACACGCGGGCACAGCATTACATGGTCACCCACATCCTCTCCCTGATTCCCCTGTTCCTACCCTTCCCTGCTGCTACTGCCTTGATCCATGACTCTTCTAAGGGGACATATATAAATAGGAAGCTGCTAGTAGAGCACCAGTCACAGAGTGATTGTCCAGGCTAAAGATGGGAGGCTCCTTGTGATTCTCCTCATTGTCTTTGAGGGAGCAAATGACAGTCAATAACACAAAGACAGAGCTAGTCCACAGTGGTCACAGATGTAGGAAACCATGTTCTTTGTAAGGAAGGCAACAGGGATATCCAAGTTGCTGGAGGAAAGTAAGGACCAGGAGACAGAACAAGTGGGAAGAAGGGTAAATAGCCAGATGCTCACTGGAGGAACGACCTAGATTTATAACTAATGATGACAAACGCTTCACAACGCAGAGGAAAGTCACTCTCTTCTTCCCTGTAGGAGTAAAAACACAAAACCAGATAGTGCATGGGATAGGGATTGGCAGAGACAGGCTAACTCAGATCTAGATAAGCCAAGAAGTTGCTTCAGGATTTGGTCTGTCTTATGCTAAAAGGATTCTCCCTCTCCTTCCTCCACCACGATGTACAGTTCCCATGGATCCTCTTTCCCACCTGTATCTGGGGCTCAGAATTCAAGAACTCACCACTCAAGTTGGTCTACACCATTGCTGCCTCCCGGTCCTCCCTGTCCACTCCATCCAAGTCTACCTTAACTTGAGCAGAAGACAAGATTTTGACCCAGGGTTCTTTTTCTGCACATTGCCAGAGGAGTAGTCTAGGCTGATCTTGAGTTTTACTGATATTCATTCTTCTCGGTCAGTGCTGAATCCATGTTTTAACCTACATGGTGTGCTATCTGCCTCCTGCCTTTCAGCTTACAATGTAAAAGACACTCAGCAAGGGCACGAGAAACAGAAGAGGTCCCTTGCTAGCTGATGGGGTAGTGTTTTAATGGTTGTATGGGAGATGAGAGCACGAGGGAGGGAAGATTCATATGCAGGAGTTATGATTCACTCAGGCACAAGGAATATTTTCAAGACAGAATGCACCGAGCAGCCTACCAACTTCCCTGGGACAGTCTGGAAACCGGCATCTCCTGTTCTCTGACAATTCAAAGGAGTACCTTGATCCACAGCAGGGTGGGATGGGTGCTACCACCTCCTCAAAGGCAATCTAGTGCTCCAGCACCTAGCATCAGATCTCCCAAAAGAAACAAAGAGCACTGACACCTCAGTTCCTTCAGGGGAGCAGAGAACTGGAATGCTGAGAGGACATACTATTTTGCCTGGAACTGGGAAAGGCAGCCTGCTTCCTTTAAGAAACCTGCACTTTTATTTTATTTTATTTTATTATTATTTTTTTTTTTTAAGGAATGAAGACTGATGCCAATATACCCTGTAAAAGGCCACCACCTTGTTCTCTTACTCAGGAGGAGATGTGAAGAGACTCTGGTTTAACTCCTGCGCCTCACATAACAAAAACCAGAACTTTGTCAGCACCTCACTTATGTCTTACCTCCTTCACACCTGCCTCTCCAGTACCACAACCTCAACTACTCAAAAATCTATATGAGGCAGAAAAAAATTCATGATCGCTATTAACACTCAAAAGCAATTCAAGGCCATTTTCAGTTTGCCTTTTGTTTTTTGAGTCTTTGGGATTCAATCTGTTCTTATTTTCAAGATTTTTTTCCACCAGCAATCAGAGATAAAAACATCTTTTCATATAAAATATAAGTTGTGGGTTATTTCTTTTTTTTCTAACATAATCACAAGACTCCAGTTACCAAGATTGAAGAAAAACATCATGTATAGTGAAACTCGCAGTAAAAGCCATGACATCACTGCTTCTCTCTTCCTTCTTTTCCCTCAACAACTAAACAAAAACACCCTCTGCACAGCTTTTATTCTTGATCATTTTATTTTGGTGGTTTTCATGCTACATAAAAATTAGGTTTTATATCAAAAAATTATTCACAATATTTCCAAAATAGTTCAAGTTTTTTTTTTCCTTTTTGTGTTTTTTAAATATTTTTAATGTATTTTTATTTCTTTTTTTTTTACTGCAGCTAGGGTTACAAAACATCCCATTTCCTCTCGCCACCACCAATTCGCTGTCGGTTCCCTTTTACATTTGCATATGTAAAAAAAAAAAAGAAAAAGAACAAAACTTTTTTTATCATTTACTTGAGAAATAAAAAGTCATTTGGCACTCATGTCTCTGTGGCTCTGATTTTCACCAGTGGAGTGGCTGGAGGTGGGCACATGTGTGTGTGTGCGCGCGTGCGCGCACGCGTGTGCGTGCATTAAGGGGATGAGGAGGAAGGGAAATTTACGCAAAGATGTCTCAAAAGCGGATAGGATATATCTGCTGTGTGCAACAGCCTGATGGTTGGCCAGGTTCACCGCAAGATACCAACAGCTCAAGAGAAGAGGAGGTAGCAGTGTTGGGCAGTAGAAGACTTACACTAGAAGTGAGTATTTCTTTTTCTTTTGGTTGATAGACTGAGATCATCAAACATGCTCTCCAAAGTAAATGTACATTAGTTAGAAAGCAAATACAGCTGAAGCTGACCTATGCCAGCTCTAGAGACACTACCTGTCCCAACCCTAGTAGACATGACAGTCCTCTACTACTGCTCTCAGCCACTTCCAAGTGCCAAAGGATGAAGATGTTGGGCTTTTCCTTAAGTGTCATGACATAGAGAGCCAGCCAGATACCCATGCCCCACCTTTAACCCCCACTTCATAGTCTGTGACACTCTGCTCAGCCTTGCATGACATTGCCAGTGTCGAGGGTCAGCCCTATCCACTTGAATATAGCTCAGGAGAGGCAAATCTGAACACCTCTGGCCCATTTAGGGTCATTCATTTGCCTCTGTTGAGGAGCTACATGCCCCGCTCCTCCACCAGCATGGGAAGGGCTGTGCAGGGGACGGTGAGCCATCTTCCCCTGCCTGCCCTCCTGCCTGACCCATGACCTGCACAAGCCAGAGGGTGATCTCCCGTGGATGCTCGTTCCCTTTGAGTCAGCCCCCTCAGCAGCCACAGGGTCTTGTCCCAGAAATAGCTGTGGGAACTGCCAAAAGGACCTTTCTGCCTCCTCACCCGGGCAATCCCGCATGGCTTCAGGAGGGCAGGACGCAGCGATCAGACACCCTCTCTGCCTGCTACCCACCTCACAGCAGCCTTTGGGGCAACAGCCAGAGTTCACTGGAGAAACATTTTTTTTTAAGGGAAAAAAAAGAGAAAAAGAAAAAAGGCAGGAAAAGAGAAGGAGTACCAAAAAAAACCCAAAACCAAACCCAACCCCAAAACCCACCTGTGCAATGGTTAAATAGTTTGCCTTCTGTGACTCCGCAGGGAAGTCGGTGAAAAGCTACTTCCCGAAAGGCTGCTGCCTCCTCTATATACCAGCCCTCGCCTCCAATTACAGATGGTACTTTGGTCACTGGCAAAGAGACGTTTCAAGATAGCCCTGCCATTCAGGAAAAACACGTACAAAGGAAAGACCCCAAACACAGCTGAACCATACAGACAGTAACTGCACAGAACTGAGGTCTCGGAAAGTTGTATTGCTGAAAACACCTCCCTGCTCCCACTAAAAGGACTGTATAAACAAACAAACAAAATCAACAGCTAATCAACGGAGGCTTTTTCCCACGTTAGAAATTTTGAGAATGCAAAGCTAAAAAGAGCAGTTTGCTGCATTTCTGACCACATGTGAAAGAGAGCCTGCTCCAAAGATAAGAAAAGCAACCAGACAGGCAAAGAGGCCTCCAAAGCTAGCAGCTTTCTGTGCTAACCCCCGCACTAACCGCTGTCTAGTGGGAAGGTCATTTCCTACAGCACCTCTTGAAGGCTCCAGCTTGCTAGGAGCTTTTAGGTGTATAGCATGTTGATAATAGTAATAATACTTAAAATACACACACAGATGTGTACACACACTCACTCACATATATCTTCTCTTCCATAAAAGACAAGCCTGTCAGAGCACAGGATACAATTTGATGGAGAGGAAAGAGCAGCTGAACATGGAAGAAAGCAGAGGAGGTGGATGGATGTAGTCTGATAGAAGCAGTCTCACTGGAGGCCACAGATTATTCTGTTACATTTTATATATAAAAATGAAAAGAAACCATCAGAGGCCCAGTAACATCAGCACTAAAGGGCTGGTTAAGCAGACTTAGGATAGTGTAGATGATGAGAGCCTTAGCCCCCAAGTGTTGCTCCTTCCTTGTCTGACTAATCACGGCATCTCTTCATCACATCCTGATTGTCTTTTCTGGCTGCTGACAGAGGACAGCAGTGTCTTGTTCAGCAGTTTGCCCAGTTAAAGTGCTGTGCTGGTTGGCACTGTAGGGCGCTCCCAGCAGGTCATCCTCTCTGGTGCTAGCAGTGTAGCGATCTCTTCTGGAAAAGAATGGGGTGGAGAATGGCTGCAGAAAGTTCACTGCCTCCCACCCTCCCTATTTACTGTCCTCTCTGAAGAAACTGAACCCCTCCAGAGCTCAGGATGTGCAAGCTTCCTACTCAGCTCTAAGCAGCAATGGTGAGGTTCTTCCAAAGAGTGGGAATGGGAGATCAGTCCACCACAGCTCAGCTTTTACCTGCATCTGTCTGACACCTGAGCAAGAAAGGCTAGTGCTTGCTTGCAAGTGGAATACCAGTGCTTGCATTGCTCTAGGAGGCAGCAAAAAGAACAGCAAGGGAGCCTCTTGTTTCAGTCACAGGGCAGGTTGACCAGATCTCTCCCAAAAGACCTTACCGGTCAGTGCATGATTGTCTTCCTGCTCCACCTGCCAGTTAAGGCTGAAGTAGGTAATGAGTGTGGCACAATGGTTTGAAAATGTGGCACAGCGGATTCAGCACAGAAGTGAATGAATGCATGGAATGGTTTTCTGATGCTGTATTCAAACCATCTCCAGGAGGAGCCTGTGTCCCAGCCTTGTCACTGATTCAGAGCTGGTCCCCCAGAGTCCAAACAAAGCAGCCGTGCCAGGGCTCACCAGGTAAGCAAGAGCAACAACAGGGTTGCCAAGGTACCTACAGGTACTCATCACCTGGCTTTAGCAGCAAACGGCTTCAAACACTTTTCTCTCAGCTCAAACACATGGGTACAAACACCTAAGCACACGTACAGACTGTGGCACCACACATACAAATGTGCGCAAGCTGCATAAATACGTATACCAATATGAACCCACCCCTGCCCCCCACAAGTAGACACATGCAAGAAATACAGACAAGTAGCAACAAGCATGCAACAAACACATGGTTATCCCAAGCAGCAGGAATCCCTCTAAGCTATGTTCAAGCACGGTGAGCTCCTGGGAGATGAATCCTGGCAAAATGCATTGCTGGGAGAGGCAAGAGAAACCACAAAAGGCATTCTAGGCTTCTAAACCCCTAAGTAGCTGTTCCAAAAGTCCCTTGAATTTCACAGGAGTTTAGCTGCCTGTGTCGATGGATCTGGTTCCAAGGCCCCAGAGGAAAGCAGGGGGAGAAAGCACAAAACTTTCATCTTATCCTCTTGACTGATTTTTGTCTGTTCAGGGCCAGGTACAATCTTTCTCCAGCTGACGTGGGACTTAGCAGCCAGTGCCCATGGCCCTAGCTAGAAATCTCATGTGATGGATGTGTTCTCTCCGGACACCCTGCAAATGTTGCAGGTATGTCATGCTTACGGTATGTTGAATAAGCAAAGGAAACACAGCAAGGAGCCTGACGACGCTTGGAAAGGTAACTCACTAATTTGGCCAAAATCTAATCTATGGGATACGCTCCCAAGGCAATGCCTGCAATATAGACACACATGGTTGGGGTAGCACCAAATGGACCAGCGGTTTCCAGCTTCACTTATGTTTAGAGTTCTGCCAGGAGTCACTCAAACAGACAAACACACACATCCTTCCAGACTGACAGCTATTTGCAGCCATGTCTTCACGAGTACACAGGCCACTATGGGCCATGCTGGGACAGCCATGCCAAGGTCATAGCAAGAGTACATGAGAGGGATGTCTACCCTGCTTACACCTTTGAGCAGAGCTCCATTCCCATGTGGCTGTAGTGGTTTCTCCCATGCAGAAATCAGAGATGCAGGCCTGCAGTGGCAGGCTGAGCAAGAGTTAGCAGCAGCTGGGAGAAGACTGCTGCTATAGATGGCCTCTGGTCATGCTGACCCTTTCGATTGCTCCCTGCACCACCCATATTCATACAGTATAACTCAAACCCTCAGAGACCATGGCACATGGCAACACACAGGCACACACACATGGAGAAGCTGACTGGCCCTTACTCAGACTGTGACCAGCAGACCCAGGTGTGCTGGTCCCAGACCTGGATGTTCAGGGATGAGCAGCCAGTGCCATGGCTGTGGAGGACAGTGAGCTGATGAATGCTCATTAACGAACAATGCAAGTTGTCCAAGAGGGAAGGAGGGAGGTGTCTTTGTTTTGGCATCTGTCTAGAGCCTCTACCAGTTTTGCATTGGCTCTGCCTCTGCTTATTCACCACATCACACCCCGTCATTCTTCTCCCTTACTGACGTGACACGAGACCACAAACCACAGGCAGCTAGTGCCAAGCACCAGCTTATATTGACTTGTCAGACAGAAAGGGACCAAATACTACCAGACATTCACGCCTAGGTTTGCAACACAGCAGAATATCATGTGGATGTTTACAAGCCAATGGCCTCTAGGCAATAAAGGAAGGTAGCTCTGTGTTTCTAAAAGATAGCATACTTCTCTCCAGTAGCCTTGCTTTATTCTTATAGAGTAAAAGCAATGAAACTCTGCTGACCCTGATGTGGGTCAACCTGGAGTGGATAAAAACTCTATCTGCCCTTCATCTGAATTCACCTGTCAGCCATCAAGGACAGAAATGGTGTTCTTTCTCTTGGCTATCTCAGAAAAGAAAATTTTGCTGCTTCCTTGCACTGGTTAATTTGCGAGACTGATCATTTCTTATTTCTCGAGTGGGCAAAAGCAGAACACCACCCCAGTGCAAGTGACAGAGAAATCAGAAATGTTACCAAATATCATCTTCTAAAAATCCAGTCAGAGCTAGAACTTTCCATGAGAGGAGCAGCAGAGGCCTGCCCTTCACTCATCTTCTGCACAGTATTGCACAGGCTGATGAAGACAACAGAGCAACAAGACAGTGATAAGAGGAACAAAGTGGGCAAACAGCCAGCATAAGTCATTCTGAGGGAAGAGGCGTAGAAATGAAATTGAAGAATCAGTGTGAGTAAGATGGGAAATAAGTAGATAAGAGGCCAGGGAGATGAGGCAGTAAACTGCTGGAGAGATCAAAACACCTGAAAATGAGGTTCTGCTTAGAGGAAGGACAGAGAGGGTCTAAAGGAGAGGAAGCAAAGTGGACAAGAATGGCACAGAGGACCTGAGACCATGTCGTATCCCCTCCCACTGGTACTGGGAAGGCTATAAAAAGAGGGAGATGGAAGAGTTGGTTGGGATATGAAGGTCCAGAGAGAGACCCCTGTAATACAAAGAAACAAATGTCCTCTGCTGACATCCCAGGGAGAAGACAATGGGGACCAGGGAAGAGAAAGTAATCAAGAGCAAAGCACATAGAGAAGGAAACAGCCCTGTGCCTCACACAAACAGTCCCTAGCAATCAACACGGCTTTTATTACAGGAAATTATTAACACCCTCTGCTACCCACCACCCCTCACCAATCCCAAACCTCCCCTGTTTGGGGACCCTTTCTTGGCACACACATATAACATCCAGATAAACTTTCCAAACCAGCAAAAGCAACCACTGAAACAACTTCAAACACCACAGACCAATAAAACCACAATTTAGAAGTTAACTTTCCCAACCCCCCCCATGCCATTATTTAATAAGGAAATACTGTACAGATATAAAACCCACCCTTTTCCCCACCTGAATATAATTGCTTGAGTTAGTTTCTGTACATATATACACACATATTTACACAGTAATGCTGCAGTCAAGAAAGCAGATGATGTAAAAGTCACAAAGTGAATACATAAATTAAATAACTACCAGCAGAATATTAGGAAAGGTCACGTTGTTCCTACTTGGCAAAAATGCATTGTGGGACAGTCTCATTAAGTGTACTGCAACGTACCGTGCGTGTGTTTGCATGTGTGTGCGCACGCATACAGGCACGCAAGCCTCACAGCTTCCTGCTGTGTTGGGTTTGTTCATGTGTTTCACTTCCCCAGTACGTCTTGTATGTGTGTGCGTGCCCGGAGGAACCCCTGTCCCACAGGGGTGGAATTATTTTTTTTTGACCTGTTGGAGCATGTACCGGTGCTTGCTGTGAACCTTTAATGGCAGGAGGCCAGCAGGTTAAGAGATCTGTAACTACTAACACATCACAGAGATCCTCCTTTACCTCAGTACCCAGGGGACTTGTACCCTTGGCGTCAGCGGACATGAGTCCTGCTCTCTGCGATACGGTTTCACTGCCTTTTTCTATACACAAGCAGATTCATGCTGTGTCAGTTTTGTTGTCAGCAATGACAGAAGGGTGCCAGAATTCACTCAAATGGCATGGCTAGGAGAAGAATTTGGGGGTGCTCAAGAGATGGAAGAAAGAACTCAAAGCCAATTGCAAAGTGGTTTTGATTGCTGCCGTTGTTGCCGTTCTAATGGCAGACACCCAGGTCTGTCTGCAGTCTGCCCCAGGGAGGTCCAGAGAGCCCATGATGAAGATGAAGCAATAGTATTTGTATTGCCAGTGAGACAGTCAGCGCCCCAGCTTGCCTTTGAGGGGGGAGGATGGAGGGAGCCACAGGGAAGTGTAGGTGGGTGAATGCAGCGAGGGTCTATGGCTTGGAAATCTATTTGGCTGCAAATTGAAAATAAGCCCTTGTGGGGACAACAATTGGGTCCCACTAGTTACTATCTCAATGTGCCCTGCAGCATCCAGCAGCATGGTAGGTGTGTTCCAGGTGGACACGCCAAGTGTGTTCAGCAGCAGGGAAGCACTTATGGGAAAGAGTGGGTGCAGATGGGGATCGTGACTTGGAGTCTGTCCCCATTCTTTGCCAGCAATCCAGTTCCTTTCTTGCACGCAGCTCCCAGGGGCTCCTGTGGTGAGCCAGGCATATGCCACAGAGAGGCAGCATAATTGGACCCTACCCTTTGCCTGCTTGGAGTGAGCAGGAAGGGTGAAGTGTAACTCCTTAGAGCAATGGTGCAGAGAGTCAGCACAAAGTCCCTTCATCAACACTCCTCATCTTATCGCCTCCCCTTTTTCTTTTCTTTTTGGCAACCAAAAATATGTGGGGAAGTGCAACCTCCCACCCTTCTCCATGGGAAGGGCTCATCAAAGGTTGCTTGACTGGAGTGGAGGATGTGTGAAAGGCCTAAGTCTGATCATTGGCTGTGTTCCCAGGCTTGCTTCCATCTGTTGATAAGCGATGGAGGTGGGAGGATATGCCACGTTTGATAGAAAGCTCTAAAGCAAAGACTTGCCTATAAAGATCCCTGAGGTATCTCTGATCACTCTAACCTGTCACCACCATCATACTAATTCTCTGTCTCCCCCTCTCTCTTTTGCTGGCAATGTTGCTGTGAGAATCAACCCTGATTTGAAGGTACAAAGGGACTTTATTCAAGATGGATGATAGTGTCTTCTTGGAGTGAGGAGCTCAACGTCAGCACTCATTGCTGAAGAAGTCAGAAGCAGAGGCCCATCCTGGCAACTCTTAACTCCTCCACCAAATCCTTCAGGACATCACAAAGGAGCCTTCCTCCCCCCATGCTCTAAGGGCAAAGTTCATAATTGCATATTGCTGAGCATTTTGAAGCCACTGGGGTTCTCGCCTGGAGAGTTCTGACGGTGCATGCTGGATTTCAGATAGAACAGGACGGTATTTTGCTGAGGAGGTGGGGCCGGTGTGCTTCCTTGACTCAACTGACAACAAGCCCTGACTGCAGCTTTCCCTTCCTACTTATGATGTGACATGGCAAGTTCTAATATTGCCCTCACTGGGAGGCGTGACAGGAGACAGAACTACTACACCAGCCTCTGCTGTGTTGCGCTGTGGTAAAAAGCTGATGTGAATACTCCAAGAAGGTTTATGATGTGGAGATCCATGGCTGCAAGTTCTACCTGCCAGCTGCTTTCCACTGTGCACAGCACCTTTCTGATATTTTTTGAATATTTCCTCCGTCTCCTTCATACACAGCCCCCTTCAGCTGAGTACATACATTCCAGTACCAATTCAGAAGATCATGGCTCATGAAAATACCTCTCAGAGAGCCCTGCCTGGGGCTAGAGTGAGGAGGCGAATGCCAGACACATTGCCAAAGATGCCTAATCTTTCTCGGGAGGCTGGCTGCAAATATACAGTAGAGGTCACCAAACTGTAGAGGACGCAATGGTTTTTGCTCGGTATTTTTGTGTGCAGAAACATTCAGAGAGGGTAAATGTTCCCAGCCACTGCCCCAGAAAATACTGGTGTTTCTACAGGAGAGAGAGAAAAATGGCAAGGGAGGGGATATGGAATTTTGTCAGGCTCTGGCATGAAATTCCATTCTTTTCTGGACAGGTAATAAACAGCACATGGGTGGTTTTCTAGTATAGACAACACCTGCTGCTAATATTACCTGATTGATTGACTTGACTACTTAGAATGAAAATACACCAAATCTAAAATTCTAAATATATAATCAGAGTTTAATAACATCATCGATTTATTTTCTGGATTATGAATTACACCCTCCCCCCTCCCACCCACTCCCCTTCATCCCTGTCCCAAAACTTGTTGACCTGTCAGAACTAAAATAAACAAAGCAACCAGAAAAGATCGCTTATAGGAGAAAAGATTAACCTGATGGACACGTGGCCTAATCTATAATGGGAGAAGGCAAAATACCAGGCTCCTGTGGTTAGACCAGTGGTTCAGTCCAGAATTTCCAGTTCTTCTTTTCTGGTTGCCCTAGAGCATTCATTTGAGTGGTTTGTGGCACAGTTAATATTTGCAGAGCACTCGGAGTGTTAACAGTGCTACAATAGTATCAACACTAGATAATGATTTTGGCAAACTATCATTTGCCGATCAGTGGAACAAGGGACAGACCAGTTCGGAGAAAATACGAACCAACTTTCACCCCGGAACACAAAAATCAGAACCTTTAAGAAGAGATTTGAAAAAAGTTCCGTTAACTTCTTTTTGGTTTGTTTTCGGCTTAATTTCCCTGCAGAGCCACCCTCCAGGTTTCCTCGTTCCAGGTGGGGAGGGACGGAAAAGTACCAAGATAACCACCAAAGAGATTAGCTGCCCTCGCCAGCTGTCAAGCTCCCCCCCAAGCCCTTAGGAAATACCAGAAATTATCACGAGCTTTCCCAGGTCCAAGATTTCTAAACCAAAGTAGCATTGGAGAAGTCTCTTAATGTCAAAGTGATGGTCCAACCTGAGCGGCCAACTTGATGGTTCACCCCACCACTATCAAGACAGTGTAGTGCCTTGAGGCCCAAACTCCACAGAGAGATGCTGGTACAGAGAGTTTATATGCAAAAAGGAATTGGGGGTGTTCCCATCAAAACATGAAACCCTGCTGGCAAGGCTTGAAGTGACGTTCCGGCGTCTTCCATTCATGAAGATAAAGGTGACAGGGCAATACGGGGGGACGCGGGCAAACGCAACACACATGAGTTTCTCTCTCTCTCTCTCTCTCTCTTTTTTTTTTTCCTCATTCATACGGCCTCGACCCGCGTAAACCGCTTCCAAAAACGCAGCCTGAAAAGTCATAGAAAACAAACAGAACAGAAAAAAAAAAGCCCTCCCTCCCACCCCATGACCTGAATATTCACGAGAAGAGAAACACCAATTTATACAAAAACGCAATAAAAAAAGAAATATTTACAAATTAAAGGAACGCCTTCTCAGTGGCTGCTGTCAGAGGCATCTGACAAGCTGCCGTGTGTTCTGGATTGCAGATCGCTCTGTTAATTTGTTTGGTTTCCTTTTTTTTTTTT